>CM034149.1:135698135-136298135 GCA_019776745.2 Taxus chinensis | reverse complement strand
CTCCCTTATGAACTTACCAAGATGGGGTAGCATAGACTACTCAGGTTCCATGTCCTCTACGTGAACCTCAACTCCTTCCCGCAACATATGTCTCCATAAATCCATCACACTAGCAGCCTCACATCATCTAGTAATCTCCCTTTCACATGCTTTGCCATACTTGAGCCGTCTTTCTTCCCTCTCCCTTTCTGTCATCTCATCTACCATCTTCCTCCACCCGAGCTTCCTTACCCAGTGCTCAGAATGGTTTAGCCGGCCATTGGGAGCACCTCTAAACTCATAGTAACCATTAATATCTTCATGGCTAGAGGAATAACATGTAGAAATGTTCCTCTAGGTTCTCGTAGAAACTCAAACTCAACAATCTCTGGGCAAGAATACATGGAAATGGTGTATTCCAGAGTGTAGCTAGCTAGTACTCCTCCCCACCAGTGATCTACAACACAAGTCCATGTCAGATCTACATCCTGCAACCTTTGGTAGTCTTCTTTGGTCCATATCCACAATCCATAATGCCAACTTGATCTAGAAGCATAGGCTAAAAGCCATCCATATAACTCTACTAGGAAGTAGCAGAAAAAAGTCTCATATAGATCATGGTAGAGATTCTCTTCTACCCATCTATGTGTATTAAACTCAGGTCCAGTGCTGAATCTCTGGGAAAATTCATCTTCCATGCTCTTGAACCACGATTCAACATTTTCCAATATTAACCGATCTGTCATTACTCTTTACACAGATCATGATGCATGTTATATCCCACTAAAACTTCAAAAGAGGGTCCCAGAAACAGAACCAAGATGTAGTCAATTTTACTCCCACTATAAAAGGAAGGAATCCCATGAGCGTCAGACCTATCACCCAACAGAAGCTAAGTGCTCACCCAAGGCACGCATGGGTGTGAGTCTCTCTTTTATGTGAGTTTTAGTGGGAAGAATTCATCTATGAGTAGTATAAGAGTATTCAGGAAAGAAGTTTAGACATACAAGAATCATAGGGCTCAGAATGGCCTCCAGATCCTTGTAGTTTCTTCAGACCGAGTGTTTTAAAAGACTCCATAACATATATTATAACAAAAAGAAAGATACAACCATTCATTCATAGCATGAAAGGAAAGAGAACTTCTATGAATGAAATATACATAAAACCCACTGATATTCATATCTAATTGCAATAGGTAACCTCATTATATTCATCGTTTCATTACAAGAGCCATAGAGGGTAGACCGCAGTCATGCACATCACTAGGCTTGTATAACTATGCCAAAGAGAAAAAGAAATTACATTGCTAAGCTTAGTACATTCCTTTCTGCATCAAAGTTCCACTCGCAGTAACCCTATAGATCCTCACCCATGTTATCTCTTTTTCTATGTATATCTCTTTCTCTATCTCTATATCCCCATCTGTATGTTATCTCGGTCTCCTTGTCTCTGTCTCTATTTTCCCACTTCAGGCACTTGTATTTATCACCTTCCCACACTACCAACTCACCTTGCCACACCCTCAGATCCATCGCCAAGTGTCGAATGTGGTCCTCCAAGTGAGCATGTTCCTTCAGGCCTGAGCTCTCCACTCCATCTCATGATGATCTTCTAGAAGATCCCATCACTGGCATGCTCTTTCCTAGGCCACCTGTTTCCAAGATGGCATCTTATCCATGCATAACCGATCATTCTTTTCACATGTTTTGCCTTTGTTGCTTAAATCAGCTAAGTCCTAAACCTCCTTTCACACACCGCACGTGCTATATGCTTCCTTAAGCCTTTTCTATCGCGTGCTTTTTCCTTACATGCCATCCTGTAACTAGGGTCCCATGTGCCCACGCGCCTTCATACTTAGTCAATATTTTAGGGGCCCAACATTAGACAATATTTAGCCTAGTCTTATACTACTATTTAAAAGGTTCTCAAGTGTACAAAGTACTAATTAATCCCACCTTTTTGCCACCTTTTTCTTATCTTGTGTTTAATCTTTCCTACGTCATTTCCAATACTTATAGCCCCATTTTCTAACATCCCCGAGTTTCTAGACCTAAATCAGGGCACCCCAAGTTGTATTGGGGCACCTCAAGGTGCCCTGGTCCCACCTAGGGCACCTCGGTCTGTCCACAATCTCCTTCATTCCTTTTTAGGTCATTCTAGTTGTTGGTCATCCTTATCTTCTTCTTAGTCAGCCTTGTCGGGTTTAATTACAAAATTAAACTTGATAGCCCTATAAATATAAAGTTATAACACCATAATAAGAGTCCTATGTCATTACATCCTATCATTACTATCACTCCATCTAGGGGTCCATCCATTGCACCATTTGCATCCATATAGTGCCATACATCCAAGCTAGAAAGTCTGCATCACACACATTCTTAGAGGAGGAGAGATTTTATTTATTCTATTCTATTATCTACATCTTCTATAGCTATTATAGTTCATTAATTCACAAAGTGTGACTGAAACAAGAACACCTAGGGCACAATTCACACACACTCACAAGAACTACATCAAGGTCTATAATGTATTGTACTACTCAGTGATAAGTCCACTAGTTTGGCAACTGAGGTCAGTCTGACCCATTCTTCTTCTTCTTGTACAGGGCGTCATCTAGTTCATATGGCAAATCCAATGCGATAGATAGGTAGGGATTTATATCTCCTTACAACACTGTCAAAAACAAATCCTAAGCTTTTTCACAATTCCCAGCACCCAAATTTAGACCAGGGCAACCCATGGCACCCTAGCACACTCCCACGCACCTGTGTCACTTTAGAAAGTCTGGATCTACCCTCCATAGGGTCCCTAAGTGGTCGTCTGCACTGTCGGGTTCCAACTCCATATCTACGACAACCCATGACAGTCTTTTGTTATCAACTAAGTCATTTCCGTTTTCCCTCTTACACATTAGGGTTTCCATTTCATTTAGAGTAGTTTATTTGTATTTATTTCATATTTCTTTAATTTATTCACTATGTTTATAAAGTGTTCCAGTCCTCCTATTTGATTAACATTAATACCCTAAATATCCCTTAGGCCATCTAGGAACATCTTATTTTTGTTAATCATTTTGTTGAACCTCGTGTTTCTTTCTCACACTTTCTGAGGTGTAGTTCCCCATTATCCCATCGCTCAAACTCATGAAGAATTTACTGAAGATCACCTTAAATCCATCAATGATCACCTTGCTAAACTCCCACAAGATTTAGATTTACTTCTGCATGTGGCTTGTGAAGAGACCACTAACTTGGTTGAGCTCAACCCTTCTATAGTCTTCCCCACCCAACCTCTGACCTCTACACTTCCACCCATTTCTATTGTTCCAGTTTCAGTTCCCACTCCCACTGATCACTTCACCCCTCTTTTGGTCTCACATCAACGATAACCATCCTCTGCTGGTAATTAGGATTTAACCTCCTTATATCATGATCTCCAAGCTTAAATTCACAAGTTATAACAGGCCACCACATCTCCCTCTTTAGATTCTACCTTGTTGTTGTATACCCCGTTTTCACCTCTTATTTCTACATACCCTCTTCCTCCTAATTTTCTCACCCCTAAATTACCCATTTTTAATGGACACGGTGACCCACAAGAGCATATTTTCGATTTCATGTTGTTTGTCTCAATTTTGCTGATGATCAACTCTTGTTAGACAAGATTTTTCCTCACAATCTCCACGAATACGCCATGCATTGGTTCTATGATTTACCTGTTCATTCCATCACCTCCTTTACTTATCTCACCAATGCTTTTCTCACATAATTCTCCATCAACATCGGTTCTAAGATGACCTACACCCAATTAGCGCAACTTAAACAAGGACGTAATGAGCACTTTGTTACTTATATTTTGTGCTACAAAAATAATATTGCCAAAATGACTAATATCCTTGCCGATTCTGAGTTACAAGATTTATTTATACAAATCCTTTTACCTCCTCTCTATGAAATTATTCTCTTTGAAACCTTCTCTTCCTTTGAACAACTATGTCATACTCTTAAGCTTCGTGAATCTAATCTTCTCTCTATTGGGAAACTAAAGTATTAGGAACAATCCTCATCCTTCTCTCATTTTTCCACCAAGGCACCATTTAAACCCTCTACATCCAAGCCTATTGACACTAAACTTACAGTCAACATTGCTACACCTTCTAAGGAGACACCGTCTCAGCGTACATTTACCAACCTCCCCATGGCACCACACCTCATCTTGCAAAAACTCCTCGTTAGCAACCACATCACCCTCCCACCACCACTCGAGTTAGACCCCTCACGACCCAAAGGATGTAATTACAATGAAAAATTCCATTGCAATTACCACCACAGTCTAGGTCACTCTACTAACCATTATATGAAACTTTGGGCAATTATTCAACACCTAATTGGCAATGACCAACTCGAATTCCCTGACCCTACCATCCCTCCCCCTGCTAAGGATAAGGGTAAAGTTAAAAATTTTAATAATGAATCTAACCAACGTGATAACAAGGCTACGGAATCTTCTACTAATCATGCATACCATGCTACACCACCTCCTGATGTTGGAGCACTTGAATTATTTATTACCAGTGCTGATACGACCCCACCTATTATTTATTTCTCTCACGTTGACTATCACACTACATTCGCATCCAACCATTTATACATATGGGACCTTATCACATTAACCCCTATCACCAACACTAAGGTTCACCCATCTTCTCCTATTAGTACATGTTCATTGTCTCTTTTAAGATCTATTGGTTACCTTCAATTGCAAATTGAATTTCTATTCTAGAGGACTTATGGTGTCATTAAGTTACCTATCACAGTTGGTCCTCTCACTCTTCTCCTCCCTTTCTTTATTAACCAATTCATCAACCATTACGACCTAGTTCTTGGCTTAAATTGGATCTGTAAATCCTAAGCTATTGTCTCCATCAACCACTTATATCTTAAGTTCATCTACGACAACCAATTTTTCTCCATTAATGGCATCCCTCATTCACCTCTAACATCCTTTCCTTCTCATTTTATTTCTCTTACACCTCCCCCTCTCCCTCACACAGCTCCTAGAACATCACCAACCCTACATCCTCTCCATATCCCACCATGTCAATCGGCCCATATACACTCACTCCATTCTCTTTGTCCCACACATCGCTATAGGCCTATTTTTAGGACTATTGTTGCCTCATGTCGGTAGTCGCTACTTCGTTTCATTCCACACGGCTCATTTACTCCCACACGTACGATCCCACCTAATTCACCATCACCAACACACTTTCCTATACCTCGTTATTGGTCTTATGTACACCCATAGTCTTCCTATCGACTTCATTCTCCTGAGTAATGCTTGTCTCACATACCACCCTTGCTCAACCATCATCGTAAGGTGTCATCATTTCCATCACCAGTTATCAGACCTCTATCACAAAAAATTATGTGTTGACCCCCCCACCTCCTCCCTTCAAAGCATACTTGCCTCATCCTGCATCTATCATCACTCCTATCTCACACATTATAGCACCCTTGTTACCCAATGATGCACCCTAGTGCTTTGGTTAACACTAGACTATTGAGGGATTACCATTACACTGAACCCCACACAATGCACCATAAGACATATACATCTACATCCAATCATTCTACATTATATCTCCATGGCATATACACTACACTAGTCATCATCGTATATGAGCCTAATTGTGCATTCCCTCCTCTCATTCTACATTTATGCTAGGTCATGTTGTATATGAGTCTAGCTTTATCTTTTACCACCACATATTACACCTACACCTCTTATCACACTTTCTACATTCTACCATGCATCTACACACCCTATTCACCATTAGGTCACCTACACTACATTGTTCTATGCATTGCACTCACCACCCTATGACACACTTTAGTCCCTCAGTCCATACTCGACTACCGAGGGTTTACCAATCAAATGGGCCTTCCTTATATGCAACATGTCATCATACCACATCCATAAAAATAATGACCAATACTCTAGGCTATATCATCACCCACACCTATCATCACATAGTGGTATATACCTTAGGTCTTTGCAGATGACCGATGAGTTGGTATGTATGATTTTTTTGGAAAAAAATGTCAAATATGCATTTTTCGGTGTTTCTGACATTGGCGGAAGTGGCTAGGGTGTTTTTATCCCTAGGGACACTAGCACCTAGTTCCTGGTGATGGTGTCTTGATTCTAAGCACCCATGACCTACTCCCGGGTGCTAGCGTCCGAGAGCAGGTTTTGGGCATTATGTTGCAAAATGCTGATATTCTGAGCAATTTGATGCTATGATAAATGATTTGTACAACATGTATAGTGTACTAATGGAAGAATTTTGTTGTTTTTTGTGTTGTGTAGAGGGATATACACTCAAGAGATTTTGGGCGGGTTGTCATTTGAGTAATTTTCTTACTTAGGGTTTTCATATGCAAAGTGGGATATATTGGACCGTGTCGTCCTACTACACATTTCTAGATTGGGGGATGTGCCCCATAATATGCCTATGTTGACTACTTTGTGCAATATATGGTGCACAAATACATGTACATTATGGTTTCCTACTAGTGAAATGACAGTGACCCTGGAGGATATGTACCAAATATTATAGTTACCTATTATAGGAGAGAGAGCACAACTGATGACTATAGTGGATGCTCGTAGTCAGATGAGGGTAGCGAGGTGGTATTTCATAGGTACACGAGTATAGGTAGAGACTCATATTAATTTAGATGTGATGGTGAGATCCAATGTTCCACAGTTATGGAATTTTATTGCAGTGATTCTAGCATCGTCAGTGGTAGAGGAGGGTGGCGAAGTTGGGATATTATAAGATACATGATATTGGTCGTAAGATAGAGGAGAATGGGACTATGTATGTATGGGTGTAGTGTGTATTGGCCCACATGTATAGATATTTGTATAGATTCACTCAAGAGGATCATGGGGGTGGCTTATGAGCCATGACTTTGTTGTACATATGATCCTATGAGCATATTGTGATACTGAGGCCACTCAGTGGGCCATGGGCCAAGTGTGCTAGACCTAAGATATTTACAGCAAGGTGGGTAGGCACCCATAACAAGAGGATGGATATGACCACCTATAGGTTGATACTAGATCAGATGGGTCTTAGTGCCATCATATGGAGGCCATATAAAGATTACGATAGATGGTTAAAGGATGATGTGGAGCTGCGGTGGATTGAGCGCACCATGTGGGTGGAGGATCTCTTTTTAGGCTTGAGATTTATTTCAAAGTGAACGAGTATCAAGACAGTTGGGCATGGCCCAGGATGTGCCTCTAGAACCATATGTGTGGTTGAGATCTACTAAAGTGGCTAGATGAGCAGGGGCAAGTCTAGGCCCGACAGGAGTAAATCTAGTGCATTCCTATTTAGATGAGGCTGATGCGGCTATAGAGCCTATACAGGTTGACGAGGTGGGGTGCCCCCAGGCCTACAGTGCATGGTGGGCGACACAACAATGAGTGTTGTTATTTCAAGTAGTGGTGGATTGTAATGTCCCCTTTCCTACACCTAAGGCCTAAGGGCCAATTCAAGTCCAAGACTTTGTCATACCCAAGGGGCTTTGGATGTTTGGGGCTATTGGGTATGAATATCTAGTCCATTTTGTTATAATTCTTCATTGACATAAGCAAAAAGGTGTTTTGGAGGGACTAGATCTTATGTTTTATTGTTAGGAAGGGGCCACATGGTACTAATGTTCTATTTTTGCGTTGGGGGGTTACATTTGGACCATGGCGACTTAAAAAGGGAAAATTAACTTAAGTTACTTTTATTTATCATCCCTTCAAAGGGAAAAATGTGACTAGGGTCTATTGGGCCTCTTTTTCCTTGGAGAAGTTATATAAGGAGTTGGGGAAAAAAGGAAAAGGACTCTCGCATACGTAATTATTTTCTTTCATGTGAAACTATTGTTTGTAAATCTACATCTTATGGAGTGAAATCCAACAGGAACCCTAGCTTCGGTGGTAAGAGATCCATCCCTAGCTAACAGGGAATTTTTCGGTAGTGAGAGATCTACCCTAGCTTGTCATTTTGGAGCTGCTTTAAGGGTTATCTTACAGAGATATTTTTAGAGGTTTTAGAGGAAGGGTTTTGAGTATTTTAGAGACATTTGGGGAAGATAATCAAATGGTTTTTCAGATCATATTTATGGCAGCCATTTAGGTTGGGTTTAGCATCACTTTGAAGGCATTTTCATCAATTTCCAACCCTTTTCCAAGCTAGGCAACTTTTTTGGAATATTACAACCTTTATTTAAGGGGTTTCTAGTGGTACAAATTCAGATCTGGAGGTTGGAATATCATCTCCTATATTTTTAAATTTTATTTCCAAAGTTCCATAATTTTTGCGCTTGTATCTCGAGAGTTACGAATTTTAGAAATTTTCTAGCTGTCTAAGGCACACTGTAATTTTCTGGCAGCATTTTACTCTCTAAAAATTCCAAAAATAGTTTACTTGTGTTCTTTATAATTTTAACAAGCTCTCTTTAAATTTTCAAGTAATGTGGGTGGATATTTTGGGAGATATTAACTTTCTAGTGTTCACTACCCAACTGTAAAAATGTACAAAAACTAGAAATTTTACTTTGCTGCAATTTTCATATATTTTGTACATTTTCAAGTGGTATCCCACAAGGGATATTATAGTGGTATCAGAGCTATTGTTCCTCCAGCGTATGTGGGTTAAATATGGTAGTTTGGAAAGATCTCAATGTGGGTTTTATGAAGGAAATGTTCACCAACATGGTGAAATAACAGGAAGCCACTAACCTTTATTTGAGCCAGCTCACTCAAAATTTGAATCAAAGTGAATCTTGGGACAATAAGGAAAAAGGTGAGAAAATTGATGAGGATTCTTGTTGGAGGAAATATCAATCTTTGAGTAAGGGTTTCAGAGATAATTTGTCATTTCTAGATTATTGCATGATGAAGATTGGTAGCAAGCCCAAGCAAGATCATCATATTCCGCTACCTAAATTACAAAAGATATCATTTGAACAACAAATAAAAATGCCATATGAGGTAATTTCAGATGATGGAGATAATGTTGATACAAATATTTTTGAAGACCAAGTGAAATAAGAAGAAGCTTCTAGAGAAAAAGTTATGACTTTTAATGAGAAAAATATTTATGGCAAGAAGGAACAAACATGGTTGGTTGGTTACAAAATTGAGAAATATATTTCAATCCAAAAGGTAACTATCAATCCTCTAAAGAATAAGTCATTATCATATGGGATGCATTTACCAAGCAGTAATGAGCATAAATTTATGAAAGGTGTTGATTCGTGTTCCACTTATTCTCCATCTAAAATCATGAATCACAATAGGGATGGTGTTGTTTTGAAGGTTTCTAAATCAACAATAGAAGGTGAACCTTTTGATGATATTCTTTATAAGAAGGTTAGTAGTAGCATGGATTTATTTCATCATCTTCATCCTATATCACTACAGTAGTTTTATCATGATGGTATTCAACCTATTGTCGAGAAGAATGCTAATAATTTGGTACATCAAATTCAAGTCATCATGAAGACAAAGAGTGATTATCTTTATGAGGAGATATAAGAGAAGTAAATATGGAAGACCTTATAGGATACAAGGGTTCATGGGCATTATAAGGTATGGGATCCTGGTAATATGTTGCAATTATCCAAAACTATCAATTCTGATTTTGAAAACTTTGTGACTGATTTCATAAGCAAAAGAAGGAATTCCAATGTGTCTTTTGGGATTACAAGTGTTGGTAAGCATGATTTCTTCATTGGAGACTCTGGTGCAAGAAGGGAGAGTACCTCTCAAGGTACTAGCATTGGTTTTCTTATTGTTAAAAAGGGTAAGAGAATATTTGTTAATCATCTTCAGCCTGTTGGATTGTGTATAACAACAATCATAAAGAGAGGAGAAAATGTTTTATTAATAGAGCCCATGACTGATTTTTATACCAGCTACATGGTGGAACCCTTGGAAGGGTTAGTGGGGGCATGTGGTCCTCAAAGTGCTCAAAGAATCAAGGTGTAATTTACTGTTAAAAAAGAATAGTTGAATTCAAGGTGCATTCATGACTTTAGAATCCTAAGGTATGAGAAAGGTTACCATTTTCCTAGCTTGTTGAGTTCTCCTATGTTGTTGCCATGTTTCTATTATTTGGGAGAACATTTACATGCTTGGATGATTGAGGAATACTATTTCATAATCATGTCTCAAGGTATGGTAGATGGGATAAACACATCCTCCATTTGCATTGCTCTTAATTCAGCTAATAAGCATATGTTGGCAAAGAAAATACTGCAGGAGCCCATGATATTGAAAGGACATGAGGTATGTGGTATATTTATTGTGGTTGAATTTGCTAGAGGTCAGACTATTTTTGGGATGTAATGGTTGCATAATGTTACGGAAAACGATGATGCATGGGTTGGAAAATCAAAGGAGAATGAAAATGTTGATCCTAGATCAGAAATTCTGAGTTGCAAAGGTATGATGAGCATCCCCAATTATGCTATTTCAGATGTGTTGTCTTCTCTCATGACGAGAATCAATGGGTACAACAAAAGGTATGAAGTTCCTTATGATAAATTTTATAGATGCATGAGTTCTAATATTGATTTCCATTTCTCTTGCATTTATGATGAAATCAAAATATGGGGAAAGAGAATAAAGTATGATGAGGGAGCAGCCATGTTTATTCCCAACATAGAAGGAATTGAGAAGTTATGTCCATGGAAAGATATGTCTTACACAAATAAGGTAACTCATTTCTTTATTGTCATTAAGAAGATGTGAAGTACTTGAATGTGTTTGTACATTTGGGTTATTTGAAGTTGGAATCATTCATTAGACATATTGTCTTCCATCTTTTGGGAAATTTGCATTCATCCCTCATGTGGATAAACTGGAAATTTTCAAGGAAAACAAAGAAATCAGATTTCATGGTATACAAGGGAAAATTGCAAAAGGTGTGATTGGTGAAGAAAGAAGCATGTCATTGCAGTGGTTGAATTGTGAAGGAACGCAGCCTCTTGTGGATCATGGTGACATCACAAGGTATGAGACAAGTGGGATATTTTATGACTCCTATTTTGACGGATTATTTGCTGTAGACACATAGCACACCATGATGACTTATGTGGAGAGTGAGTCTGATGATGTTGAATTGGGGAGTGAGTTAGATATGATGGAGACTTTGACTCTAGATGGGGTGAGTGGAGTCATGGATGTGGGCGTAACCAGTAGTGTTGTACATGAGACAGTTACAAAGATTAGGATTACAGGTTCAGATCATCTGAGTTTATCATTATGTTTGTTTTCTAAGGTTTCGGTAGATTCGAGATCTCATTTACTTATTGAGTACTCCAAGAACCGAAACACTTGTGAGATTCTGGATGGTCACATACTGGATGACAACTACAGATTAGAGGATGAGATGATCTTCTATCAGGCCAAATTGTACCTTGTGTCAGATTCATGGTTGCGGATGGAGATATTGCGACATGTGCATTATTCTTTCATGACTGGGCACTTGAGCTTCGATGAGACCTATAGGTTTATGTCAGAGAGGTTCATATGGCATAGGTTGAGGGAGGATATCCTCAACTTTATACAGGCATGTACGGTTTGTCACTATAATAAGTCAGAGCTTACAGGTTCATCATTTTTTGAGTCGACATGGGATAACATTCCTATGTATTTTACTACTTCTATGCCTAGTGAGCACTTCGCCCACATGTTAGTCAGTGGAGAGATGAAATTGACTCATGGTTATTCAGTAGGTTCACATTCAACGCAAGAGGTGGACTATGTGGAGCTGATATTGCCAATTGATTGTCTACTGGAATCTTGGGACTTTTCCCCCATGGGACACATTGAGATACATTATAAGGAACCTTTCTCTCACACAAGTGCAAGTCATGTGGGAGAGTTAGCACCAATTGTGCGTATACAAGTTATTTCACAAGTTGATTCAGGGGATTCTACAGGATTCAAAGTGGACTTTCATACCTAGGAATTGATTGGAGAGGCAGTGAGTGATCACATGATGATAGCCTTGCATTGGCAGGGATTGGACAAATTAGAAATTTCGGTGTGGGTACCAGTGGAGAGTCTGTGTGGGCATCATACCACTTCAGGAGCAACATTGTCCTCTACACGACATGGAGAGCATGATGACTACGTGGGATTTTTTGGTTACTTCGGATTACACCAATCTTTGGTTAACGACAAGGTGAGGTGGAGAAACTTACTTTTGTGGTATTCAGCTTCGGCAGCATGATAGGATAATGCTTCGGGTCAAGAATTTCTCAGGAAGGTAGGATTGTAATGTCCCCTTTCCTACGCCTAAGGCCTAAGGGTCAATTTGAGTCCAAGCCTTGGTAATCCCCAAGGGGCTTTGGATGCTGGGGGCTATTGGGTATGAATATCTAGTCCATTTTGTTATAATTCTTCATTGACATAAGCAAAAAGGTGTTTTGGAGGGACTAGATCTTATGTTATGTCGTTAGGAAGGGGCCACATGGTACCGATGTTCTATTTTTCATTGGGGGGTTACTTTTGGACCATGGTGACTTAAAAAGGGAAAAGTAACTTAAGTTACTTTTATTTTATTGGCCCTTCCAAGGGAAAAATGCGAATAGGGTCTATTGGGCCTCTTTTGCCTTAGAGAAGTTATATAAGGAGTTGGGGGAAAATGGAAAAGGACTCTTACATACATAATTATTTTCCTTCATGTGCAACTGTTGTTTGCAAATCTACAGCTTGTGGAGTGAAATCCCATAGGAACCCTAGCTTCGGTGGTGAGAGATCCATCCCTAGCTAATAGGGCATTCTTCGGTAGTGAGAGATCTACCCTAGCTTATCATTTTGGAGTTGCTTTTAGGGTTGTTTTACAGAGATATTTTCAGAGGTTTCAGAGGAAGGGTTTTGAGGATTTTAGAGACATTTGGGGAAGATAATCAGAGGGTTTTTAGATCAGATTTATGGTGGCCATTTGGGCTAGGTTTAACATCACTTTGAAGGCATTTTCATCAATTTCCAACCCTTTTCCAAGCTATGTGACTTGTTTGGAGTATTGCAACCTTTATTTAAGGGGTTTCCAGTGGTAAAAATTCAGATCTAGAGGTTGGAATATCATCTCCTATATTTGTAAATGTTATTTCCAAAGTTCCATAATTTTTTCACTTGTATCTCAAGAGTTACGAATTTTAGAAGTTTTCCAGCTGTCTAAGGCACGCTGTAATTTTTTGGCAGCATTTTCTTATCTAAAAAATTCCAAAAATAGTTTCCTTGTGTTCTTTATAATTTTAGCAAGCTCTCTTTAAATTTTCAAGTAATGTGGGTGGATATTTTGGGAGATATTAATTTTCTAGTGTTCGCTGCCCAACTACAAAAATCTGCAAAAACCAGAAACTTTACTTTAATGCAATTTTCATATATTTTGTGCATTTTCAAGTGGTATCCCACAAGGGATATTAAATGGATGTGGCTGGTGGTCCAGCAGTTGGAGGATTAGAGGGGCATGCACCTGCCCCTGAGGTAGATGAGGTAGTAGCGGAGAGAGCAAAGTGTAAGTATTTTTTATTGTTATTTGTTAGTTCTTGTTTGGTTATTAGATATTACGAAGGTGTGTAGTAACTAATGGTGATATTTTTTATTACAGGTGATGTTTATTGGTTGCTGATTGTGGACACTTTGATAGGCATGTTGACACAAAACATGCCCCTAGATGTGCTCGTGGGAGGTGGTATGCTAGAGCGGGTCTATGTTATTGCAAGAGAGCATGCCCATTTATTCAAGCTAGTGGCTATAGCAGTAACCGCGTGTACCTTGTAGGCTCATGCAGAGGTAGAGTGAGCGAGAGAGGTTATAAGAGGAGGAAGCCTAGCTCAAGACGTTTTTGAATGATATGTAGAGTTAAAGGGTTGGTATGCAGAGTAGGTAGTTGAGCTTGTTGTGGCACGAAGTTGTGTGGAGAGATATAGAGGCTGAGACCAATGATGCAGAGTGAGCGGCAAAGCCTCTAGTTCTAGAGCTCTCACAATTGTATCTAGTGATAGTGAGGATGATTGATGATATATTTTATATATATTATATTGGTGTATGAGGGATTTCTCCCCACAGATGATATTTTATAACTTGTGATTTTTGGAGATATATATATTGACCTGTGTTGATGTGGTATTTATTGTTGATGTGCATTGTATATGATGTGATGGTTATGATGTATACATGGTGGTAATTTTGTACTTGTGTAATGGTGGTAATGTATTACATTAAAAATACTACTGATATAATTGCACGAATTCTTTCTAAAAAAGGAATAAAAACAACTTTTATCTCAATCAATATATTAAGAAACAATTTGAGATCGATCAAAGATAAGCTTGACCCTCGCCTTTGTAGTGGTTTCTACATGATAAACTATTCCTGTGGTATACCCTACATTAAAGAAACTGGATGTTCGATCAAAACACGTATTTCTGAACATATCAGAGACATCGAACATGATAGGGTTGAAAGATCAGCTTTGGTAGAGAAATCTCTTAGCACTAAGCATTCCATTTGCATTGATTCTTCCTCGGTCTTGGCTTCTGAGTATCATTATGTGAAATGTTGTCTTCATGAATCGATTGAGATTATGCATCATTCGGAGAACATTAACCAGGATTCGGGTTGGTTTATTAGTGACACTTGGAAGCCTATGGTTCTTAAACTCTCTAAGTGTAAAATTCAACAAATTGATTAATAAAATTGTTAATTTGTAATGAAAATTTTTATTTTTTGTTACCTTAATTTAGATGTGTCATTTTTACTTTACTTAAATGTAATTTACTTTTTATCCTTTTAATCCTCCTTTTTCTAAATATTATTTAAGTTTATTTGTTTTAACTCCTTTAGCAAACCCTTCCTTTCCCCCTTTTTGTAAATTTGTTTTTAAAAATATATTTATACTTTAATCTATCAACAATTCTTCACATTCTATTTCTTATTTATCCCAGAGGATGGGTCTGGAAGTGTGACCCGAAACGTTGGACTTTGTAACAAACTTCTACACAGTATATTCCAAATACATTTTGGCACAATGTTGAACTTTGAAAATATTAGAAAAACAATGCGATATATTGTATATGTATTGGTGAAATTGTTGCTTTGATTATTGAATGTTGGAATGTAGTATGATGTGGAAATGATAGTTAAGTAGTAAACTAGATAAAGAATGTATGTGAATAAAAATGAGTGATAGATATTAGAAATGTATGTATGTGACATAATGTGGTAGAGAAATAAAAGTGGCAATGTGACTTTAGATAAGATAAGATAATAAAGCAATGATGTGTTGATAATTGAATAATGATGGGATGTGAATAAGAGTAGTGATATCATGAGATGAGAATGAAGGGGGGAAAGAAAAGTGATTGCCCCTAGTGTGAGATTGAGGTTCATTTATAATTTCCCCCTCAGCAGCCAAGAATGAACAATAGAACAAGAGTGTGTCATCGGGAAATGGGTTTTTCACGTGTATGGAGATGCAAGAAAAGACATGTCATTAAGCACATAGCATGAGTTATGAAAGGATATGTTCATTGATGTAGTATTCCCTCAACAGTCAAGTGTGAACCGTAGCACAAGAGTGTGTCATAGGGTAATGAAATGGAAAGTGGATGTCATCTACTAGAGATTAAGAGGTTTTTAAGGCATGGATGAGACATGTGAAGCAACGACAGTGTTAGAATAAGTGTCAAATTGTATGCCAAAGGGAATGGAGCCAAAAATAGAAGGTTTGGTGGGAGGAAATGCTGAAGCAAGGGGCTTAGGAAGCCAATGAGGTATTGAAGCAATGTGTGAGGGATGAGAGGATGTGACTATGTGTATGAGATGGAGGATGTGGATGAATAATGACCTTGGGAGGTGGGCAAATGACTACTTTAGATGGAGGTGAAGGAGACAAACAAACAAAGGTGGAAGCATGCTTATGTAGAATAGGAGAAAGATAATGCTCACAAGAGCAAGAGACAAAGGCAATGACACCTTTGTCTTCTAATTTTTGCAATTTTTCATGGAGAGCATAACAATCATTGTCATGATGGTCATTGATGCGGTGGAAATTGCAAAAAGGGTAGTCATGTTGACGCTGTAAGTAGTGAGGTGGGTGATGTTGAGTAGAAGGTAAACAAATGAGCCACTTATCAAGTAAGGTTCATAGAACATCATGTGTTTTTATATTATGTGAGAATTGCAATAGTTCACAAGTAGGAGAGGAAGAAGACTGGTGTGAATGCTGATGCAATGAAGGGGAAGGACTATGCTTACATAGAGGAAGAGATGGGGACCGTGGATGAATCTTAATGGATGAAAGAGGAGAAGAAGTGGCAAATGATGAAGAGGGTTGTATAATATGTTTAGCAATTGAATCTTGTTCTAGATCAATGACTTTGTAGCATAAGAGGGTGAAATATTCACATGTATCATATATTATTTTTTCTTTCAATGTAGGAACTAAGCCACGACAAAAGATAAATTGATTTTCTAAATCAATGGGCTAAAATAATAATTGATGCATGCAAGAATTGAAGCGTACAATTTAATCTATAATTAGTTCATTCTTTCCTTGATGCAACGAAGGAAAGCATTCATATGTGACTTTAGGACCATTGTTAGAAATACATTTTCTAAGAAAAATATCCTCCATATCATAATAAATACTAATGGATCCATAAGGCAAGTGTGTATACCATTGTAGAGCCTGATCAACAAGGCTATAATGAAATTCTTTGAGTAACAAATGATCATTAGAATAAATAGATATGGTTGAACAATAATGCTTGAGATGTAAATAAGGATTGTCAGTTCCATCGAAACATGAGAAGTTAGGCTTGATGAATTCCTTTGGGAAAGCGGAACTATGGATTTTTTTAGGAATAAGATTGCCATGCAAAGAATTATTGTCAATGGAAGCATAACATGCTTTAATTTCAAGGGAGAGTGCATGAACTTGAGATTGCAAAGTGCCAATAACATGCATGAGGGATAAAATATCATATGAAGGAATGGTTGATGAAGTGAGAGGCATATTGAGAGGTTGGATCTTGTCATTTTGATTGATCAAAGGAACATGAGAAGGGTTGAATGTAGAAGGAGGAGAAGGAGGTGGAGGAGGTAGAGAGGAACATGGAGGCTCTATGGGAACTCTATATGTAGATTCAAGAGATACAATGAGAGGGGTATTGTTAGTAGGAATAGGGTCATCATGAGAAACAACTTCAGAAGTAGAAGAAAGAGGAGTAGTAAATTCACATTCAATAGTCTTAAGAGAAGTAACATCATCACTAACATGTTCATGATCAAAAGCATAATCGTCATCACAATCAGTAATATTTTCACAAGCAAGTATTTCATCAAGACTATCATCAACATACAAAGAAGTAGTGGGAGTACTAATATTATATTTATCATTACATTCATTGGAATCACTTTCAGAAGGAGGAAGAGTAAGAGATATAGCTTTACATTCATCTTGAATACTAATAGAAGCAACATCATGCACATTTACATTTTCAATATTAAAAGTGGAATTATTGGCATCCATATTGTCACAAGCAAGAACATGATCAAGCACATTATCTGCAATAGTATTATCATGTGCTATAAGAGGAGAAGAGGAAGGTGCCACAACATGCGTGACTACAAAAGATGAAGGTGAACATGAAGTGAAGATTTTGTCAAGGGAGACTATGTAAATGTTGGGAGTGTCGTGGCCAATAGGAAGGGTGTCTTGGAAAGCAATAATTTTTTGAAGAATGAAAGAATCACATCTAGGATTGCCATAAAGGTTATGAAATTCAGATTATGCAGAATTATTTTCAAAAAAGGGTTGTAGGCATGTATCGGTCATATTATTCTTGGTAGATGGGGACCTCTTTTTAACCAAGAGGGTTATTTGGATCATAGGGAAATAATTTCAAAGAATAGTGGGTTCACCAAATGATTTAATAAAAATTGAATTAAATCTAATTTCAGAGTAACTAATATGATAAAATATAGTAAATATAAAAAATTATAAGCACTCGAATACTGCTAAACTATAAGTAAATAACAGAGATAAATGACTTGGTTGGATCCTATGTAATGTGGAACTGATGTGGGTAGTCTAAAGTACTGAACAAGATGGAAATAGTGTCGCAACCACTCCGTGAAAATTCTAGAACTTGAAAATAATGTTGGATAGGGGCGTCCGGTACAGGACAGGGGTGCCTGGGCGTAAGTGACCACTCCTGGGAACTGGTGACTATGCAAGGGCTCAAGATTTACTTTCTTCTGTGTCACTAGGGTTTTTTTGCTAATTCTTGCCATTCACACTGATATTTGCTCTTTGATCGTTGAGGTTACCCGTAACCTGTAAGACAAACCCTAGCTACTTGCACAAGCTCACAAACACATCAAATTGGAATGAAATATGCAAAATGTGAAGTCAGACTGACCCCGACGGTCACCTGATGAGTGAACTTATGACCGAGCACTGCACTACATTCCAAAATCCATGTAGTTTTGTATGCTTCTGTGTGTAATAGTGTCCTTAGGTTTCCCTTGCGCCAATGACGCCAAGATAGCAGATTGCAACTAGAATAAGATGTAAATGTGTGATATGAAATTGAGCACTTACCCTTCCTATGTAGTGTATGCATCCCAAAAATGCAGTCCCTTTAATGATGGTGATAGTATGTAGATGTGATTGCCTTTAGAATTGTCAACCAGAATAATAGAGTGTATTCTGTGTGTATATATGTATCTCTTGTTTGAATTTTGACACTAGTGACCCAAAAGGTCGACTATGAGCTCGGGATAATGATAAGAAAAATAAAAAGGCTTACCAAAAATTTCAAAACAAGAAAAAATAAAAAACAGGACAGGAGCACCCAGAATGGACATGGGTTCCTGGGCGCTAGTGTCCAAAATGATCACTAGTGTCCTAAGATAAATGACAACGGATGTGAAAAGATAGATAGACAGGGATCCCTATGACCTGACTAGAGCTGGGTATATAAATGATAGATGTGAGAGAGAAAGACAACATAAACAACCAAAGAAAGTGGATGAACGAAGGATTGTGTCACTAGTGAATAATTTTCTTACCTAAGATCCATGCATATAACAACATACTTGATGACATAGTAAAATAGCAGTGTGTGTGTGATTTTATGTTTATAACTACAAACTAACTTGCCTAGCCTGGTGAGTTGGCAATGATATTGCAGCTAAGCCATATAAACAAGAAATATTGGTCGCTTAAGCCTATAAAATCCCCCCTCTATTCTACATAAACACTTCTCAAGTACGAATATGAGGTGAAGAATAATGTACAAGGCCTTAGAGATAATAAGGCTAAATATTGGAGGATATTTAGACCTATATTATTTAATAGGCATTTGAAGATATTAGAATACATATATTGTTATAGGCAATGATGAAGAATTAATTCCTATTATTTAAATAGGCACTGATGATGTAATAAGACCTATTATTATATAGGTAATTGTAAAATCAGGAGTTATTATTTTTAACTCACTGATCAAGGTAAAAGCCAATTAAAGTCTTATTCTCATGTAGGAGCCTAGGGACACAATTGTGAAGCCAAGGGATGTGACTAAACACTGGAGAAGTATACTCATATTGGAGTTCTGATTCTTTTATGTTGGTTGTATTGCCAAGTTAGTTACTTAGAGACTATAGAGGAGAGTCACAACTATTATTGAGCTTGTTGATGACACCAGATCAAACTTAGCTCTGTGTAGAGGCTGGAGGCCATGTAACCGAGTGGAAGAAGATCATCGTCAACACCTCACACTAGATCATTCTTAGCTCTACATAGAGGCTGGAGGCCGTGTAACAAAGTGGAAGATGATCATAGTTGACACCAGACATATTCTGACTTAGCTCTATGTAGAGGTTGTCTTCTTGTGTAACCAAGGAACTGTGCCAAAGCACTAAGCTACCAATACTAGTCTAGATTCAATAGGATCAATTGGCACCAGGTTCGAGTTGAACATTCATTATAGTATTATAACTTTATTTGTACTTATAATCAATTTTTTATAATGAATCAATTCAACTATTAGCGAACTCAGAGATGTAGGCATTTGCCAAATTCCATTATCAATTGATTGTGCAGTGTTGGTTATTTTATTGCATTGCATTCATTTATGTTGATTTATTTTGGATTAAAATCAATATCAAATAAGTTTCCTATAAGGATCCATTGGTTAAGGAAATTTTTCAGCTAGTTTACGGATCACTACTAGAGAACTGTGTTGAAGACTGTTGGAGATCATTTTATACTATGAAATTGACTTTTTCTACCCCTAAGACATTAGCCCCCAGGGGAGGACACAAGCACCAAACACTACTGTCTAGGTCTGGGCACTAGTGTTCGCTCTGTGTGTGAGGTCCAAGTCTAATTATGGACCATTTTGTGATTGTATGCTTATGTTGATTTTGTACTGTGTTGATTAGTACTGTATCTTTGAGCTGGTGTAGTGTTGATTTATTCACCCAATAGATGCCCCCTTGTTTGGAGTGCATGTGATGAATGTAGAAGAATGCGGTCCAAAGGAGAGGACCATAAACTAATATGCATATCTAAAGTGGATACCTACAAGGGGTATGGGATGTGCATGGTAGAAACCAAGGCACATGCAAACAAGATAGGCCAATAACAAGTGTTAGCAGTAAAAGTAGCTAGCATGCAAAATAAAACAATGTAAGAAACAAGTAGGAAAACAAGATGGACCACAAAAAGTGGGTTTCATACATGGGACATCGCTCATAATGTCACAAGACAATCACGGCTGAAGCAACCAAAAGCATACAATGAGAAAGTAAGACATAGGGCATAGCCCATAAATAATAGGAAACAATAGAACAAGAAAGGATATATAACTATGGTTGTATGTATCCTACAATGAAAATGCTACACATGCATGTTAGAAAGATAAATAGGATGTTAAGGCATGCATATATCAATGAAAAGTAAGTACTAGTAAGAATAAGTAGTAAATAATGAAATAATAGAACCTGTAATGTGTGAGAGTAGTA
The DNA here is from genome assembly GCA_019776745.2 of Taxus chinensis. Taxonomy (NCBI): domain Eukaryota; kingdom Viridiplantae; phylum Streptophyta; class Pinopsida; order Cupressales; family Taxaceae; genus Taxus; species Taxus chinensis. The sequence continues at coordinate 136,277,027 of CM034149.1, read as the reverse complement.
AAGGGAGATGCCCCCAGGAGCCTCGGTGGGACTGGCAAGGGATTCAATGTCGAACATCATGCATCATGTGAGAAGATGTAATAGATCTACATTCACTTCTAGAGACCAAGTGAACACACATGTGTATATGATAAAGATAATGATATACCGAGTATCCTTCTAGCATAGTAAGCAAAGTGCAAGATGTAAGTAGCATAAGCTAGCAAGACAAGGTTCATTGTACATTTATGAATATACAAATATTCATATTTTGAAATTTTGAAATTGGTAAAATTTTTACTGCTATACGGTAGCGCGTTTGCCAAAATTTTAAGCATCCTAAATAAATTTGACCATCATTTTTCCTTATTGTTTCCACTAAGGGCCGACCAATGTTAGTATATTTGCCTTCATGTTATAATATACCATTATATAGGATTAATTCACCATAATATAGTAAAACAATAAATTTAAAAAAAAATTAATTTTGAGATTTGCAGTTGAAGTCGATGGTAAAAGTGAATAAGCTTGTGAAAAAGCTAAAAGTTGAAGGCAAAAAGTCGAAGGAATTAGCAAATGAGGTAAGCGAAAAAGTTTGAACTGTCAGCATGTCAAGGTTTTTTTATAGAGCTGTTACTGGATGAAAATATAAATAGATGATGTCATATGGTAAGGTGAATAGGCAATGTTGGATGACAACATAAATGGGTTACCAGATGACAACAACGGAAACTTGTTGTACGTCAACATGATTTTGTTTTCGTCCATCAACATTTCATACTTGTCTTCCAATAACATGTTTTTTTTGTCATTCGACACCATTCCATACTTGTCATCCAACAAAAGAACATAAATAAAAACATCAACGCCTGGTGATTTGAAAAAAAACCTCATCCACCGCCTTCACGACACCTTCCTTTCCTACATTCGCCAATAATGTGAATTGCCTTTTCGAAGGATTTTCCACACGTTTTATAATAAATTTTTAGAGGGGGGGTCTTAAAATGAACCTTGTAGCAAGAATAAATGTAACCAAGATATGCAAATGTTATATGAGTGTGATGGTGTGGTATGCAATTTGTGAAGATGGGAGGATTTTTATTCCCTCTAATGGATGTTTATGAGATTAGGTTCATTTATAAATACCCCCTCAACAATCAAGAATGAACCATAAAATAGGAGTGCATCATTAGGAAATGAGTGTGTCATATGAGAGTAGATGCTAGAAAATGTATATTTTGAAGCATTGAGTGTGAAATGTGTATAATGTAAAGTTCAGTGATGTAGTGTGCCCTTGACAGTCAAGTGTGAACTATGTCACAAGAGTGCATCATCAAGTAATGAAAGTGTGTGAACCAATGATGTGATGATACTCAGAAAGATAGGCATGAAACATGAATTGAGAGAGAGTAAGATATGCTAGAAAAGATGTATCATGAAGCACAGAGCGTGAAGTGTGTAAGATGTGAGGTTCATCGATGAAGTATTCCCTCAACAGTCAAGTGTGAACCGTAGCACAAGAGTGTGTCATCGGGTAATGACGGTACAATGTGTGTACCAACAAAGTGAGTATGCTTATAATATTTAGACATGAAGTGCAGAGCAAGAAGTGTAGGAGTATACACTAGAGACAACTGATAGTGATGGAAGGGGGGATAAAGTGTGATGCCCCTCAAGTGTGCCAATTATGGAGATCTATGTGATGATGCAAGAGAGATATTCTGACAATGATGAGGTTTAAAACGTATCATAAGAGAGGAAACTGTCGTTGGCGGAAGCAAGAGTAGGACCAAGGTGGGATTTTATGTTGACAAGAGGTGATTTCGAGAGGTTAGATGTCATAGGGTGAATTGATTGAACTTGCTTGGTTAGTGGTGGCTTATTTGGGATGGGTAACGTTGTAGAGGGCTTGATAGGAAGAGGTGATGGGGTATGGATTTTGAGAGGTGGTTATTTACTTATAATTGGTAACGTTGTAGATGACTTAATAGGAGGAGGTGAAGGGGTGTGGATTTTTAAGGGTGGTATGACATTAGGTTAGATACGTGGCTCTCAACTTAACGAAGAAGGAACATTAGTAATCATGGTATGATGCTCATTAGACATAGAGGGATCAAATTTGGGAGCCTAGTGGGATTTAGAAATTGGAGATGAGCGTGTAACAACAATTTGGGTAGGAAATGAAATAAAACCATGATGTTGAAGGTGGCCAATTCTTTGTTTTTAAAACATAACAATCATTGTAATTATGTCCATTAAGTCTGTGATAATTGTAAAATAGGATACCTTCGTATTTGGCAACCAATAAGGAGGGTAGTTATGAGTAGGTGACGAGTTGATCAATTGGTGATTAAGGAGTTAGGGAAGAATATCATGTTTCTTAGCATTTATAAAAAACTTGAGAGGTGTTGGTAGGGTTAACACTTGAGCTTCACTTATATGAGCACATGTAGTAGACATAGGATTAGGATGAGGTATAGAAGAAGAACTAGCGTGGGCATGAGAAACATCCTTAAGGTGTTGGATTTTAGATGTGAGAGATGTAATCATGGTATCCATAGCTTGAATTTTATCTTGAAATAAATAGATCAATTGGTGATTGAGGAGATCAGGAAGAATATCATGTTGCTTAGCATTTATAAAAAAACTTGAGAGGTGTTGGTAGGGTTAACACTTGAGCTTCACTTATATGAGCGCATGTAGTAGACATAGGAATAGGATGAGGTATAGAAGAAGAACTAGCGTGGGCATGAGAAACGTCCTTAAGGTGTTGGATTTTAGATGTGAGAGATGTGATCATGGTTTCGATAGCTTGAATTTTATCTTGAAATAAACAATGTAAAGTTTAATTGGTTTGCATATGGATTGATTGGTTATGATGTCATGACGGATATGATCATTGGAGAGATGATTGAAATGGCACTTACTTGTGCAGGTGGAATATTTCTAGGTAGGTACATAGTGTCTAGAAATTTTTGGAGAAAATATTTGCAAGTGCATTTGAAGTAACTGATGCAAGGAGACTTTAGGAACCTTAGGAGCCATAAAAGAAAAACCTATAAAAAATGGATTTGAATGATTGATCACGAGTGGGGTTCACCAAATGATTTAATATAAATGGAATCAGATTTATATTTCAAAGTAACTACTGTAACGAATGATTTACAAATGAAAATATACAGTAAATGGAAAAACAATATGAAACCCTAAGAAAGTGAGAGGGAAAAGGTGACTCACTGATTACGTGTAACCTGGAGATGATTTAGACAGGTGAACTACTAGCCAAATTGAAAGAAGAGAAGATCCATTAAGACTCACTGAAGGTTCTGAGACCTAGAATGTGTCAGGCATTTGCCAAATTCCATTCTCCAATTGATTTGGCAGTGTTGGTTATTTGATTGACATTGCCTTCATTTATGTTGATTTATTTTGGATTAAATCAATATCAAATAAGTTTCCTATAAGGATCCATTGGTTAAGGAAATTTTTCAGCTCGTTTACGGATCACTACTAGCGAACTGTGTTGAAGACTGTTGGAGATCATTTTATACTATGAAATGGACTTTTTCTACCCCTAAGACATTAGCCCCCAGGGGAGGACAAAGCACCAAACACTACTGTCTAGGTCTGGGCCACTAGTGTTCGCTCTGTGTGTGAGGTCCAAGTCTAATTATGGACCTTTTGTGATTGTATGCTTATGTTGATTTTGTAATGTGTTGATAGTACTGTATCTTTGAGTGGTGTAGTGTTGATTTATTCACCCAATAGATGCCCCCTGTTTGGAGTGCATGTGATGAATGTAGAAGAATGCGGTCCAAGAGAGGACCATAAACTAATATGCATATCTAAGTGGGGATACCTACAAGGGTAGGGATGTGCATGGTAGAAACCAAGGCACATGCAAACAAGATAGGCCAATAACAAGTTGTTAGGCAAGTTAAAAGTAGCTAGCATGCACAATTAAAACAATGTAAGAAACAAGTAGGAAAACCACGATGGACCACAAAAAGTGGGTTTCATACATGGGGACATCGCTCATAATGTCACAAGACAATCACGGCTGAAGCAACCAAAAGCATACAATGAGAAGTAAGACATAGGCATAGCCCATAAATAATCGGAAACAATAGAAAAGAAAGGATATATAACTATGGTTGTATGGTATCCTACAATGAAAATGCTACACATGCATGTTAGAAAGATTAAATAGGATGTTAAGGCATGCATATATCAATGAAAAGTAAGTACTAGTAAGAATAAGTAGTAAATAATTGAAATAATAGAACTTGTAATGTGTAGAGAACAGTAAAGGTAGATGCCCCCAGGAGCCTCGGTGGGACTGGCAAGGGATTCATTGTCGAACATCATGCATCATGTGAGAAGATGTAATAGATCTACATCACTTCTAGAGACCAAGTGAACACACATGTGTATATGATAAAGATAATGATTATACCGAGTTATCCTTCTAGCATAGTAAGCAAGTGCAAGATGTAAGTAGCATAAGCTAGCAAGACAAGGTTCATTGTACATTTATGAATATACAAATATTCATATTTTGAAATTTTGAAATTGGTAAATTTTTACTGCTATACGGTAGCGCGTTTGCCAAAATTTTAAGCATCCTAATAAATTTGACCATCATTTTTCCTTATTGTTTCCACTAAGGGCCCGACCAATGTTAGTATATTGCCTTCATGTTATAATATACCATTATATAGGATTAATTCACCATAATATAGTAAAACAATAATTTAAAAAAAATTAATTTTGAGATTTGCAGTTGAATGAAGTCGATGGTAAAAGTGAATAAGCTTGTGAAAAAGCTAAAAGTTGAAGGCAAAAAAGTCGAAGGAATTAGCAAATGAGGGTAAGCGAAAAAGTTTGAACTGTCAGCATGTCAAGGTTTTTTTATAGAGCTGTTACTGGATGAAAATATAAATAGATGATGTCATATGGTAAGGTGAATAGGCAATGTTGGATGCCAACATAAATGGGTTACCAGATGACAACAACGGGAAACTTGTTGTACGTCAACATGATTTTGTTTCGTCCATCAACATTTCATACTTGTCTTCCAATAACATGTTTTTTTTGTCATTCGACACCATTCCATACTTGTCATCCAACAAAAGAACATAAATAAAAACATCAACGCCTGGTGATTTGAAAAAAAACCTCATCCACCGCCTTCACGACACCTTCCTTTCCTACATTCGCCAATAATGTGAATTGCCTTTTCGAAGGATTTTCCACACGTTTTATAATAAATTTTTAGAGGGGGGGTCTTAAATGAACCTTGTAGCAAGAATAAATGTAACCAAGATATGCAAATGTTATATGAGTGTGATGGTGTGGTATGCAATTTGTGAAGATGGGAGGATTTTTATTCCCTCTAATGGATGTTTATGAGATTAGGTTCATTTATAAATACCCCCTCAACAATCAAGAATGAACCATAAAATAGGAGTGCATCATTAGGAAATGAGTGTGTCATATGAGAGTAGATGCTAGAAAATGTATATTTTGAAGCATTGAGTGTGAAATGTGTATAATGTAAAGTTCAGTGATGTAGTGTGCCCTTGACAGTCAAGTGTGAACTATGTCACAAGAGTGCATCATCAAGTAATGAAAGTGTGTGAACCAATGATGTGATGATACTCAGAAAGATAGGCATGAAACATGAATTGAGAGAGAGTAAGATATGCTAGAAAAGATGTATCATGAAGCACAGAGCGTGAAGTGTTGTAAGATGTGAGGTTCATCGATGAAATATTCCCTCAACAGTCAAGTGTGAACCGTAGCACAAGAGTGTGTCATCGGGTAATGACGGTACAATGTGTGTACCAACAAAGTGAGTATGCTTATAAATATTTAGACATGAAGTGCAGAGCAAGAAGTGTAGGAGTATACACTAGAGACAACTGATAGTGATGGAAGGGGGGATAAAGTGGTGATGCCCCTCAAGTGTGCCATTATGGGAGATCTATGTGATGATTGCAAGAGAAGATATTCTGACAATGATGAGGTTTAAAACGTATAAGAGAGAGGAACCTGTCGTTGGCGGAAGCAAGAGTAGGACCAAGGTGGGATTTTAGTTGACAAGAGGTGATTTCGAGAAGGTTAGATGTCATAGGGTGAATTGATTGAACTTGCTTGGTTAGTGGTGGGCTTATTTGGGATGGGTAACGTTGTAGAGGGCTCTTGATAGGAAGAGGTGATGGGGGTATGGATTTTGAGAGGTGGTTATTTACTTATAATTGGTAAACGTTGTAGATGACTTAATAGGAGGAGGTGAAGGGGTGTGGATTTTTAAGGGTGGTATGACATTAGGTTAGATACGTGGCTCTCAACTTAACGAAGAAGGAACATTAGTAATCATGGTATGATGCTCATTAGACATAGAGGGATCATATTTGGGAGCCTAATAGGCTTTAGAAATTGGAGATGAGCATGTAATAGAATGTTGTGTAGTAAATGAAATAAAACCAAGATGTTTAAGGTGGCCAATTCTTTGTTTTAAAACATAACAATCATTGTAATTATGTCCATTAAGTCTGTGATAATTGTAAAATAGGATACCTTCGTATTTGGCAACCAACAAGGAGGGTAGTTATGAGTAGGTGACAAGTTGATCAATTGGTGATTGAGGAGATCGGGAAGAATATCATGTTGCTTAGCATTTATTAAAAACTTGAGAGGTGTTGGTAGGGTTAACACTTGAGCTTCACTTATATGAGCGCATGTAGTAGACATAAGATTAGGATGAGGTATAGAAGAAGAACTAGCATGGGCATGAGAAACATCCTTAAGGTGTTGGATTTCAGATGTGAGAGATGTAATCATGGTTTCCATAGCTTGAATTTTATCTTGAAATAAACAATGTAAAGCTTGAATTGGTTTACATATGGATTGATTGGTTATGATGTCATGACAGATATGATCATTGGAGAGATGATCGAAAATGGCACTTACTTGTGCAGGTGGAATATTTCTAGGTAGGTACATAGTGTCTAGAAATTTTTGGAGAAAATATTTGCAAGTGCATTTGAAGTAACTGATGCAAGGAGACTTTAGGAACCTTAGGAGCCATAAAAGAAAAACCTATAAAAAATGGATTTGAATGATTGATCACGAGTGGGGTTCACTAAATGATTTAATATAAATGGAATCAGATTTATATTTCAAAGTAACTACTGTAACGAATGATTTAAAAATGAAAATATACAATAAATGGAAAAACAATATAAAACCCTAAGAAAGTGAGAGGAAAAAGGTGACTCAACTGATTACGTGTAACCTAGAGATGATCTGGACAGGTGAACTACTAGAACAAATTGGAAGAAGTATCCTTAAGACTCACTGAAGGTTCTGAGACCTAGAATTGTGTAGGATAGGAGTGCCCACAGGAGGATGGGAGCACCTAGGTGCTAATGACTGGATCTGGGTGCTAGTGTCCACCCAGATGCTCTAATTTTGATCCTTTACGTGTAGGAAGAGATTTTTTGCTAGTCTTTTTTGGAGCTCAAAACTGCACCCTAGATATAATCATGAATGACTAAGAATTCTAAGGTGACATGGGACTATCTCTCGATTGTGAGACCTGCGAACTGAGATAGACCTCCAAGGAAGGTCGGCTTCCTCTACATATTCCTAACACTAAACTATTCCTAAGGAAGGAAATGAAACTATCTAGCTCTACTCTAAAATTCCAATGGACCAGGGTGAGAAGGAGATGCATGAACTAAAACCTAAACTAGAAAGGTGATAGCACCAGAAAGAGGGCTGGAGATACTCTCAGATGAGTGAAAAATGGGAAGAAAATGATGAAGGAGAGGGCAGAAAAGAGAGCCACAGTTCTAAACAACATTCAAACTACCATTTCCCATGAAGCACAAAAAAATTGAGATCTTGAAATGAGACAAAATATGCACACAACACCTGCAGATGCAATGAAAGACAAGGAAAAGATGCAATAAAACAGAGAAAGGGCAAGAGAGAGCCACAAACACACATTTTATTGCTTCAATAATGCACAATCCATTACAAGAGAGGAGTAGAGGCAAGGATCACCATGCAAGATGTCCAAACATGAGGCCTACAACTCACAATTGTTCTATAACCATTTTGACAAAGTTCCATTACAAATAAAATACCCCCTTTTTTTAAAAGAGGTAATACAATATATATATATATATATATATATATAAGAAAAGTGAGAGAAGAGAGAAAGAATAAAATCTCATATTTCTACTCCCACCCACCTATTTCGCACAGAATTTAATTCCAGAATATATTTATTTCTATCCTTTCATTCTCTTGAGAAACAGATAGGGGTTAGGGTTAGGAGGAATACCTGTTGAGTGTTGGGAAGGTGTGTGTACGATGGAAAAGTGACAAGCGAGTGTGGGAATCTACAAGTAACTCTTCCTCGCACCTGACCTCCCGAGGTCGTGCCGAGACAGCCGGTGGGGATGGAATATGTGTGGGATACAGAAAAACTAGTTAGGCAATCTACTGTCTTCTACACGCACTAGTAGAAATTACGAATCTAAGGCAAAGAAGGCCCTCCTAACCTGAACTGGTGTGATAGATCGATCAGCAAGGATGATTTCTCGAAGGCTCCAATCAATATTGAGCTCTGGTGTGATTCGGTCTATAGGTTGTGGAATACGTGGAAAATGACCTGGGATAGTTTTGTGTATGTCTCCAAATAAGGTCATAGGGTGGATGGTAAGTATAATTGACTCTATGGGTGATTCTTTGGCCTAGTCCAGAACTCCTTAGCTTCGTTAGCTGTTGTTTCTAGCAAGGATAACTGTTCAATGATGATAGGTGGAAGTGGAGTGGATCTAAATACTAGTGTACGTAGGCCAGTATCTATGTCTAATTCACCCGTGGATTCGTTGGGCTATGGGATTTGTGGGTCACAACCGTATATTCATGGTTGTTGCAGTCCTGCTATGGTCATGTATGGAATTAGTCCCTAATCCCTAGTATCCAGTAATCGTATGTTTTCTCAGCTTCTATATTTAAAATTAATAACTGTGCGATCTTCTCATAATATCTTACAGTTGTTCGTGCAACCTGAATTCTTAGGCTGGTATCTATATCTATGAGGGTGTCTCTTGCGTCTGACTATGGGACTAAAGGATCACAACCATACGTTTGCTCTCTTTCAAACCCCTCCACAGTCATGCAGGCATGTATCTAGGGTAATCTGTAATTTGGTTGACTTAACCAAAATATGTGTGCTTGGTCGTCTTCTATGTTTAACCCGTGCAGTTGGAAACTGATTTGTTGCAAGTTCACCGTTGTTCGGAAGACTTGGATCCTGAGATTTTGATCTATATCAGTTATTGCTGTAATGAGATTGGTTTGAGACACGATTGACTCAAATACATATTCTCTGGGCTCCCTAGGTCCCGTGATTGTCATACAGAAGAAACAATATAAATTAACTACAGCAAAGTGAAATTTAACTACTTTGAATATATCTATAGCATATATGATTTCTCTATTTTTGTAGTTTCTGATGAACTATTTGAATGAATCTAAAAGAGTAACTATTTAACATATCTAGAATTGACGGCTAAAAATAAGATATTAAAACAAACAAGATAATCGAGTATAGCTATTTGTCTGTGCAACTGTGAGCCTATTTTGAATAATGAAATAACTGATCTAATCTATTTGCAAGACTGTCGATCCTACCTCAAAAGTGAGGAATGAATCATAGTTTCTCAGAAACTATCAATCCCCACAACTTCCCCGGCAATATCGAAAGTAAAATTAACTGAAATAAAGCAATTAACTACTCTATTTGATACGATTCTAATTTAGAACTTTGAAAGCTAGAACCTGGATTTTGCAGAACAGTGGAAAATCCGATGGTGTGTGTGATCTTGCCCCCTCAATGTGATCTCCTCGTTCCTTCATGTTCACATGGATCCAGAAAAGCATGTAATGCTAGCATCAATAGAAGTAGATATTAGGACAAAGGTAGCTCAAGATACAGACTGAATACAATGCGAGTAGGAGAGGGATAGCGCAAGAGTACAGAGCTTGGCTTATGCAATTCCTAGCGGGATTTATTGTGAGTCATGCAACATGAAACGTCCAGAACCTGAAACTATCCTGTTTGAAGAATAAAACCTTCAACTTTAATGGCTTCCTATTGAAAACAAACTATTCTACTCCAATGGATTGGATAAAATGATAACAACACCTGCACAAGATGGATATGTGGCTTCCTAACAACAAAACAATACTAATTAAGCATGCAATGAAAGAAACTAAGGACTCTAAACAAAATGAAAGACTAATCTATTGCAAAGAGAAATTCAGAGGAAAATTTAAGGGGCCATTTGCTTGAGCACAAGCCAACTATTTATAGCATTTGAATTTACCCAAGGTAAGAACCAAATAGAACTCTTAAACTATAAATAATGGCAAAACACTATTCCAGGGAACCATAATCATAAATGCAAGCTTATGGCGGTGAAAGAAAGCTGGTAAAACATTGAAATTACGTGAGTCATGTTAAAAGAGCTTTCTGGAAAACTCGTAAAGGACCACCGCCCTGAGCAGGGCGGCGGTTACAAGATCGTCGCCCTGTTTAGGGCGGCGGTCACGAGACCGCCACCCAGGCAGGGCAGCGGTTTCGTAACTGAAGAGAAAAAGGTCAAGAAAAGAGGAAAAAGAGAAAAACAAAGGACGCAGGGGCTACGCAGGACATGCGGGATGTTAACGCATGTTTAGAGAGATTTTCCGGATCCCAAACACCTTGCGAGGAGACCTGTATCATCATTGGGGCACGTGTTACGTTGTTCTAGAAATGTAGTACCCCACAATTTTGGGTACATACAGTGTGCGCGTACCGTAGAGAGATCAGACTGATTGTGAAGAGCTCCTTTTTGTCTGGGAAGGACTACCTGTAAATAAGAATGCAAGACCACCAGATTTTAGTTAGACAATAAGTGAGGGAACTGCCTTGGGCCCAGGAAATATTAGACTTCCTTTCGAAGGTGGTTAGTTCCCTTTTTAATACAAATTGATGAAAATGATAATAAAGAAGCTATTGCAAACTCACGATTTAGGCATCTCGTTACTAAAAGCAATACAGACTAAACTACCAACAATAGAATGTCATGCTCTTTGTTCTGGTCACTGGTTATTGATATGTTCAGATCAAGTTACAGGGATAGACCAGGCTAGACATGAGATTGTTTTGAGGTGAATAGGTGAAAGGTTAGTTTTGGTGTAAGTCACAGTGACCAATGTCGATCACTGGATAACCGATTGTGGTTATAAAACTGGTACCCGGTAGGGAATAACCGATATCGGTAGGGGTAGTGATTTAGGGATTTTTAAATGGAGGTTGGGGTAAGGTGGTTATGAGGTTTGGAAGATTGGTAGATGGTTGAGGGGAGTAGCAGGGTCATAGAGAAGACTTAGAGAGTGAGAGAGCTGTCTTTGGGGTAATATAGAGATGGATGACCAAAGGTTAGGTGTAGGTTGTTGCTGGGTAGTAGATCCAGGAGTGAGCTTATAATCCCTATGAATTAAAAGTTCACAAAGTAGTGTCTAGAAGTATACAAGGTGATAAAAAAGACTACTTACTAGTTTCTGATGTGGATACAGGTCCAAAGAACGCAGTGGTGAAGGCAAGGCCCAGTTGGGATGATCTAGTAATCAGAAGTGATCTGATGAATCTATCCTCTGACTCTCCCAAGGTTTGGATGAGTGTGACAATGCTCTAGTTGCTCAGTTACAGTCTTGGGCTCGATATTCCTCTTTGCAATACTCCTCTCTCCTTCACTTGTCTCTCTCTTGCAAATGAATCCGGATCCTTTGGTTTTGGTTGGGGAAGGTCATTTACAGGGAACCAATGATGGTTACATAATTGACACCAGTCGAGTAGGGACCAATGTCGGTCAGGTCAAAGTTGGCTATTTGTAGTAAAATAGCCAACTTTCCCTCCTTTTCTCCCAAGGGGTTAGTTGTGGGCTTGGTCAATTCATTATTAGGCTCGTTTTGATGCGGGGCGAGGGGTGATGAGTCATGGGTGTGGGTCTGGACCAAGTCATAGGTCTTAATTAGGTTAGTTTAGGGTTAGGGCTAGGTCATAGTGAGGTGGCGAGGTGAGGTGGCAGGGTTAGAGATGTGGATTTATTAATTCTAAGGTAATTAATAAATAATTCAGTGTGTAAGGTTTAGGTGGTGAGGTAGGGTTAGGTTGCAGGACGAGATACATGGTACATGGTGTCGTAAGACCTAAATTTGGTGTCTACATTTACCCCTTGTTTTCATGTAGCTTGTCTTTTAAAGCTGCACTGACAATAATAAAAAGTGGTTGCCCCAGTTAAGGTTATAGGTAATCCCCCTCAAATCTATCACAAATTGAGGCGACATGAAATCAGGGATAGGGTTGATAAAGGGTGAATGATGATGAGATGCTGGTAAGATGGTGGGGTAAGTTTAAGGAATCCAACGCATGTTGAAATGTAGTAGTGCGACTAGAGTATAGGATTTGAAGAGAAAAAAAGCAATTCATAGGCAAAGGTTGATAGTTTATCCAAACAAGGTTGATATAATCCTGGTATCCAAGGCATAGGAAGTAGCTCCAGAGGATATAATGGGTAAGGTACCAGAATGTTTAGGCATGTTCGGTAGTACCAAATGGTTGGTTTGGTTGAGATAAATGTCACGGTCTTGGTCTAGGCAAAGCTGGTCGGCTGATCAATTCAAGTATCCTAGTCATGCTAAAACACGAACAGGTGAGCTCGATTGAACAAACAACTACATGATGGGTGGATAGAATCATAATTTGTGGGCCTCGGTCGAGGTACTTAATTGGTGCGGCCTTGGGTTGGGCCGATTGGTTGGTTGCGGCCTTGGGTCGGGCCGATTGATTGGGCCTTGGGTCGGCCGATTGGGTTACGGCCTTGATCGGGCCAATTGGTTTATTACGGCCTTGGGTCGGGCCAATTGATTTATTACAGCCATTGTTAGGTTGACAGCCGTGGGTCTGAGCCTTAGAGAGAATTGATTCGCAGGCCTTGGTTGATTGGTGCGGCCTTGGGTTCGGGCCGATTGGTTGGTTGCGGCCTTGGGTCAGGCTGATTGGTTGGTTGCGGCCTGTGGGTCAGGCTGATTGATTGGTTACGGCCTTGGGTCGGGCCGATTGATTGGTTATGGCCTTGGGTCGGGCTGATTGGTTGGTTGCAGCCGTGGGTCGGGCCGGTTGGTTGGTTGCGGCCTTGGGTCGGGCCGATTGGTTGTTGCGGCCGTGGGTCAGGCCGATTGATTGGTTACGGCCTTGGGTCCGATTGGTTGGTTGGTTACGGCCTTGGGTCGGCCGATTGATTGGTTATGGCCTTGAGTTGGGCCGATGAATTCAAAATAAGGTTATTTAGCAAAGCCGGGGGTAGGTGATGTGGTGAAAAATGGAAATTGGTGGATAAGGGCAAGAGTTAGGTTAAACTAAACCAGTAACCGATATCGGTTAGTTATGGGTCAGATGACCGATATCGGTCTCCTAGGGTGCGCTCTAACTGATATCGGTTAGAGGGTGAAAACCTATAAAAAGAAAAAATATGGCATGTCATTTTCACTTTGTGAAATTGAGTGCAAACTTTTTCTTGTTTGAGTTTTGAAGTGATTGGGTTGTGTGTTTGGGCTGAGTTGGCACTAGTTGAGTGGGGGAGTGAGTTATTGGTAGGCCCCAGAGATCGGGAGGCAGAGTTTGATTGGTTGAGGACCCTGCTGAGGAGATTTGGAGCTATGGCACAGCCTAGAGGAGCAGGAGGTGCTGGAGGAGCTGGACCACCACCACCTATCCCACCACGACGATGTGTAGTCATACCGGTAGGCTCTGAACCCCTATTTTTTTGAAGTTGATGAATTTAGCTAGGATGTGGGTTTTGGGGTAGGAATCCAAAATTTGATAAAATAATGAATAAATGAAGGTAAATCGTAAAATGGATTGGGTAGCTATGTTAGGTAGGCCAAAACGTCAGGGTGGGTAAGTTTTTAGGTAATTGTGCTAGGTAAATGGGTAGAAATAGGAAAAAAAGGGGATTTGGGGGTCGTTTTTGGTCCAACCCCAAAATCCTACAGTGACCGATGTCGGTCACTAGGCAACCGGCATCGGTCATAGTGTAGATTGTGTAGATTAGCGGGTATAGATACCAGCGTCGTCAGTGTCGACCGACGTCGGTTTATAAAAGTCAGACATAGACTGTTGGTGGGGGACCGATGGTGGTCGAGGGTGACGGTACCGGTCACCATGGGTAGGAGGTAGGGTTGTGAAATTTGTTGTGTTGGGTGTTGTTGTAGGCGGGTAGGATAGATTTTTGGGGTGAAGGGGGAGAAGGTAGAGTTGCTAGGAAAGGTTATTGGGGTGGGGGGTAATCGGGTGGTTGGGGCCGGTTCGGGTAGGATAGGTTATGGGTTGTGTATGAATTAGGAGGGGTTAAAGTGGTTGGGGTATGGTTAGAGGGCGAGAGTAGAGTGGGTGGAGTATGATTGGGGTAGTTGGTAGGGTGTGGGATAGGTAAAGGGGATATTTTAGATATTTTTTGGGTGGGGTTATTGATGTTTGAGGGAGATGAGGTGTTGTAGGTTTGATTGGAGTGGGTAGGATATTTAAAGAAGGACCATAAGAGTGAGAGGAATTTATAGATGTATAGGGTAAGATAGGTGGGTGTAGATGTGTTTATAGAGTCGGGTTGTGATTGGGTGGGTGAGTGAGTATAGAGGGTTAAGGTAGTTGTTTTGTGAAGGGTAGGCCTGATGGAGTGGGTTGTTTTTGCAGGCACGCCAGCAGCTGACGATGCGAGATCGGATGCCGCCTCTACTAGAGCGGATGCGGCCACATGTGACCGCAACGCAGTGGGCAGTTATGTGGGAGGTTGGACTCGGTGGAGTCCAGAGGTATAGGGCTGTGGATAGGGACCACAGCCTGATGGTTGCCCTCATCGAGAGATGGGATCCGGAAACCAATGCCTTTCATCTCCCTACTGGAGAGATGACAGTCACCTTAGAGGATGTGTATCGCATCCTGAGACTACCGATCATCGGTGAGGAGGTGTTCCAGGTGGATGCTGAGACAGCGATGGATAGCATCCTGTAGGTATTCGGGGATGCAGCCCCATTGATTACGTATCATAGTGTGAGCATCTGCTACGGTGATATGTATCGCGCTCATCGACAGGAGACACGGCTTGCCGTGCTGATGATGATCGGTATCACCTACTTCACCCTCCCTGACTCAGAGGGAGGCTGCTTCCCATGGGCTCTGATGGGAGTGTTACATGAGATGGTGGAGGAGCACACCTGCTATGCATGGGCACCAGTGTATCTGGTGCAGCTATACAGAGAGCTCTGGGGCTATCACCGTATGAGGTGATTCGGTATATGTTCGACATTCTTGTTACACTGCTAGGCCTATGAGCATATCGTGTGTTTATGACCAGTAGGGTTGCCCCAGCAGCCAGGGCCACAGGAAGTTTATAGATATGGGTTTCAGAGGTGGTTGGGGGTCGTGGGCCAGCCACGAGTAGTTATCGCAGGGCGGGATGTCACTTATTACAGACATATGCTAGAGGGCCTAACTACCTTAGATATTATATGGAGGCCATACAGAGGCCATCAGCCCCATGGAGGAGCCCGAGCATAGCTGCGTTGGATCCAGTACATCTTCTAGATATCTGGACCAAGACCAGGGGAGTACGAGAGGATTCCTCTAGAGAGGGTATGACGACAACTGGGATTACAGCAGGATGAGCCACCTCCCTTCCCACAGTATCAGAGGGAGGATGTAGAGGCACCACTACCTGTACCACAGCCATTTGACCCAGTCTGGGTAGCAGAGAGACCAAAAGATGACACAGTGGACGTTGATGGGGTTACAGGTTCATTTTTGGTTTGGTGGGCAGGGCAGAGGGTAGCCATGAGAGCACAGCCAGCATAGGCAGATTTGGCGGCTGTTACAGCGGAGAGGGACCGTCTCTTGGGTTAGGTGCAGTTATTACAGGGGCAGCTTGCTGCTGCACAGGCACAGATCAGAGTGTTACAGGGGCAGTTGGCTCAGGCACAGGTACAGGCATAGGCACAGGCATAGGCACAGCATTCAGGCACAGGCACAGGTCCCTGTTCAGGCTCCGATGGCAGCTCCACTGCCACCACAGGTACAGGCTCAGGGTCAGGGTGTACAGGCAGGACAGGGCCCACTTCTATTAGGAGCCGGGGGACCAGCCCCACCAGCCATGGTGGCACGGGCCCGGTACATGGAGGTGAGAGCGGAGGCCCGTTATTATCAGGACGTACTAGATGGTACCGGTGCCGATTATCAGCCATATGCGGCTCACAGAGCTGAGACTTCCCGGAGTCATAGGTCACAGGGGGCCGCAGCCATAGCTGGTGGGTCAGTGACAGGTAGGAGGTGAGATCCGAGACCGGGGCCAGCTGAGGGATGAGCCGAGGGAGGGGGAGAGAGCTGAGTCATCCCAGGAGCGGAGATGTTTTTGGATAGTTGATTTTTTGATAGAGACACCGGTCTGCGAACCGAGTGTGCATATAGAGGCCTGCGTGCCCACATAGGATTTATGTATTCATTTTTGTTGTATATACCGGCCTGCGAGCTGAGTACATTTTGTATAGTTGATACCGAGGCCTGCGAGCCGAGTATATTTTTGACATGAGAGACCGGCCTGCGAGCCGAGTCGAGATTTTGACAGAGACAGCGGCCTGCGTGCCGACTTTGTATTTTTTGGATTATAGAGGCCCCATGCAGGGTAATTTGTATATTTTGACATTGATTTGAGGATATATATAGATGATGAGTTTGATCCACATGGTGTGTATAATGTTTGATTTGATACATATATTATAATGTTTCATTTGTTTTGTTGATGATTTTGGAAGTTGAGGTATATAGATGACGTTGATGATGTTTGGATTATATGCATATGTGTTGAAATGTTGATGGTATTATGATGATGGATATTGATAATGATGTCGTTATGCAGGGAAAAGAGGCGAGCACTGCCAAAATTTTGTAAAAAACAAAGAAAAGGCCTAGGTATAAGCAAAAGGAGATAGTTTGACCGATATTGGTTAGATAACCGATGTCGGTCACTATGTGACCGACACCGGTTAGGTAACCGACATCGGTTATGTTAAAATGAGCTTTTCTAAAAATAGAAAAGCTTGGGAGGCAATTTAAATTCTTATTTTTAGAGTCATGCAACATGTTAAATATGAGGATGCAAGGTTGTTGTCATCCATACAGGGTAGTTGCATGGGAGAATTGAGTGATAAGGAGGAAAGAGACATGTAAAGTGATCATGGGCTTGGATTAATAAGGTGTAAAGGCAAGTTATAGTGAAGAGTCTGGTGAACATGGCTGAACAAGGAGAAGCGTCCAGTGGGCAGAGAGGAGAGAGAAGATAGGTTCCACCTCAAGCTGCTGCATCCCAAGAGGTATAAGTTTTGGTTGGAATAAGATTTTGCATGCTTATAAATAGGATGTGGTAAGATAAGTGGGTAAAAAGGTGATAGGCAAGGGTTTGGGATGGGATGAGTGTTATAGGGTAGGTAATCAGGTGTTTTAGATATGTTTGTAGGTACAGAGAGGGGTAAACCAGTGAATAAGGTATCATAGGTGGTGTTTTTGAGCAGGATGGATATTATGAACAGTGACCGATATCGGTTTAGGCCTAACCGGTATCGGTTAGGTAACCGATATCGTTACTGTGTAAAGTTACAGATTCTGATAAAAAACACTTGGGGATTCATTTGCTGCTTGTTGTTCATTGGTTTGATGTGTGCAGGCAGAGGCAAGGTTGATGATGAATGATAGGGTACCAGCGCTGTTGTCACGGGTCCGAGCGGATGTAACACCAGTGGAGTGGGCATTAATAAACCATGTGGGGTTAAGCAGAATCCTCTATTATTCACGAATCACACGCAATCATGCTATGTTGCAGGCACTGATTGAGAGATGGAATCCAGAAAAGAATACCTTCCATCTGCCAACAGGGGAAATGACAGTGACGTTAGAAGATGTGTTTCAAATTTTGAGACTTCCAATTACAGGAAGACCAGTGTATCAGGCAGGGCCCAACGTGGCGTGGGCAGCGATAACGGCAGTATTTGGTCCAGCCGCACGAGATTTGACACAGCGAGGCATGACATTTACTTATGGTATAATGTTTGTGGCACACCCTGAGGCAACAAGGTTGGCCGTGGTATTAATGATAGTGGTGGGGTATTATGCATTACCTAGAGTGGACGGGGGAAGATTTCCAAAATCATTGATGTGTATTATTCGTGAGATGATAGAAGGTAGCATTACTTTCGCATGGGCACCCGCATATCTGGCGGAGCTATACAGGGGTTTATGGGCATGCAGGTGAAATCACAGGACTACACTGGATTGTGCATACTTATTACATTGTTGGGCTTATGAGCACATTGTGTGTGTGTGACCAATAGGCCGACCAATCCAGGAAGGAGAGACAGGAGTGCAGAGGTTGGGATTCAGGTGATGGGTCCAGACAGAGCAAGAGGCAAGAGCTGAGACCGTGACAGATAACACCGAGTATTATAGGTAGAAATTGGAGACGATGACGATTGTGGATATCCGTTGGAGACCTTATGGGAACTACATGGTGATGGCGAACATAGCCGAGGATTTGAGGGGTGTAGAGCGAGTGAGGTGGATCGCAGGACACAGGCCAGGAGAGTATGAGAGGATTCCTCTAGATCGCGTGCGATGATAATTTGGATTTGTTCAGGATATACCCATGGATCATAGACCATACAGAAGGATCGACACCGAGGCACCATTCTCACCTCCATGGCCAACTCTTCCAGAAGGACCAGAAGAGATAGCAGCCAATCGCAGGGTAATGGATGCAGGAGCGACAGAGTCTTATAGATTATGGTGGGCAGCAGAGCTGCGAAGTACACACGAGAGGGCTGATCATCCCGACATAGCTGTGATTACCACGGAGAGAGACCTCCTGGGTTTAGTTCACCAACTTAACACACAGGTGAATGAGACCACGGGATTGTTAGAGGCTTCGCAGTCTCGAGTGGAGAGACTAGAGGCAAGAGTCCTCCACACGAGAGGGCAGATTCATATGTTACAGGAGAGATTGGTGGATCAGTGGGAGGAACCAATAGCAGTGGTACCTTTGAGTATGGAGAGGCCAGGTGAGCGGCGTCGACGATCACCATCACTACCTGGTTCGGGATGAGGCGCGGGGGTCTAAGTGAGTTTCATACATAGGGGTAGAAGAATAAATAAGGATTCCATGATAGAGAAGATGTATTTGTTTAACATCTAAATAAAATGGAATATGTATGTTGAATTGAGTTTGTGATAATTATAAGAATATTTGTGTTTTGAATGTTTGGATTGATAAAGGATCAAGGTGAGTGTTATCAATAAAAATACGTGAAAATATTTATATTTTTAAAGAAAACACCACACATGATAGGTTATGGTAGGGGATGGTCGAGCTAACCTTGGGAGACCCCATGTCTCCTAAGTGCTACCTACATAGCCCATTGCACAAAGCAAGGAGGGGCCTCAGACCGATGTAGTTCTCCCTTAGGACCAGGGAAAGGTGAATTCAGGCAATTTGGTTGTGGTTAGGAAATTTGTTGGTTGGTAAAAGTTTGATGTTGGTAGAGTAATGTTGTTGGTGTTGGTGTGGGTATAGGTGAAGTGAGGGTTAACCTACCCAAGCATAGGAAACCATGTCCTAATTAAGGTCAACACACAATCCTAGATTCGGGTAAAAGAGGAAAAAGTGTCCCATAGTTGGAAAGAGCTAAACAAACCACGTATCATCGTAGGATGAGCTTGAATCCCTAGGTACCTTGCATAGGCGAGAAGTCGATAGGTGAAAAGAGTTGTATAATCACAATATATCAGATATACGCACATCCCTTGAGTTTTGTTATTGTGAAGAATGGTGAGGAGAGGTGGATGGTATAGCTGGGGCGCAGAGAACTTGTTATAAGGTGATTATTCTGACGGAAGAGAACCAAACCAAAATAGACAAGTCCATGACTCAAAAGTACTTTTGAATACTGCTTTGATTTTTCTGGATATAGACTGATCGATGCGGGAAGTCTATATGGGATATGCATTTTGTTGTTCTTGAGGTCTTCACGAAGCTGATCAATGTGAGAAGCTTCTGATAGAGGCTGACTTTGTATAGCTTTCCTTCGAGGGAGCAGTCTAGTTATAGTAGTAGACGTGGCAGTGCACATAGCTATCCTTTGAGGGAGCAGTCTAGTTATAGTAGCAGATGCGGCTTTTGCACATAGCTATTCTTCGAGGGAGCAGTCTAGTTTATAGCGTGGAGGTCTAGATGTCTGTTTGGCCTGAAGCATCTAGTTTGGTAGGAAGTTTGACTCAAGAATATCCCAGAATTGTATAATTGAGAACTTGTTATTTTGATACTTTTAAGTCATGGACCAGACTAAAAAGGAGAAGGCCTCTTTAAGAGGAGGTGATGATCAAACCACGTGGGTTTGATTTTACTTTGAGATGCATGAAAAAAAGGTGTATGAGGTGGTAAATGAGCTCAAGGGACAAGCGCAAGGTGGATAAGGAGTGATGTAACACTAAATTCAACAGTAGAATGGTCAGAGATGCAAGGCATTAAGGGGTTCAGGCTCAGGTTTACCATTAAGTGAAGCTAAACGATAAGTACCTGATCCGTAAGTGTGAGTGATAATGTAAGGCCCAATCCAATTAGGAGCAAATTTTCCACGTTTGCTCTTTTCTAGTTTGGTTACATGTTGATTCTCTTTGAGGACAAGATCACCAATTTTAAAGGTACGCTCATGAATTCGCTTATCATAAGCACGCTTGATGCACTTTTGATAAATTTGAAGGTGGTCAAGAGCGGTAAGATGACGCTCGTCAAGAAGCTCCAATTGGGCTAACCGCTCTTGGCGGAAGTCATCATTGGTGAGAATATCCTGGAGAGATATTCTGAGGGAAGGGATTTGTATTTCGAGAGGCAAGACAGCCTCGGTACCATACACCAGAGAGAATGGTGTGGCATTAGTGGAAGTACGAATGCTGGTACGATAAGCCCAAAGGGCAAAGGGGATGTGATCATGCCAATTTTGACCAGAATCGTTAACGACTTTCATGAGAATTTTGGTTAAGGTTTTGTTAGAAGATTCAGCTTGACCATTTTCTTGTGGATAGTAGGGTGACGAGAAGCTAAGTTTGATACCAAAGTTGTCACAAAGGGCTCGTAACAGCTTATTTTTGAAAGATTTTCCATTATCGGTTATCAAGCGATGAGGAACACCGAAACGGAAAATAATGTGATGATTGATGAATTCAACAATTTTCTCCTTTTTGGTTGAAACGAGTGGAACGGCCTCCACCCATTTAGTGTAATATTCGGTTGCCGTGATGATCCAATGGTGACGTTGCGAAGAAGGTGGATGAATCTCACCAATAAGGTCCAAACCCCATTGTGAGAAAGGCCAAAGATCTCGTGCGACCTGTAGTGGATGGCTGGGAGTATGTTGAAGGTTGGCATGCTGTTGACACATAACACAATGCTTAACATATTCGCAGTAGTATTTATTAAGAGTAGGCCAATAATATCCTAGGCGAAGGATCCGCTTGGCCATGGCAAAGCCACTAAAGTGCCCACCACAAATTCCGTCATGGACTTGTTGGATGGTATGAGTGACTTCAGCGCTGGTTAGACATCGAAGGAGGATACCATCGAAGCCACATTTATAGAGGAGTCCCCCCATGATGACATAACAAGAAACACCTTTAAGAAAAGCGTGTTTTCCATTACTACTAAGGTCAGGTGGGAGAACAGAGGTTGTAAGGTAGTCACGAAATTGGTGATACCAGGTATCCTGCGAGTCAGCAGATGCATTATTTACCATACAAACATCCGGGACTAAGTAAGATGGGGCAAAGAGTTGTTGGACCAAGAAAAATATGTCAGAGTCAGTTGGTGATGTAGGAATTTGCGAGGCAAAGCAAGCCATAGCATTCGCAAATTTATTAGTTGAGCGTGGAATGGTTTGGATAGTATAATGGGTAAATAAGGTCAAAAGTGAATCTACGTAACATTTGTACTTTTGAAGTTCCTCATTTTTACATTGGTAGATGCCAGTAACTTGATTTACTACCAATTGAGAGTCACCAAAAATGTTAATAGACTTCACACCTAAGTGTAACGCAACGTGGAGACCCAGAACAAGGGCCTCGTATTCCACTGTATTGTTAGTGCAGGGGAAATCGAGCCTGAATGAAAGAGGCATAGGTTCACCTTCAAGAGGAATGAGAACAATGCCCACCCCTCCACCACGCTGGCATTTAGATCCATCGAAGAAGAGAGTCATCAGATAAGACGCATCACTGAGTGAAAGAGTTGCGATGAGTTCATCAGGGAAAGTAAAATTGGTAAATTGTTCCCCAGGTAAAGGGGCTTCCACGAGTTGGTCTGCGATAGTTTGTCCTTTGACTGATTTCTGGTGTACGAACTCAAGGTCGAGGTTGGCGAGGAGCATAAGCCATCGGGTGATGCGTTGGTTTAGATGAGGTTTGGCATACATATAATGTATGGGGTCAGCGTTGGTGATGACAAAAGTTTTGTGATTCAGGAGGTAATGTCGGAGTTTGGTGGCCACGAATGATAGGGCTAGGCACAACTTTTCGACGTGTGTATACCTAGTTTCGTAATCCACAAGAGTACGGCTTATGTAATAAACTGCTTGTTCTCGATGCTCGGAGTCACGATGTGCGAGCATGGCTCCTACAGCATGGTCGGTGGCAGAAAGGTAAAGGTAGAAAGGGCGATCGTCCTGAGGTGGGATAAGCACGGGTGGCTGCAAGAGATAAGTTTTAAGAGCCTCAAAGGCTTTGTGGCACTCCTCACTCCATTGAAAGACAATGTCCTTTTTAAGGAGATGATGGAAAGGTTGACATCGATCTGAGAGTTGTGAGATGAAACGACGGATAGATTGGAGTTTTCCCTGCAAACTACGTAATTGCTTTAGGTTAGTGGGTGGGGGCATTTCTAAGATAGCCTTGACTTTAGCTGGGTCGACCTCAATGCCACGCAAAGAGATGATAAAGCCAAGGAGTTTTCCCGAAAGGACGCCAAAGACACATTTCTTTGGTTGAAGACGAACACAGTATTGTAACAGGTGATCGAAAATAATGGTTAAAACATCGAGATGTTCACTGCGATGTTTGGATTTTCCAAGAAGATCATCGACATAATTCTCAAGGATAGTGTGCATAATGTCATGAAAAATGTAAGTCATAGCCCGTTGATAGGTTGCACCAGCATTCTTAAGGCCAAATGGCATGACACGATAACAGAAGGTGCCCCAGGGGGTAATGAAGGTGGTTTTATGTTGATCAGTCGGGGCTACTAAAATTTGATTGTATCTCGAGAAACCATCCATGAGAGAAAGCATCTCATGGCCCGTAGTGAGATCGACAAGTTGATCAATACTAGGTAGGGGGAAGTCATCCTTTGGGAAAGCGAGGTTAAGATCCTAGAAATCCGTACATATCCGAAGTCCCCCCGTCGCTTTAGTGACAGGTACAACATTAGAAATCCATTGCGGATAGTCAATAGGTAAGATGAAAGAAACAGAAAGGAGTCATTGAAGCTCTTCTTTAACCAAGAGGGCAATGCGTGGATGCATTTTTCTCAGCTTCTGTTTAACTGGTTTGGAGTCTGGTTTCAGAGTGATGTTATGGACAGTAATGTCAGGATCGATTCCTGGCATGTCGGCGTAGGACCAAGCGAAAGCTTGATTGCGGGCATGGAGAAAGGTAGTGAAGGCGGCTTGTTCTGATGCGTCGAGAGATTGTCTGATCTTTAGAATGTGAGGATCATCTTCCGTGTGGATGTTGATTTCTATAGTCGACTCATTCAACATGGTTTGGGTTTCAGATGGTAAGGTGCGTTGAATATAAGAGTCGTCCGCACCAAGGTAGGTGAGGATGGAGTCATCATCCTGGCACTCCACAACATTAATCGAAGGCGAGTCTTCTTCGATCATGTCTGGATACAAAAGGGGAAGAGAAGATGGGTCTTCACCATCGCGTTGATAAGTGAGAGGACCTAGGAAGATAGCATTCACGAAAAAAAAAAGTTAGGAGGGATAGATTCCAGGTCTATCGACTCCGTGGGTGAAGATGGTAAAATGGGCGATGATGGTTCGGAAGGGTGACTTCGTCATCTTCCTAGATACAATTGACACGAGGTTTCTTCAGTGTAGGTGGTTCAGAAAATCCAAGACCACTACGATCTTTGTGTTTGCGTGTAGTCATGGGAATAACCGTATGTCATCCTTGCTCATAAAGACCGAAACCAAAACCCTTCCAAGCACAGCGTGTCAGGAAGGTGAGGGCGAAACGACGGTTGGTTAGATATTGAAAATCTGATTGGAAGGGAATCACACCAAGGGGAGGTTCGGGGGTGACAGAGGATGCGTCAACACCCCCATACGTTAGGTTGGTGTGGCAATTAGGTGGTCCGTAGGAGATCACCTCCCCCACACGACGGTCGTAGGTAGGATGCGCCTGTAACTGTCCATACTCTTGTGGGGTATGGAAGGTGCTAAAGTTGTATAGGTGGTACTCCCCCAGCATAAGGCGTTGAAAAACACCTACCAAGGGATCCGAGGTTGGGATGTTGTCCACGGGAAAGGAAGAAGTATTTGCGTCAGTGGTTTCATTGGTCGAAGGTGTGGGTGCGGCTAAGGTGGATGGTTGAGGCGTGGTTGAAGTAGATGGTTGGGTTGGATCAATGGGTGTCTTGACGGGTACAAGCACATCATTAGGGTGGTATAACATATTACAGGTTTTGAAGGGGGAAGCGTCAGCTGTGACGGTGTATGACTTCCCTTCATACTCGAATTTGATGCATCTATGTAAGGTGGAGGGAACGCATCCCATAGCCCGGATCTAAGGGTGGCCTAACAACATGTTGTATTGGAATTCTCCCTCAAGGACATAGAAGAGTTCGGGTAAGGTACGTGGCCCTACATGAATGTTAAGGATCACGGTGCCTAGGGTAGAAGTAATAGCATCGTTGAATGAACACAACATGGTGGGGTTGGCACACATGCAGCTAGGAGGGATATTCATCTGTTGGAAGGCTTTGGAAGAGACGATGTTTAGGCTAGCACCCCCATCGATCATAACACGACGTACCCGGATGTCCCAGACGTAAGCCGAGATGAAAAGAGCAGGATCAGGATCTTCTGCACCAAAGACGACAATTTCTTCTTCAGAAAAACTGACAGCAGCGGCTTGCTGTACAGGGACAGAAGTGGTTGTGGAGGTAGGTTGTTTGGTGAGAGAAGCGACGTGGTTGGGTGTTAAGATGGAGGTGACGGGCAAGGTTTCGTTAGGTAGGACCTCTATCCCTTGAAGGATCTCAATTAGAGCTTGTCGATGCGATTCAGATGTTTGAATGAGATCATAGAGTGTCATTTTTACAGGAGATTGGTGAAGTTGTTTGATCATAGTGCGATGGGAAACTCCATCAGAGACTGGATAGGCAGGTCCACAAATAACCACTTTAGGTGGTGGTGCGATCGGGATGGCAGAAGAAGAAAGAGAGGCCACAGGTGTGCTTTCTTTAGCTTTTCCATTGTTTTTCTGACCTCGAGTAGCAATGCTAATCATGTTGATCTCATGAATGCGAGACGAGGAAGATGACAGGGATAAGTCATTGTTCTCGAGAGGTGGGGTTGCAATGATGATAGATTTTGGCGAGGTGGGGACAGGTGGTATAGGAGATTTTGGTAAGTTGTCCTTCTGAGATTTTCTATCCGAGATAGGCAACTGGCGAAGGATGGCTTTCAAAGCTTTGCATCCTTCTACATTGTGTCCTGGTGTGCAGTGGTAGGCACAGATTTTAGATTCATCATAACCTATAGGTCGAGGTTTAGATGGATCATAGGGTCTGAGTGGGGGTAGGGAAATGGTCACATCCCCTACCAGCATATCAAGGATCTTGGCGTAAGATCCTGAGCAGGTTAAATGCAGATGAGGCTATTGATTGAGTGGGTGAGATCATTGATTGTTTTGGTAATGGTTGGGTACGAGTGGTTCGTACGGGTGGTGGTTTAGGTAAGGGATTTTGATGATTGGGTTTAACTAGGCATGGCTTCTTCTGCGCAGAAGTTATGTTTAGCTGGTTAGATGATGAGGCCACAGATGACATGGTGGCAGGAAACAACCACGGGGAAAGAGGAGCGGCATCAAACAAGTCCTTCGATGATCGAGTTTGCTTAGGGTTGGTAGGTAGGCAAGATACTTGGGGTGACGGTGTTGAGATGCCTGTGGATTTCTGTATGGGTGCAGAAGGTGCTGGTCGTGTTAAAGAAGACATGGGAGGCATGGTGTATTGAGGCAAGGTGGAGGGGTGAGGCCCCAATATAGAAGGTAGGTGTGATGGCGAGGGTTGAAGCCGTGCCTGCTGTAGTGGTGTGATCGAGGGTGAGGGTTTTAGTTGTGGCGGAGGCATAGATTGGACTCGAGGAGATTGGGTCTGTCTCCTAGGTGGATTAACGGCTTTATTTTTGGATAAGTCTAACCATTTAGGTGGGTGCGTCAGGCTGGGTATTGGTGAAGTCCCAAGCGTAGGGGAAGGTTTGGCTAGGTTGATAGAGGTGGATGAGGTATTTGGCAGAGATGAGGGGGGTGGAGGTGAGGACATAGGCATTTTGAGCTTTTTTCAAAACTTCGAGTATATAGTAGAGGTGTCTGGATTAGTCATCTGCATTTGAGTAGAGCATGGTGTATTCAAACGTTCCCATAAGAGTCGTCTATCTTCTGGGGGGTGACAATCTTCACGTATGGATGGGAATTTTGGTATGGAAGAGAAGTGGGCTATGATTCCGGTCCACTGGGGGTGTGATACAGGGGGCGAATGAGGCGCTTTATCAATGGGTGTTAAGAGGTCAACCAGTCGCTGGAAAGATTTAGGTGATGAAGAACTGATAGGGAGGAGGGCATGTTCTAGAGGATTCGTCATGGTTAAGGAATTTGGTGATGTAGGCTCAAGGGGTTTCTCTTCTAAGGATAACAAAAAAAGTGATGATCCTTCTTCTTTTGCAGCAAGAGTGGTAGAAGGAGATGTTTGGGAAATAGATAAGTTGGATAACAGCCACTCACAGTCTTGCAGGGATGTGGTGTAAGAAGGCTCTTCTGTGAGAAGAGAACTCTGGGCGGTTGATTCCTTTATGGGTAAAGGAATAGCAGGGCTGTCCTCTTGTCCTGATGAAGGAGAAGGGGGCAAGGACTCTTGCATTGGTGAAGAGGCTCGATTCAGAATTTCCTCGATGGAAGCCCTTGGTTGGGAGTTGAAAACCACATGGATCTCATGCACACTCTTCTCCTTGGCTAAGGTTTCTTGGTTTGTGTTACTATTAGAGGAATGGTTTGGAAATGGTTTGTTGAAGATTTTTAAATTTTGATTAGCAGGGGCATTAGGATTATCGAGGGTTATATCCCCTGCATCAACCATTTCCTACACTATGTTTTTCAACATCTTGCAGTTTTCGTGGTTATGTCCCTTCACGCGATGGAAGTTACAGAAGTCATTTTCTTTATACCAAGAAGGTATAGCGCGGGCGGAATCAAACCCAGAGTGAGGTTTAACAGGAGGCAAGGTGATAGCTCCTACTTTAAGCAATTTTTCCAAGATCACATCATAAGTTTCTCCCAAGGGAGTGTACTTGATGGGCTCAGCTTTATACTTATAGGTGGATTTTGGCTGGGTATAAGACGGTGCTTGAGATTTGACTGTTATCGCGTGTACAGCTCCTTTTGATTTCGAAGCATCCGATGCGTGAGAGTTGGTGGTGTTGGGTTTGTTAGTGGAGTCCTGGGTTCGGAAATTTGAGTTTTTGTTGCGCAACTTCAATTTCTCCTCCTCTAAGGCCCGAATCTCTAGTTTCCGAGCCATAGTAAAGGCCTCATCAAAGGTGCGGAAAGTTTGAATTTGGAGGGTGGGAGAAATGTGTTTAGCACAGGCCCACGTAAAGAGTTTGATGAGCTCAGCCTGAGGTAAGGCATAAGTAAGTTGGTTGATGAGGCCCCGCCATCGTCCAACGAAATTTGCGATAGATTCATCTTCAAATTGTCAGATGGCATAGAGATCGGTAATGGATACTTTCTTGGCAATATTGATGGAGAAATGATCCAAGAAAGATTGGGCTAACTGGTTAAAGGAGAAGATTGAGTGCTGGGCTAAAGCACTGTACCACTCCAAGGTAGGTCCTGATAAGGACATGGGGAAGGTACGGAGTAGTAAGGCATCGTCATGAGCAATCAGATAGCAAGCATGTCTAAATGATCGCAAGTGTTGTTGAGGGTCCTCCTTACTATTAAAGTGAGTAAATTTCGGTAATTCCCATTGAGGAGGATATGTATGAAGGGGGATAGAAGAATGAATAGGCTCCTGAAAAACTTGCTCGTATGTCAGGGTGTTACAGCTTCCTGAAACAGAAGCCTCAAGATTTTGCATCTTGTCCATCATTTGTTTGATTAAATCATTGGTTGGGTTAGATGATGGTGTTGTCATCGTAAACGGAGGAGGATTGGGCCAAGAGCCGCTACTAGACAATGGTGGGGCTAAATGTTGATAAGGTATCGATGATGAATGTGTTGGGGTGGCTGAATAAGGGTGTCCTATATAAGATGTTGAGGCCACCAGATGCGTTTGCGGAAATGAAAAGGTGGGCGGAGCCTGAGAGGGAAAGCTCGTGTGGATAGGTGGTAGAGAACAAGTTATGAAAGAGGCAATTTGCGAGAGGGATGAGGTAGGGGTAGTGGATGGTAGTGATATGTGGGGCCCCAGATTAACCAAAGGAAATCCAATTGGTGTAGTATGGACCATTGAATCCACTGAGCTGGGAGACGGGGCTAAGGATGAAGACAGTGAGGCAGAGTTATTAGGTGGGGAAGGAGCTAAGTGAGTGGCTATACTAATAGGCATACCCAAGAGGAGCTGACCGTCGGGTGTACGGTCAGGGGTATGAGACAAATAATACTGTACGGTGCCAAGATTAGCATCCAAAAATTTAGCAAAATCTGGATCTCCGACAAAGATCTTGGGAAAAGCATTGGTGTCCGTAGGATTCCCCATAGGATGCAAAGGGGGTGACTCAGTCAAAGACATGGAACAAGCATGTGAAACCATGGCTGCGGCTTGTTTCTGGGTGATAACAAACATGGACAAGAGGATACATCAAGGAATTAGTCAATTAGGAACAAAAACAACAACAAAATGTTGGAATTGGTAGGTTGTTGTTTTGTCAGGAACTGTAAAACACAATAACTGATATCGGTTTGGTAACCGATGTCGGTCAGATGGTAGCCGGCGTCAGTCGGATAACCGATGTTGGTAGAAGTGGACCAGTGCCGGTCACTGTGAAGGCAAAGAGAGAATGTAAGAGGCTATTGGTTTGGGGATAAGAAGGCTTAGCATACCCACAAAATTGTTCTGAAGTGATCACTGAGATAGGGTATAATAGAGAAACATAACTGAAAGAAAGAACAAAAAATAGGTAAGATGCACAAGCAAATCAAGAGACTAACCCTAGGATTAGTTTCAATAACTTTGGGCTTATGCCTTAGACACAAGATGATGTCAATCCTAAATGAAAGACCTAAGGGAGATGTCAAGTTTGTTTTGGCTTGTAAGGCTACCTCAATCGAGGCGGAGGAATACTGCGGAAAGGGGGGATGTTTGAGATGTTGTGTAGATTATAATGTGATTTGGTATGTGTTGTGTAGTGAGAGTAAGATTAATTTCTCATCAATACCGTGGATATTACCCCCATGTGTACAACCTGTTACTTAATCTACGTTCACTAGAATTTAAAAATAATAGGAAAGAATGTGATGCACGTGTTTTAAACCCAAATCGAAAATGATATTCGATGAAGCAAAGAAAGAGAAGAGGTCAAGAAGATGACTTTCACTAATGCAAAGATGTGAAAGTAAGACAATTTCTTCTACCAAAATGAAGAAATATTTTGTGAATATTTAGAAGAGAAAAACAGCAAGTGTGCTCCCTACATGAAAACAAGCAAGAAAGAAAGAAACCCGAGAAGGGTCCCACCGGGCGTGCCAAAATGTTTCGCACAGAATTTAGTTCCAGAATAGAGTTAATTCTATCCTTTCATTCTCTTAAGAAATAGATAGGGGTTAGGGTTAGGAGGAATACCTATTGAGTGTTGGGAAGGTGTACGCATACCATAGAGAGATCAGACTGATTTTGAAGAGCTCCTTTTTGTCTGGGAAGGACTACCTATTGATAAGAATGCAAGACCACCAGATTTTAGTTAGATAATAAGTGAGGGAACTGCCTTGGGCCCAGGAAATATTAGACTTCCTTTCGAAGGTGGTCAGTTCCCTTTTTAATACAAATTGATGAAAATTATAATAAAGAAGCTATTGCAAACTCACGATTTAGGTATCTCGTTACTAAAATCAATAGAGACTAAACTACCAACAATAGAATGTCATGTTGTTTGTTTGGTCACTGTTTATTGATATGTTCCAATCAAGTTATAGGGATAGACCAGGCTAGACACGAGATTGTTTTGAGGTGAATAGGTGAAAGGTTTGTTTTGGTATAAGTCACAGTGACCAATACCGGTCACTGGATAACTGATCGCGGTTACAAAACCGGTACCGGTAGGGATTAACCGATATCAGTAGGGGAAGTGATTTAGGGATTTTTAAATGGAGGTTGGTGTAAGGTGGTTATGAGGTTTGGAATGGTTAGTAGATGGTTGAGGGGAGTAATAGGCTGATAGAGAAGACTTAGAGAGTGAGAGAGTTGTCTTTGGGGTAATATAGAGATGGATGACCGAAGGTTAGGTGCAGGTTGTTGCCGGGTAGTAGATCCAGGAGTGAGCTTATAATCCCTATGAATTAAAAGTTCACAAAGTAGTGTCTAGAAGCATACAAGGTGATAAAAGAGACTACTTACTAGTTTCTAATGTGGATGCAGGTCCAAAGAATGCAGTGGCGAAGGCAAGGCCCAGTTGGGATGATCCAGCAATCGGAAGTGATCTGATGAAGCTATCCTTTGACTCTCCCAAGGTTTGGATGAGTGTGACAATGCTCTAGTTGCTCCGTTCCAGTTTTGGGCTCGATGCTCCTCTTTGCAAACTCTTCTCTCCTTCTCACTTGTCTCTCTCTTGAAAATGAATCCGGATCCTTTGATTTTTGTTGGGGAAAGTCATTTATAGGGAACCGATGGCGGTTACGTAACTGACGCCGGTTGAGTAGGGACCGATGTCGGTCAAGTCAAAGTTGGCTATTTTTAGTAAAATAGCCAACTTTCCCTCCTTTTCTCCCAAGGGGTCAGTTGTGGGCTTGGTCAAGTCATTATTAGGCTTGTTTTGATGCGGGTGAGGGTGACGAGTCATGGGTGTGGGTCTGGACCAAGTCATAGGTCTTAATTAGGTTAGTTTAGGGTTAGGGCTAGGTCATAGTGAGGTGGCGAGGTGAGGTGGCAAGGTTGGAGATGTGGATTTATTAATTATAAGGTAATTAATAAATAATTCAGTGTGTAAGGTTTAGGTGGTGAGGTAGGGTTAGGTTGCGAGACGAGATATAGGGTACAGGGTGTCATAAGACCCAAATTTTGTGTCTACACCACCAACAACTATCATTGAATTCTCTCAAAAAGGAATGGGCACCTTTGTAAACCCATCCCCCAATGTACTTTAGCTTCTGGAAGAAGAAAAGTGGACCATACTTCATTAATGTTGGTAGTTGGATGCCTAGACTATATAATTTTGTGATGGATACGTTTTCCTATTTTTTTCCAACTTAAACTCAATAAAATTAATAAATATAATTTCCATTAGATAGAGGACATTGATACCTTTCCAACGATATAAAGTTCACAAAAATTAGAGTAGTAGGTCAAAAGTTATGGCCATTATAAGTTCACACAAAAAATTACTGTTTTCCTTTGTTATGCGGCTTTTCTAGTTTTGCGCGGCTTTTGCAGTTAAACATAAATTTTTCAGATATGCACAAATTTTGTAGTTATGTGTGGATTTTGCAGTGATGTGTGGCTTTTGCAATGTTGTGCGACTTTTTTAGTGTTACGAGGCTTTTCCAGTTTTGCGTAGCTTTTCCAGTTTTGCTTTTGCCCGCAGCTTGTTTAAAATATTTGCGGCCATGTTTCAAACTTTCGTGGTATTGAAAATCAATCAATTTTTCAATTCCACACCTATCCAAGTTGTCTAATTTTACAAGGCTGTAAAAATGGACAACATTTTTGGTGAGTCACAGGGGTTATTTGCTTGCTAGATGAATTGATCAGTGGCCTTGAAGCATCCATTGGGCATGGAGTTAGCCTTATAAACTTGAAACTAATCTAAAACTTTGAAGAAAAACCCGTGAGACCACTTGAAGCACTATTGAACTTGAAGTTGATGTGAAGCCCAAACTTTCCTTCTCATTGTAAGAATTTTCTGAATTGAATTTTATGAGACTAGAAAATCATTTAACTCTGAAATTTCACTTCTTTCCTCTACAAATGGTTTGTTGGGGTTGAATGAATGCATATGAAATTGTCCCAAATATTATTTCTTACCAAGTATAAAGAACTGAACTGATTTCTTGGAAAATTATGAAGCACTGCAGAGCTCTGAATCTCATACTGATAATGGGTGCACCTGGAACTACCTTAACAAACTGATTTCCCTCATGAATACTACCACTTCCAGTAAACTCTGTAAGAGTAATGACGAAGCAAAAACTATGTTCAAAGAGGAAAATAATACTTTCCCTAAGTGAAGCATGTGGAGTGTGCACAAGCACTTTTTCTTCTGAAAACAACCTACTCCTACCCTACTCTAACTAGAGGCAAGGAAACTCAAACGAATCCTACAACTGACAAGGAGAAGTAGCTTCCCTTTCTCACAATTGGGGACCATGTGACTAATTTGGCACTAAAAATGGTCGTAAACAAGAGTGAAAAAATGATAAGAGGTTGATCTTTCACTCTACTCATCAAGGTATCAACTGCAAACAAGATAAATACATCTGTTAGTTGCTCTACATTTGGTTTGAAGAGGAATCATAGCTGATCCTTGGAACTCTGAAGCTCATCCTCATGCTCAAAATTGAACATGACCGGTTGTGACTCCTCCTTTGGCTCTAATGAAGCCAGATACTTGATTGGGCAAGGTCTAATATGTTAAATCTACCCATTGCTTTAAATCGCAACTTCAATAATGAAGTATTCTTGCAGACATTCGTAGAAAAGGTGACTGTTTGCAAGCTGATTTGGATCTTGTTGTGCCTCTGAAAATAGTTGATTCTCTACCTTGATGACTTATTTGGAATTGGGGTCATCCTTCTTCTCCTTCACATGAAACTCCTCTACAACATGTAACTCCTTAGGATTGATTACAACCTCTAATGGTTTATTGGTGAATCATTATAACTGGGTTAAGCTTGCTACACACTTGGGAGTTTCTCTTCTTCCTCATGAAGACCAAACTGATCTTGATCCTTGATTTCTCCATTCACCATGAAGTTTGAGAGATAAAATTCTTCTATCTACTTCTCATGGGGACTGTTATGGACAATAAGGTCTTCGTGGATGTTCTCCTCCATCATGGTTTCATCAACTAAATCAGACTCTACAAATGAAAGTAAGAAGCTTTCAATGATGTCATCTTCATTCAAGGTCTTTGAATTTGATTTATTTTTCCCCATATTCTCCTCTTCTTGTGGATTTGGAGCTGATTTATCTTCCTCTTCAATTGATTCTGCAACTAGTGATGGCTCAACAACATGTGGGAAAATAGTGCCATCATACACACTACATAATGAGAAAATGGACTATTGTTCACCTGCTTCTTGCTCTTGTTCTGCTTTAAAATCAGTTTCCACCACTTTTTCTTGTTCCTTAACCTCAATCGAAGGCTTATTCATTAGTGGAATTTGAGTGATATAGAATCTTGCAACCCACTCTTTCAAGTTTCTTGCAAGCTCTTCTTTGTTAGGCTCCTTAGTTTTCTTCCCTCCTTGATTGATTTTCTGATTTTCTTTTCCCCAAAATGGATTTGGGAAGGAAAGAGGAGGGGTGCATTGGGATTCAACTGGTTTTTGCATTATTTGTGGTAATGGAAGGTTTGACCTCTTCATTTTGTAGAGGGGATGAAGTTTTGGAAGGGAAAGGGTAGAGAAATGAAGATGACATGGGAGGGAAGAAGATGGAGAAGGGGAATCCTCAATGGGAGCAGGCAAACAAAAACTAGGATCATGGGAAACAAGATGGGATGGAATAGGTTGGGGAAGAGGAATAAGAGGGCTATAAGATGAAATTTTAGGGTTTCCCCATTGACAGAGCTACCTAACACTAGATTGGTAATCCTCCATTTCTTCAACCCACTTTGCAATTTGTGGCATAATTTCGACCAAAAATTACAGCTTCTGTTGAGGGCTGAACCAGTTTGGTGCAAAGTCTATCCATGGGTAGGGCTTCCTAAAACCAATCACAGTTTCCTTCACTGTACATGTAATTATGTCTTGTGTCATGCTCATTTCCATCTCTTCAATCTTCCTCTAGAAATTAGGTACTTCCATGATATTGCCACAATCACTTACATAACGGTTACATGAAGAACCACATGGGTCATTAGAGGGTGGGTTATACTCATATTTTTCATAATGGGGCTCATGAAATTGATTTGTAAAAGGGTTTTCAAAAGATAGAGGTGGAATGAATTGGATTTGCTACTGCAAATGAGAATCCCAGGAAGGAAAAGAAGTCATGATTGCACAACTTCATGAATGAATGAAAATGGAAAGGTATGAAAATAAATTAGATAGAAATGGATGGAATGGAATAAAATAGTGAATGGAAAGAAAGGGAAATGTCTGCAACTCAAAAATAATGGGTTACCTGAATCAGTGGAGTCGTCAGATATGCTTGAAACTACCTCCAAAGGTTGATATTTCACCAAGAGCATATCAAACTTGATGAAATGAAGATGTAGACCAAGATACACACCTGTCAAATGTATAGATTTGATTTCTTGTCCCACCGGGTGTGCCAAAACTATTAGAGCTCAAAATTACACCCTAGATATGATCATGAATGACTAAGAATTATGAGGCAACATGGGATTGTCTCTCAGTTGTGGGACCTATGAACTGAGACAGACCTCCAGAGAAGGATGACTTCCTCTACCTATTCCTAGCACTAAACTAATCCTAAGGAAGGAAATACAACTATCTAACTCTACTTTAAAATTCCAATGGACCAGGGTGAGAATGAGATGCATGAACTGAAACCTAAACTAGAAAGGTGATAGCACCGGAAAGAGGAGTGGAGATACTCTCAGGTGAGTGAAAAACGGGGAGAAAATGATGAAGAAGAGGGTAGAAAAGAGAGCCACAGTTCCAAACAACATTCAAACCACCATTTCCCATTAAGCACAACACATTTGAAATTCTGCAAGGAGAAAAAATATGCACACAACACTTGCAGATGCAATGAAAGACAAGGAAAAGATGCAATAAAACAAATAAAGGGCAAGAGAGAGCCACAAACACACGTTTTATTGCTTCAATAATGTGCAATCCATTACAAGAGAGGAGTAGAGGCAAGGATAACTATGAAATATGTTCAAACATGAGTCCTACAACTCACAAGTGTTCTGGAACCATTTTGATAGAGTTCCATTACAAAGAAAACTCTCCCTTTTTATCAAAAGAGGTAATACAATATATGTAAGAAAAGTGAGAGAAGAGAGAAAGAAGAAAATCTTGGATTTCTACTCCCATCCACCAACAACTATCACTGAATGCTCTGAAAATGGCATGGGCACCTCTTAAAAGCCATCCCCTAATGTACTCTAGCTTTTAGAAGAAGAAAAGAGGACCATACTTCATTAATGTTGGTAGTTGGATGCTTGGACTGTATATTTTCGTGCTAGATATATTTTCCTAATTTTATCCCACTTAACCTTAATAAAATTAAGAAATATGATTTCTATTGCATAGAGGACGTCGATACTAAAATTTGAATGCAAAGATCTGCTATAACTAGTAAACAATGAATATAAATGCTAAAGAATTGAAAGGAAATGAGGGGTAAGGTACTTATCTGAATTTCACTTATCCCAAAGTGATTTTGGACTGGAAAATATGATGGAACAGAAACACAGACTATCATAATCAGGTCCATAAAAAATGCAGATAGAGGTGTGAAATGGCTGGACATGGGGTGCTTGGAGAAGGGATATTGGTACCCTCAGGCACCTTAGACCTCTATGGGGGTGTTGGAGTCTGCACAAAAGGTTAGAACCTGGTTCTGATATGTCCCTAGGGCTTCACACTTGTTCGCCTTTCGTCACCTGTATGTTGCACTTGGATCACCAAGGTACCTGTAAACCTGCACACAAATATCCTCCTGCAAAACCCTAAAAAACATCAAATCCTAAAAAAGAAAGATGCAAAATGAGGGGTCAGACTATCCTCAACAGTCATAATGGTGAAATTATGACTGAGTGTTGCACTACATCTCAGAACCAATGTAGTTCTATGTGCTTGTGTGTGCAATAGTGCTCCTAGGTCACCCTCGCACCAATGATGCCAAGATATCAGGTGGTAGCTAGATAAAATGCAAATGTGTGGATGGAATAGAATGAACTCCCCTTCCTATGCAATGTGTATGCAAAATAATGTGCCCAAATGCAGTCCCTTGATTTATGTAGATAGCTAGCCCTTGATAAGAATTGTCCACCCTTATAATGGTATGTATGTTGTGTTTATATAGGGATCTCTTGTTCAAATTTCAACACTAATGACCCAACATGCCAACTAGTACCTCAAGATATGAGAGGGAAAACCAAAAATACCAACCTCAAATGTCAAAAATAAGATCAAACATAAAGAGGACATGGGCACCCAGGATGGACAGGAGCACCTGACACTAGTGTCCAGTCCTGGGTGCTAGTGTCCAGAGACAAGTGATGACAAATGAGTGAAGACTGACAGACAAGGATCCCTGTGACCTGACCAAAACTGTGTGTATGAGTGACAAGTGTGAAAGATAAAAGCAATAGAAACCAACAAGACAAATGGATGGACTATGGAATGGGTCATCAGTGAATAATTTTCTTACACAAGATCCATATATAAAACAACATACTTGGTGGTATAGTAAATAGTAGTAAGTGCATGATTTTGTGTCTACATTTTCCCCCACTTTATGTTGGTGAGCGAAAGCTCGGTAACATAAAGTAGATAGAGATGCATACCTGAGAGAAGTCTGGAGAAGCCCATGTTGCAGAAGTACATGCAAATGTGGTAGAAGTACATGCCAAATGAGAACACATAGCGTGGTGAACCATGGATCAACTGTTGATCCATGTGGCGTAACGAGAGACGTGGGACCATTATGAGGAGCACTAAGTGAGATTGATGATTTTGATATTGAGTGATTGGAGATTTTTATTTTGTCACTGATGGAGATGTGTTGGGGTAGGGAGTGATCAGTTCCCAACCCGATTGTGTGTGTGAAAAACTAAGGATTTGGGCATCCTGCCGCCAGAGGAAGAGTGTAGGGAGAGAGGTCTAGTTTTACTCTCCAACTTTAACTACATCCTCAAAAGGTCTAGCCGTTGCAGATGGAAAAAGACCATATTTTATTGATTTGGATCCATTTTGATTAAACGTGATAACCCATATAGGAGCAGTATAGGAAAGGCAATGACGTCTCATTTCCCCCACTCCATGAATTTCGTTGAAATATGTATGTGATGGCTTCCATGTTAGGTCATCTGGAAGCAGTCACAAAATGTAGAATAACTTCCCATGTTAGGTCATCTGGGAAAGTGGTGATATAACTCCCAAGTTAGGTCATCTGGGAGGATGAATACAACTGTGTTTGTGTTGATTGATTGAATAGTGGAAGATTTGTGTTGTTGAGATTTGAATGTATGTGATTGATTGATTGGTTACTCATGGAGAGATTTTACGCTTGTTGCCCCCATATTAGGTCATTAGGGGGAATCACTAGAAAGTGATGTGAAATGTCACGTAATGTATGAGAAAATGTTTGATAATGATGAATTAGGAGTGTGAAATAATCGTGTAATGGTGTGAGGGGGGTTATAGGATGCCCCAATTATATGCCCCCCTTTCGGAAAAAGGGGGAGTGATGATGAGAATGAACATTGAGCCGAAAGGAAGCGTGTAATGATGTAATAGTGAATGTATGATAGATATCACAAAAATGTGTGTATATCAAGTGGAAATGATTTCAAGGAGGAATATTATGCGTAAAATGTGTACAATACGATAGTAGGTGGAATTCTGAAAAGAATGATGAACATGGGATAGGAATCAGAGTAAGGATGCTCAAGATATGATTGAAATCATGTAATGTGTATTAGTTAAGAAGAATAAATGTGTAAATAATGACTATAGTAAGGTAAGTAATGGAAAGTTACTATAAATAGTAATATGAAAAGTGAATAGGCAATTCATTTGATTATTGTGTGAGTGTGAATTTGAGCTCTAGTGGGTGTGTGAAGATGCCTCAAGTGAGAGCACCATGATTGAGTCAGTTCGAGATGGTGGTGGCCATTGTGGCGTCGCGTATGATAGTTGAGATAGTAAGTGTGATTTTTTTCAAAAAATGTGTTGATATTAGTCATTTTTGATGAATTTTTGTAAAAAAATTGTTTTTGAATTTCTCAGCATTTTAGACCCAGATAAGAGTCTTGAAGGTGCTAATGACCCTTGGGAAACTAGTGCCCAAGCATGGGCACTAGTGACCTGCTCCTCTGTGCCCCAGTCCTGCTTCTAGGCGCTAGTGTCCCAGAAGGCTTGGGTTGAGCCTAGAGTGTTATAGATGTGAAAATTGATGTGTGTTGATGTTATAGGTAGGTGTGTTTACATATGTATGATGTTTATAACACCGTGTTTGTTGTTTTTTGTGTTGTGCAGAGGGACATCCATTCGAGAGAGTTTTGTGGTGGCCACCATTTGAGTACATTGTTAGGATTGGGGTTATCAGATGATGAGTGGGATGTTCTAGACCATGTCAACCTACGACACATAGCGAGGATGGGGGATGTGCCCCATAATATTCCTATGATCACAACTTTGTGTGAGAGGTGGTGTTCAGATACTTGCACCTTTTGGTTACCTAAAGGGGAGATGATAGTGACTCTAGAGGATATGTATTGCATACTGTGATTTCCTATTATTGGTGAGAGGGTTCAGGTGATGGCCGTGGATGATGCATAGAGACAAATGAGGGCTACTAGGTGGTATTTTACAGGGACCTAAGTTCATACTGAGGTCCATATTAGCTTGGATGTTATTATGAGATCAGGGGTTCCATGATTGCAGAAGTTTATTTCCGTTGTGATTGCTTCATCAGTTGCATTGGAGGGTGGCGGTGTATGCATCTTGTATAAGATGCATGACATTTTCCGTTATATAGAGGAGGATAGCATGAGGTATGCCTGGGCATGATGTGTATTGGCCCACATGTACAAAGATCTATACAGATTTACACAGGAGGAGCATGGGGGTGGTATTGGAGCTACCACATTGTTACATGTATGGGCCTATGAGCATATTGTGGTATTGAGGCCAGTTGGTGGGCCATGAGGAGAGTGAGCTAGGCCAAGATATATTTTGGGAGATGGGTAGGTGTTCGTGGCAAAAAGATGGATACATATACCTATAGAGCTATGTTAGATCATGTGGGGCTAGAGGCCATGATATGGAGGCCATACCAAGACTATGGAGGATGGCCAGAGGATGTAGTAGAGCTACATTGTATTCGATGGACTATGTGGCTAGAGGATCAGTTTCTAGGGGTGACTGAGTTATTTCAGGTGGAGTGTGTATCACGATAGTTTGGTATGGCCCAGGATGTGCCCCCAGAGCCATATGTATGGGTGAGAGCCATTAGGGCACTGAGGAGGGCTGGAGCTAGACCAGGGCCCACAAGAGCATAGCTAGTACCTCCTAGGCTAGATGAGGTAGATGTGGTGATAGAGACGATAGATGTGGATGATGCAGGGTGTACAGAGGCATACCATGCATGGTGGGCATCACATCAGTGGGTATTTTTATTTCCATTTTTTTGGATGTGGCGGGAGCACCATTGGGTGGAGGATTAGAGGGGTAAGCACATGTCCCCGATAGCATAGTAAGCGATAACAGAGCGTGAGTATTTGTATAGTGATGTTTGTGATTTGTTATTTGGTTGATTGATTGTCATTGTTGTCTAATGTGTTGATCTATGGATGCAGGTGATGTGTATTGGTCATTGATTGTGGACACATCCATCCACACATTGACACAGAATGTGCCCACTAATGTACTCATGGGTGGTGGTATGCTAGAGCATGTGGATGATATTACAGGTGAGCATGCCCATTTGTTTGAGCCAGTGGTGATAGTAGTAATGACATGTACCATGCTACTTGAGTGAGAGGGATGAGGCACATAAGGAGACACGATGAGCTAGAGAGGTGGCTAGTGGAGGTCCTCTAACACAGGATGTATTTGTGGTATTTTTGAGTTACAAAGTCACTTCACAGAGCAGTCGACTGAGGTGACACTATTGCATAGGTAGGTAGAGAGATATAGGGTCTGCAATCAATGACATAGATTGAGTGGTGAAGCTTCTAGTTCTAGAGCTCTCGCAGTGGTAGATAGTGATAGTGATGATGAGATATGATATGTATTGATGTATCGATGTAGGGGGATTTTTCCCCCAGTGATGAGATTTTTGTAACAATGATTGTGAATGATGTATATATACATGGACTTATTGGCATATGTTTGATGTATTTGATGTTTATTAATGTGATGATTGAAACTCATATCTTGATGTATGATGTGTTGATGATTGTAGCTATAAGTGAGGTGTGAAGTTTGGATCATTTTTTTTGTTGATTTGATTTACAATGTGTAGTTGTTGATGTTGAATGAATAATGATGATTAATGTGATTGATGATAGATAAATGATGAGATAGTGTATATGATGTAGATGATGTATGTAAAGTGATGTGAAAAAGTGTATTATATGTATGAATAGATGATGAATGGTAAAGTAGTAAAAATGATGTAAAAATAATGAGATGGTGTAATAAGTGTAGTTTAAGTGTGTGTTAGTATGATGAAGAGTGGGTGGAGGAGAATAGTGATGCCCCCCCAAGTGTGTAGATGATAAGGTTCATTTATATAAGACCCCTCAGTAGTCAAGAATGAACCGTAAAGCAAGAGTGCATCATTGGGAGTGATATGATAGTGTGCAAGATAGATAGATTGATGAAGCATGTAGCGCAAGAGATGAAGCGAGGTTCTTATTATAACAGATCCCTCAACAATCATGTAAGAACCATAAGAACATGAGTGCATCATCAGGGGGTAAGGTGATAGAAATCACCTACCAAAGACCAAGCCAACATGGAGCGGTGGAAGCATGTGGAGCGTAAGAATCATGAGTGTATGAACCAAACTGAATGCTAGATAAAATGGTGCCAATGATGGGTGATGTAGTGGTGGGAAGTGGAGATGTCGTGGACTGTGGAAGACAATGTGTAGTAGTAGCAAGACGCAATGGATGAGATGGTGCAGCAGTGGATGGATGAGATGGAGAACGCGCATGAGCAATAACCTATGGTGGTGGATGAATAATGACCTTAGAACTAGACAAAGGACAATTCAACTAGAGTAATAACACACTTGCGTGGAAGTGGAGATATAGACCACTCACGAGAGTGAGAGCCAAAGGAAATGACACCCTTATCTTCTAATTGTTGTAATCTATCATGAAGGGCACAACAATCATTGTCATGATGGCCATTGATACGATGATAGTTGTAATAAGGTCTATCACACTAGCATTGCAAGGATGAGGTGGATGATGTTGATTAGAAGGTAAGTGAATCAAACACTTGTCAAGTAAGGCACACAACACATCATGAGGTCTAGCATGATGAGAAAAGTGTAATGGCTCCCATGAAGGAGATGTAGAAGTCTGAGGTGGAGCTTGATGCAGTGGAGGAGATGAAGGATGCTTATGCAATGGAGAATATTGAACTTTCTTATGAGGTGGAGGAGATGGAGACCTAGGAGGATGCTCAATAGATGGAAGTGGAGAAGAACTAGATGGTGCAATAGTAGGAGAACTAGGAGGAGGATCTATAACATGTGCAACAATGAGATCTTGTTCTAAATCAATGACCTTATAACATAAGAGTGTGAATGATTCACATGTGTCATATTGTAAGCACTCTTTTAGGATAGGAATCAAGCCATGATAAAAGATAAATTGCTTCTCTAAGTCAATGCACTGAAAGACTAACTGATGCATGCAAGCATTGAATCACAAAATGTAATCAATGATAGGTTCTATTTTTCCTTGATGTAAGCCAGGTAGATGATCATATGTGACTCTAGGGCCATTGTTGAGTATGAAGTGATGAAGAAAGGCTTCTTCCATCTCACAATAGGTACTAATAGATCCAAAGGGTAAATGTGTGTACCATTGGAGAGCATCATCAGTAAGACTATGTAGAAAGGCTTTGAGAAACAATCGATCATTAGAGTATGAAGCCATAGCTATACAATAATGTTTGAGATGTAAATATGGATTTCCAGTACCATCAAAGCATGAAAATGTAGGCATAATGAAATCCTTAGGGAATGTTGAATTGTGAATCTTTTTTAGAATAGGGTTTCCATGTAAAGAATTGTTATCGATAGAAGCATAATAGGATTTGCTTTCAAGTGTGAGAGATTGGACCTGAGATTGTAATTGGCCAACAACATGCATGAGTGATAAAATGTCATGTGAAGGAATGTAGAAGATGTGAGTAGTGTATTGAGTGGTTGAATTTTCCATTATGAGTGATCATAGGGATGTCAAGAGAAGAAATAGAAGATGTTGATGCCAAGGGAACACTATATGTAGGTTCCAAAGAAGTAACAAGTGGTAAATCACATGGAGTTTCGATATAAATAGTAGGACTAGCATCAGTAACATTATTAGGAGATGAAGTGATAGAATGAGATGAATCATGCATGCTACTAGAGACAATCTCAGAAGAAGATGAAAGCGGAGTAGAAAATTCACATTCAACAGTATGCAAAGAAGTAGAATCATTACTATCATGTGTATCATCAATATCAGATAAAGATTCAGATGCAAGGATTTCATTAAGTGTATCATCAACATATAATGAAGGAGGAGGAGAACTAGTATGTGATGCATCATGAGAAACATTTTCAGAAATGCAAGGAGTATGAGATGCAACTATAGAATCATCCTGACTAGTATGAGAAACAACATCATGCACATGTTTATTTTCATCCTGTTTTTTAGCTAAAAGTATTGTCATCAAGATTAAACATAAAACTACTAATAGCATCATCTAAGTTCTCATTATAAATAAGAGAATGAGGAGTGTAGTTCACTGAATAACAAGGTCTCTAACCAAAAAATCTTACCGGATCAGAAAGAATGTAAATGGTAGAATGATCAAAGCTAGTAGGCACATTGCATTCATTAGCTAAGAGTTGTCTTTGAGTATCATCTAGAAGAATAACGTTGTGATATAGAGTGGTAAGTTCAGCTATGGTTGTTTCATCATAGATAGGATTGATACTCACATGAGGCATGACTAGCCTAAGAGGAGAAGAGCTATCCTTAGCCATTAGGGTTTTAGTGGATCCTAGGGAAAGTAGTTCTAAGCTACAGGTTCACCAAAATGATTTAATAAAATTTGATATTTTATTAAAATATGAATGCAAAGATCTGCTATAAATGATATACAATGAAATATAAATGCTAAACAATTTATTTAATTTTAACTATGAAAGGAAATGAGAGGGGTAAGGTACTTATCTTAATTTTTCTTATCCTGAAGTGAGTTTGGACTGGAAAATATGATGAAACAAAAGCACAAACCATCATAACGAACCACAGAAAAATTCAACAGAGGTGGAAATGGCTGGACTAGGGTGCCTGGAGAGGGACAGGGGCACCTGTGGGTGCCCGAGACCTCTATGGGGGTGTTGGATTATGCAGAAAATGTCAGAACCTGGTTCCAATATGGTCACTAGGGATTCACACTTGTTCACCTTTTGGTCACCTGTATGTCACACTTGGATCACTGAGGTACCTGTAAACCTACACAAAATATCCTCATGCAAAACCCTCAAATAGACATCAAATCCTAAAAAAGAAAGATGCAAAATGAGGGGTCAGACTGTCCTCAACTATCACAATGGTGAACTTACGACTGAGCACTGCACTACATCTCAGACCCAATGTAGTTCTATGTGCTTGTGTGTGCAATAGTGCTCCTAGGTCACTCTCGCACCAATGACGCCAAGATAACAGGTGGTAGCTAGATAAAATGCAAATGTGTGGATGGAATAGAATGAACTCCCCTTCCTATGCAGTGTGTATGTAGAGTAATGTGCCCAAATGCAATCCCTTGAGATATGTAGATAGCTA
This sequence comes from Taxus chinensis, assembly GCA_019776745.2. Lineage (NCBI taxonomy): Eukaryota > Viridiplantae > Streptophyta > Pinopsida > Cupressales > Taxaceae > Taxus > Taxus chinensis. Next base: position 136,232,459 of record CM034149.1, on the reverse strand, counting down.
GCCCTTGATAAGAATTTTCCACCCTTATAATGGTATGTATGTTGTGTTTATATAGGGATCTCTTGCTTGAATTTCAACACTAATGACCCGACATGCCGACTAGTACCTCGGGATATGAGAGGGAAAACTGAAAAGACCAACCTCAAATGTCAAAAATAAGATCAAACATAAAGAGGACATGGGCACCCAGGATGGACAGGAGCGCCTAGGTGCTAGTGTCTAGTCCTGGGTGCTAGTGTCCAAAGACAAATGACGACAAATGAGTGGAGACTGACTGACAGGGATCCCTGTGACCTTGACCAGAACTGGGGGTATGAGTGACAAGTGTGAAAGATAAAAGCAATAAAAACCAACAAGACAAGTGGATGGACTATGGAATGGGTCATCAATGAATACTTTTCTTACACAAGATCCATATATAAAACAACATACTTGGCGGTATAGTAAATAGTAAAATGATGCAAAATGGGGAGTCAAACTCACCTCGGTGGTCAAACAAAGAGTGAACTTAGTACCGAGCGTTGCACTACATCTCAGTCTCCATATAGTTATGTGTGTAAGTGTATGTAATGATGCTCTAAGACTCCCTTGTGTAAATTACACAGTGATAGTGGGATAGATATAGAATATAACATATGTACAAGCATCAAACATTAGCTGATTTGAACACATCATGGACACGTGTAGTAAACCACTAGTGGGAAGGTGTTTTCAACAACTATAGTTTAGAGTACGCGATCTCCGCTTATTCATGTCTGGAGGAAGATGAGTTCTAATTTCTTCGTGAGCCTAGAGGATTGCATCTACATGCACTTCCTCTTGCTATTAAGATCTTGATGATTTAAATTGGACTTGAATACCTACTATTGGTTGGCTAAAAATTTACTTCGCACAAGGACAAGGGTTGGAATAGATAACGTTGGTCTAGATGGAAGTGGATAGAGAAGAGAGATTGCACAAATATAGTGATGCATGAGAAAGGGTGGTTGAATAAGTGTTGAGATAGATAGGAATAGGGCCAAGCTATAGTGATGAGAACCCTAAGGAAAATGAGTGGTCCTAGGACTATGTCCCTCCGATATTGTGAAAGCGCAGAAGGACCCCCTTGGAATCTAGTGAAAAATAATCTAGTGAGGATTCAAAAACCATGGGCATGCATTTAGAACACCCTGAACCCTTATCCCTTCCTCATGGTACTCAATATTTGGAATTTTATATGGAGGATTATCATAGCGAAGGTGAAGGCAATCCACGATCGCCACATTGGGATAATGATACATGTAGAAGTGTGTTAACAACTATTTAAGAGGCGTGCAGGATAAAAGTAGCATGAATAGTAATGGAAATTACTTGACAATAGGATTTGATAGGCGGTAAAAAATATATTTTTGGGAGCAATATTGTAGGTGCAACATCAAGGCAGAGTGTTGGCGCATAGACTATCTCTAGCACCGGCACGCAAACTAGCTCAACCACAGGCGCGCAGATAAGAATTGTGGCAACTGGGGCTCATGAGGCTCTAATCCTCCCTTAGGAGGATGGAATAATAGTGGAGGTTCAATGCCATGCCCTAATCCTTCTCTAGGATAATGTAATATCCCTCCACAAAATCCTCATATTTATTATGAGATGTCACTTCATATGCCTGAATAGAAAGGAGTGGAGGATGAAATTGATCATGTGCATAAGTGAAAGCTTTTGTGGAGAGCCAAGAGGATCAACACTTCAAATGGAAAGGTAAGTTAGTTTTCAACTACATTGCAGGGTTGAGCACATAGTTGGTATGGAAAGTATGATCCACACCAAACAACAATGGATTATAATACCTTGCGCAATGCCTTCTTTGTAGAATTTGATATCCCTGAGTTTGAATAGAAGATCATCAATGTGCTAAAATACATTAAACAAGGACTCTCTAAAAGTGTAAGAGAATATGATACATGTTTTAAGACTCTGTTGTTGAATCTATTTTATGATATCCATCAAAGCCAACATGTGTAATGGTTTGTAGGAGGACTCTTGACACCTTTCAGGAGAGCGTTATCACATCAGATGTTTACCAATTGACGTGAGGTTCTGGAGGCAGCTCTACGCACATAAGAACTTGACAATGTAGACACTGGGGTAAGTCCATTTTTGGAACCAAAAATTATAGACACATACACATAGTTAGAGAAGCTAACAACTAACTCAACGCATAAAACTAGAAGCAAAGTCTGATGTACCAATTGTGAGCTACAGGGGCACACTAAAAATAGTTATACATGCAAGAATGTGTGTGCTCTACTGATATCTTGTGAAATATGTCACAAGGAACATGAGGTTTGGGAATTCCCACTCCTTCAATGTGATACATAGAAGAATATATCAAGTTATTGCAAGATCTATAATGTGCACATGCACGATACTGCTCAATCTCACTTGATTGATCAAATACACAAATCCTATGAAATGGGGTTGTGCCAAGAAAGTAAAGAAAGTAATTTGTAGGTGCGTGAAGGTCAGATCCATGGTATCAGTCAGAATGAAAATATATGGTATAAAGGTTTCTATCGAGATAGAGGTCGTGGTGGTTGAGGCCAACTCAATAGAGGCACTTATTATTCGTGTGGATCACTTGATCATTATCAGCATGAATGCCCCAATAATTTGTCTTGCACATATTCTGGAAAGGGACATAAGGTGGAAGCTTTTCCATATTTGTATGCATATATGAATAAAACCAAGAATGAGAGGGGCATGGTGATGATACAATTTGAGCATGTCAAGTAGGGGCAATGGAAGCCTAAGGAGTTGGTAGTAGCCAAGAAATGAACCGTTAGTGGTCACCACACGTGCAAAGGCTTTACATGCGCGGGAACATGAGAGAACTAAACCACTCATCAGGTGTGAGGAAATTAAGAAACCTAATAAGTACCCTGATGTCGGTCACCAAAGGTATTTCAAGAAACCATGAGCGTAATTAGAGATTTACATGGGACGATATTGTGCTTAAAAGAACAAACATGAGATAGGAAGTGTGTGAAACATACAAAAGTACCTGACAGGGACATTGATGAAATCAGGGAAGTATGTCAAATGATTAGACAAGAGAACATCATACCCCTATTAGGAGAATGGTTACGTGAGAAGGTTCCACATATGGAAAGGGATAGGGATAACCAAATATTACATGTGAATCTGCCACTATAACACCATGAATATGATAAGGAGATTACCTTGGATGCAAGTATTGATATTTGGTTGGTGAGAAACATTTTGATTAAAACTGATGCAGAGGTAAATGCGCTTACTCTGGATACTTGGAAAAATATGGGTAGACTACCACTACATCCTTATTCTAATGTGCTTTATATGGAAAATAAGACAAGGGAATTTCCCATTGGGATCCTAAAATATGCAAGCATCACTATATAGGGGATAAGTTTAAACGTGATTTTGAGGTGTTGGAATTGGCAGAGGTAGATAATTTCCCTACATTATTTGGATGACATTGGTGTTATACAAACAATACAAATATGTGGTTCAACAAGCTATATTAGATTTAAAAATAATGATGAGTGCATGGTTATTCCAATGGATGGTACTTGAATTGTGCCCTACACAGATTCGGTCATTGAGGAAGATCTGAATAAAATCTATGCATAGATTGTGCATGATCTAGAATGGATTGAGCCCACAAAGTAAGGGTGCTCAAATGGGAAGACGCGCACTCGATCAGTGACACTACTAGCCTTACATGTGGTAATTTGACACATGGACCTTATGAGATGGTTGGCCATGAATACCACATACGAGTAACTAAAGTGATCAAACCACAAACAATTAGGTGGTTAAGAAGGACTTCAATTCCAAGGTATACTAGAGAGGAAAATCCTAAAGCATTCTTACACACCATGGAAGAACACCTGCACAATAAAGGTGACAAAAGAAATATGTTGGCATATTCACTAAGAGGGACAACAACGAGGTGATGGGATTGCACATAGGGATAATTTTCTGAGATGGTGCAAGATCAAGGTTACGTTATTAACTAGGTTTGTTAAGAATAATATTCCTTCAAAGATACCAACTTATGATGGAAATGCATCTCCTTGGACTCATATACAAAATTGTGAGAAGATTGGCTTGAAGGTCTTGAAGCGCTACCACCATCCTTGTGGGTCCAAAAGTTTCATTCAACTTTTTTTGGGTGTGTGTGTGCATGGTATATTCATGATAAACTAAAGTGGGAGACTACAAATTGGAAAACATTGTCCTCAAGTATGGTGCATATATTTGATTATTTTTCATCTAAACCTCCTGTGCATGAGGCCTTGCATTTTATGAAGTGTATCACTCTAGGAGATAGCAGGAAAGAAGAGAATTTTTTGACTTAGTTTGTTTTCATGTTAAATATCTAGCATAAAAAATTAAATTTTTTTTCTGTGACAACTCAACCCACACTCAAAAATCCATGAACCGGGTAATGTGAATCTGTCCTTCAGCCAATTGTTGACTATATAAACCCCATCATGGCCAAGAGGGATATGCTAACTAGATTTTCAAAGTGTGTTTCATGTGTACATAATTTGGTGGAAAGTAATTCATGGTTTCATTGGAACCCTCTGAAGAGAAACGCTCCTGGAGGCCCAAAAAGACCTATTTTTCACGGTTTTTGCACATGGTAAGCACCCCAAAAAAATGTATGGGGAAGAGACAAAGCATCTAAAAATATTGTAGTATATCTATGTAAACATTCAAGGCATTTTAGGAAAGTTTTGGGAAGAAAATCAGGACTAGGAAAAAGTTATGCAATACCGGGCTATTTTTTAGCTTGGTGTAAGGAAATGAAAGCATTGAAAAATCTAGTCTTCTTGTTCAGAACATATCATGAGCCTCAAGATGAATCAAAGGTGACCAGATACTCATCGGAAATATAAGAAGTCATACTTCACATTTCAAAAGGTTTTGGGATATTCTATTATCCAAATTTAGATAAATTGGACCGACAGTGCAGTTGAAAATTCCTATTACATGGTGAAACTTGATCGAAAGGTTCTGGACATTCCTTGAGGATTTAGGAGGATTAAAAATACCAAGAGAGTTTATTTTTAATACTCTTCATGATACATAGTATGGTTTAGTCCACAGTGGTTGAAAACCTTTCTTACCACTTTGCTCACCGACGCACAACCTGATGCAAAAGTGAAGGTATTTGTAAAAATTGATGAATACCTCATTTTAACTACTTATAAATGGTATCATTGGATTCATTGATGTTTTTACATAAAGATTTATATATTTTTTGGCAAAATTTTGTTAATTTTTGACTCTGGGGTAAAGGAAACATTTTGGGGGGCAAGTTTTAAGTCCAAACCATGCTCGCATGCAACATTTGAGAGATTAGGCGCACTTTTCAACCCCCCATACACCTTGGGTGCAATTTTGAGGTTAAAATTAACTCTAAAATTTCACCTCACTCTCATTGGCTTCTTTCCCAATGAAGAAACATAATATGATTGGCTAAAAAGTGCACTTTATGACTTAAGTGAGTGTTTTAAGTTGTTATGGCCCCCTATCTTCCTCTAGGCACACATTTTGACCCCCCAAGAACCTTAGGTGCAAATTTGAAGTTATAATGCACCCCAAAAGTGCTCTGTGATCCTATTGGTCCATTTCCCCCACATACATACATGCCACTCAACTGAAAAACATAAAAAATGGCTTGAAAAAGTGCATGTGCATGTTATTTTTCACCCATCCCCAAGTGCATAATGCAACTTAAACTCCACCATGAACCTTGGACACATTTTTAGAGTACATGAGCACCCAAAAAGTATACCTATAGTGTATGGTACTTTCAAAACCCCACTTCCTCACTTTACCACCTTCCCATTCCACCATGGTTAACCCCATTCCACTTTCCACCTTATAAAGTCATTTAAAAACATAAAGAAACCTCCTTGGAAGCCATTAAATCATATTTTGAAGCTGGTTATAACATTCAAATATAAATAATCATCTTTTGTGCCCTAGCTTCAAAGATCAAGTTTTGCTCATAACTCATCTTCTTGGACTCCATTTGCCACCAATTTTTAACCATGAAATCCTTATGAGAACTCCTTTAAGAAGAGTATTTACATGCCCCCATTCATGCAGTCACTTATTTTTTATATCCACATGAAGTTTTAGTAAAAAAACACCTTTTCTCAGATCTATAAAAACCCGACGATTGGAATCTCTTGAAAATTGGAGCAAAACCTTAAAATAAAATATAGAAACTTCTGCAATTGGTTTCGTTCTGATTCGACACCTAGAAGACCACTTTATATTTTTAGTAAGTCCCTACCACATAACATACTAAAAATAGTAATTGTGAGGAAAATATAGTTTCTGGTACTTCAAGACATTCCTTTAAGGTGCAGAACATTCAAGAATGACAAAATTGACAAGTTTTGTAAAATTACTAAGAATGGTACCCATGTGAAGCATGCTAAAAATAGTAAATGTTCAAGATGAGCTCAAAATGATCACATATTTTCCTCCTCTCTGTGTCTCAAAAATTTAAGCTTTCAGGGAGGTCAAATATTTAATTTGCAAACAAATCCCCATTTTCACAGATGCGGTGAGCATTTGGTGTCTCAAAGAGGAAATGCCAATTTTGGAAGTTCCTACAAATCTCCACCCATCACTAAGTGGTGACCATCTCTCAAGAGATTTCCTTATGGGAATGATAATGAAAAATTCATGCTTGTATAGGAGTGAAAGATGAATTGTGACTCATGTGGATTGGTTCCTAATTTTGGTCATTAATGTCCTCAAAGTGTCAGAATCTTCGTGGTTGAATGGCATGGACAATTGTTTCAAGTTATCATTCATATGCATGATTGGTCAAGAAGGAATAGTATTTTCTCATGGTTTTTTCAAGTGTGTGAAGTCATCATTTATTGTCTACAGTGGTCTAATGATCAAGTGCTTCTCACTTCTTATCTCAGTGTACCAGACATGGGATACAATTGTTGATCATTAAAAAAAAGGTCTCTCATGGTGTAAAAGAGTTCAAGGATCCAGACTTCATCATTGCATTGGAGCATTTCACTAGCTCATCATAGGAGTGGATCTTCTTCACAACCAGAGCTTCTTCATCCTTCTCCATTTGACCTTGGAGCTTCTCATCTCTCTATTTCTTTCTCTAAAATTTTATTTCTTCATTAACAAGAAAGTTGTAAAAAAGTGACTTAAGTCGCTTAAATTTCTTTTTCTTTGTTGAGAATTACACTTTAAGTCAAAAATTCACATGGGAATATGAGGAGTTGCATTGTAAAGCTATAAATTGGGAGAGCCTCCTCATTTCAAAGGATGGTTTTTCTTGTTTACTAGCTCCCATATTTTCTATAGGAACAAGTGATCAAATTATTCTATTCCTTATCTAAAAATTTATATCTCCATCTCAACTTCATACTATGAGCAATTCTAATTGTGTAATATCATGCAAGAAAACTTTGTGTTAATTGTATCTTTTTCCTCTTATCTTGCCATAGTTTCTTCTTATTGAATGCATGAAACTAATCTTGATTTTATGTTGGAAAACTCTGCATGTGTTATTTTCAATATGAAATCCCTTCTCACACTTTATCTCTGCACCTATCTTCCTCACAATTCCTACCTTGTGTCCCACACAAGTACCTTGCCACAAGTATAGGGAAGTATTCACGTGTGATCCCCAGTCATAAGGCCACCCCCGCAATTATAGTAGTCTATATATGTTTCCTTGTTTTCAATAAATGGAGTTGTCCCATTCAAACAAAGGAACCTAGTCCCAGAGTGTTGGTGAAATCCCAAAATTTTCCTAACTAACAAATTATTTCACCAAAAAATTTTGGTGCACACTGTGGGGTATATTTTTTATATTCTTCACCCAATATACGAACTAAAAAATCCTAAAAAAATACATAATCCAAAAAATCCAAAAAAATTGAAAATTGAAAAAACAAAAAAAAAAGGAAATCCATTGTTAAAAAACCCATTGTTGATTTTTGCAAGTGACCCTTCATATTCCACGGTGCCCTTCATTTTATTATTGCATGTTTTCTCACAAATTGGATGAAATAAGATATACCATATTGAATAGAGTAAGAGGAATTGTTGACACTACTTTTGAGGTGTTACAAAATCAACAGGAACAAATCAAAGGTAATCCATATTATTTATCTCAAGCTTCATCCCCATCTGATTCATCAAGTGGTACTCTTGGAAATTCTATCCAAACTCCTCCTGATACTCCTGCAAAACCTCTGTATTCTCCCATCTTCTAACCACCATTGAACTTTTAATTTTTAGAAGAAGAAGAAATGACATAATACATAGAAAGACCCCAACCAATAGCTCCATGGGGAAGGAATACATGTCCACTTTCTCTTACACCTCCTCTTCATGATCTACTAACAAGTTCCCAAAATAACTTTCCAAAGTTCAAAGCTGATGTAACACAACTTCCCAAAGAACACATCTCTTCCTTCATCACATCATGTGGAATTATTGAGATCGAACACGAAGATGTTGTGAGATTGTTTGTGGAATCAATCCAAGAAAAAGCAACTGAGTGGTTTTATCTCTTGCCATCCTACTCCATAACATGTTGGGAAAAAATTCAAGAAAATTTCATAGCAATATTCAAATCAGCTAAATATTTCCAAGACCTCCTCATTCAATTGGTGTAAATAAATGAATGATTCAACCATTTTTCAGTTTGGCCTCTCTTTCTTTGTTTCTTTGCTTTCATTTTTGTGTTTATTTCATATCCTGGGGTCTTCAAACCCTGATTCTTTTCTATTTTAACCAGTTTTACTTTCGAGTCTCATTGACCTACTTTGGTCAATTGTGGGAATTAATTTGATTTCTTTTGGTTTTCTTGTGCTACACAAAACACACCTTTCTTAAGAACCTTGAAACATCTTCGTAGTATATATATATATATATATATATATATATATATATTGAAGAAAGAATCAAATGTAACTATGAGATACTTCGTGTCCCGTTTAAACCAGTTACTCCATAGAAAACCGGAAGAGGCTTCACCATCTAAACACAATGTCAAGAGGTTATCATCAATGCACAACCTCCTAAAATTGGATTCATCTTACAAAGAGGTCAACCTCGTACTCTTGAGCTTTCCCAAGAGGATGCGATTGAGATCGAAGATGATATAATCTTTTCTGGCAAAATGAAGAATCCAAATGGAAATCAAAGGGGTCAATTTTCCAAGGAAGGTACCACCAACTCTCTTGTTCAAAAATTGGAAAATGAATTGGATATAATAAAGAAACAAATGGTCCAAAATATTTCTCTTCAAAATCAAAATAGGAATCAATTTTCCCGAGCACCCCAAAGGCTTTTCTTGGAAGCTCCTCCTATCTAAGTATCCTGTGAAACTTGGGATGATGAAGAAGATTACACAAAAAAAGAGGTGGGATGTGTAAACATCAGATACTTATAATATTCATATGATGAAGAAGGCTCTGTGACTGGCTATAACTATGCAATGTTCAACCATTCCAAAGATCAAGCGAAAGAGGACCTATCTAGTAATGAGAAAATAAAATCAAATAATCCTCCATTCACAACTCTACAAAAGTAAACATCAAAAGGAGGATCATCGCTGCCCTTTCCAGTGTGATCAAAAAATAATAAGCCCAAATTCACCTCATCCAAAGATAAATCTCCTCTTCTAAGTAAGTATCCATCTTGTTCTCATGACAAGTCAATTCCTAATGTTGTTTCTACCATTTCTAGTAATGTTAGTAAAAGTGCCAATAATTACCTTCCCAAGAGTATTCAACCTCATGTTGTTACTACCTCATCCACTACTTCCACTTCCTATGATTCCCATTTGATATCAAAAAAGCTAAAATCTAGATCTTTGAATATGAATATATAAGAACTATCCTAAGCTATTTAAAAATCTTGTTCAATTTTTCAAAGAAAATAGTCTTAAACCACCTTTTATAAGTACCAATCCTAACAACACCATATCCTACAACTATCTCACCTCCACAGCCTCCACCTATGAGAAGATAAAACTATTATATCATGCCTTGTTGATAAATGGGTATAGACTGAACAACTACATCATTGATTCTGGAGCTTTAGATAATGTCATGCCCTTGAAAGTTAAAAAAATCCTTAGCCTCAATATTTCACCTGGCAACAGTCATTGTTAGTCTATGGAGACCAAGGAAGTTCCCTTGTTGGTGAAGTTAAAAATGCTCAGATGGCCCTCGTAGACTTTCCAGAAAAGAATTTCAGCCCCAAAATACTTGTGGCAGACATTCCGGTTGCATATGGCATCTTACTCAGCAAGAGTTTTTTTTAGAGATAGGTGGAGTAATGAAGTTGGATTTTGGTACTATTATGGATGAGTGTGCCAATGATTGCGCTTGGTTAGATTTTGATGAGCATCTCTTAGAGCACTCTTGGAAATAAAAGTAAAAGGGAAAGATTGTGTACTTGATAGATGATGATGAAGTTCAAGACCTGAACATAGAACATATCGAAGGAGAATGTGAGGTATTAGATAAGGAAAATGAGAAATCATACACATATCACTTGCCACTAAAGATAAAGAAAGTAAATATTGGGTCGTACGATGCACTAAAGGAAGTAATCCTTGGCGGTTACTGGTTTGAGGTAGAAGTTGTAAAGATCATTGAGTTGTTGCACAAATTTCAGGATCTCTTTTCCAGGGCTATCATGAGCTGAAAGGTATTCATCCTTTGTTAAGAGAGATGAAAATCAAGCTAAAAGAGGGCACATGACTAGTTTAGAAAAGACTATATCATATGAATCCCAATTTGTGCATCAAGGTGAAAGACGAGATTGAAAAGATGCTACAAGATGCCATTATTGAGCCCATAAAAGAATCTAAATGAATTATTCCCATGGTCATAAGTATAAATAAATACGAAAGCATCATATTTTTTTGTGGACTATAGAGTGTTGAATGCTTCTTGTGTCATTGATCCATTCGCTACAGCATTTACTGAATAAATTCTTGACGGTATAGTAGGGCGCAAAATATACCCATTAACGAATGGTTTCTCAGGATATCATGAAGTTCGAATTGAGCATGAAGATCAGGCCATGACTACATTTACTATAGAATGGGGATTTTTTTCTTATACAATCATGCATTTTGGACTCAAGAATGCATCGACAATATTTTCAGGCATTATTGTACAAGCTTTTGAGGATTTCACCCATAACTTTCTTTAGGTGTATCTAGATGATTGGACCCTGTATGGATTAGTTAAGGATCATTACAACTACTTGAGGCTAATGTTTGAAAGATGTAGACAACTAAATATATCCTTGAATATCAAGAAGTGCATCTTTGCCACACCGTTTGGAACATTGTTGGGGCATATTATCTGTAAGAAGGGTCTTCTAGTTAATCCAAGTAAAATAATGGTTATATTGGAGTTGGAAGAATGAACAAATCAAAGTAAGGTGTGTGGATTCCTTGGTCATACAAGTTACTAAAGAAAATTTATCGAGTGATATGCCAAGATAGTTGTGCCACTAGAGGAACTATTGAAAGCTAAGGGGAAAGTTTATTGGAAGGATGCGTAACAACATGATTTTAAAAAATTAAAGGAGAGATTGACCAGTATGCCTATCCTTTGTTTCCATTCATGGATTTTTCTTTTCCATGTTCATGTGGATGCATTGGGAACTACAATTAGAGCTATATTAGGAAAACCTAGAGATGAAAGCATTGATCATCCCATTTTCTTTGCAAGTAGGAATCTAACACGTTCAAAACAAAATTATACAACTATAGAGCGCAAGGATTTGTTTATGGTGTATGCTCTTCATAAGTTCACACAATAGATTTTGGAAACTCCTTTTATTTTTTTATACTAACCATATGACATTGAAATACTTGGTTAATAATCTTGTGCCACAAGGTCACATTTTTAGATGGATCCTATTATTCTAGGAGTTTGAATTCTAAGTGATAGTAAAGCATGATAAGACCAATCTAGACCTTGAAAAAATTTTGTGCATAAATTCTAGGGAGGATGCGCATAGTATTGAAGATAGCATGTCTAATACCCAGTTTTTCAAATTGCAGCACGCGCCCACAGACTTAAAATATATAGCCATATTTTTACGCACGAGTATTTTAACTCAAGGGATAAATAATATGGAAAAGAAGTGGTTAGCTATATACATCGCACCTTATTAGCTAGTTGGAGGAGACCTTTACAAAATGGGTCACGATGAAGCACTGCACATATGCATCTTAGAGCATGAACGCCAAACAATTATGGAAGAGGTGCATGGTGGTATTATTGGAGGACACTATGCAGCGTAGTCACTACGTGCAAGATACTTCTAGTCAGAATTTAGTGGGAAACCATTTATAAGGATACCAAGGAGTTTGTCAAGGTTTGTGAACATTATTAGAGGATTAGAAAGCCAGGACAAAGAGATGAAATGTAGTTACGCCCCATATCATCTACAAAACCTTTTGAGAAATGTTCCATAGATTTTTTTGGACCAATTGCGCTAGCTTCCCAAAAAACTGACACATAATATATTATTACTTGTATAAATTATTTGACACGATGGGTAGAGGTTGCACCAACCAAGAAATATAAAACTTCTATAGTTGTGCACTTTCTATGGGAGAATATTATAAGAAAATATGATTGCCCATTAATCCTTATAATTGATAGGGGTAATCATTTCCTTAATGAGGCCATCAAGCTATTATTAGCAGAATTCATGGTGGCACATCACATGACAACACCTTATCATCCGTAGGATAATGGAACAATAGAGGCCTTTGATAAAATCTTGAGCCAAACTTTAACAAAGATTCGTGATGTAAGTAGGAAATATTGGGATGATAAAGTTTCAGTTGTACATTTTGTGTATAGAACTTCTTATAAGAGGTTGAATAAAGCCATACCTTTTAGTTGGTATTTTCCACGGAAGCAAAGTTTCCTGTGGAATTTATGTTACCATCAATGTGCATTGTGCACACAGGAGGACTCACAAATGAACATGCATTAGAAGCGCGTATTGAGGGGTTGATGCAATTGGATGAACGATGCACCATTGCAATACGGATCCAAAAGATAAAAGGCAAGGCAAAATGATTTACATGATAGGCATATTTGGAACAAATATTTTTCAGTTGGTGGGCTGGTACTTCTCTATGACTCAAAGTTTGTGTGCCACCCATGAAAAATGAGAGTACATTCATTGGAACTATTCAAAGTAGCCAAAATATTGGAATTTGACACATTTTAGTGACATGTTCTTGATGGAAAAATGTTACCGGTTTACTTCAATGGAAGTAGGTTGAAGCCCTACTATAAATAAGCTTCTTTTACATTATTTTTGTAATAAGGTAGTATTGTCATTTAGCTTAGGTTTTTATTTCAAGTTTTGTTCTGGTGTATTTATAGTAAGTACATTTGTGCATAGGAGCTGATCTATTTTTGAATTTTTCTACACAAAGGACCTTTCATCCCTTTAGTGTGGGGTAGAAGGTAATCACAGGCTGACGATGAATGAAACAATGGTGCTAAGGCTAAAAGGTGGAATATGTTTTTCACTAAAGAAACTTGGTAACGGTGATGTAGCAGGCAAGATAACGCAAGGCATGAAGCGTTGAAGGAAATATACTCATGCGGAGCAGAGGAAGGAAAGGTGTGGTGCAAGAAGGTGCATGTAAGGGAATCTACAGCCTAGGGAAGTATTTGTGTGCCAGAAGGTTATGAATGTTGCATGTGGAGAGGGGACGTAAGACCTGAAATGAGTGAAAAAAGGGAAAATATCTTATTTAAATCTTTTGTATAGTGGATCATTAAATGCACTCAAAAACTAAAAATATATACAAAGGGAAGAATGATAGTTGTGTTTCTCACTTGCAAATTGAGATATCTTGCGAAATTATTTGATTTGGCAAACAAAAGTAGCGACGACCTAGGGAAACTATGAAACCAACAACCAGATATTGTGAGCTCCTTATACTTGCCGGATTTGGAGTCCATGTAGCAGAGTGGTAGTTGAATACATATTTGGTAGCTAAGAGGCATGAAATGAAATTTATTTATAGGTTTGGTCATCAAAGTAAGACGCATAGCTAGGGCATAGTGGGTCAAAGATAAAAACCAAACACGAGTAGAGATTTCAATGTATTATGTGATTGAAAAGCAAAATCCAAAGAAGATGTCAAGAATATTGCAATAAATTGAGAATAAGAAAGCAAGTGTTTCAAATTTAGGGCACATGATTTGGAAGGTTTCAATTTGAGGGTTGTAAGATATGACACTAATGAAGAAGGTGACCAAGGAAAATAAAATAAGGGAGGATTCCCCTGATGACTGGTTCTCGGAGATGAAGTATCCCCAAGAGGTCATGGTTGGTAAATATTTAGAATCTAAGGTTTGGAAATGAAAGATAATCTAGTACAATTATCATGCTCCAAGACATGAGGGAGATATAAGGAGTGATACACTATCAAAAACAAGCCACTACACAAAGGAAGGACACATTGTCATAGATGATAGGGTGTGCAAGATGTTTGAGAGTGGTGGCGTGTTGCAACTGTTTGAGTTTCCTTTCTTTGGAAAGAACACATGATTTATCAGTGGTTAGTGTCAAGGGTACATGAAGATTATTTTTACTTTGTAGGAAGAAAAATGTGCATCACCATGTAACTAATCAACAAATTAATTTGATTACACGATAGGGGTGAAGAGATCGCGATAGATATACATGATGATGCAACAGTGGAAGAAATAACCACTAAATTTCACTACATGATGGAAAACCACACATTTAATATTGCAAAAATCTCAGACCTCGAGACAAGAGTGGAAGTGCACTCGGTCAATTGCAAACAAGGAGCCTTTGAGAGATGGTGAGAGGTAAACAATAAGTTTTTACATATTGCACATAAGATGACGCATGACACAAAACATTATATTTCTCTGTACATTACAGAAAGTATTGTGGAAGAGGCCCAAAACCAACATGAAAAGGGTGAGAAAATAACACAGGGATCAATTTTGTTGCTCATTGTATTTTAGGCATTTGGAGTCCTAGATGAACCAACAGGGTGCGAATGGGAACACCTTGTTGAAAAGCGATCACTGGCATAGAGGTTTGAAACTTGTGATGGGGAAATCACAAATGTATACAAGGCAAACTTGGACAAATGGATACATTACCTTTTAAAAATGAATGACGCATACCTAAGGAGTTTCGCACTCAATTGGATGGACAAGCCAAATTTGTTGTATTGCAACATTTTTTTCTCGTGCGAATTTTGTTGGTGAATGGAGATATGGGTCTGTTGTCGATGAAAATTAGATCAAAAAACAATCAACCCTTGCACCTAACATAAAAGGTCAAGATGAAATCATACCAATTTAATCGTAGTTTTACTTAAGAATTGACTTAAGCATGGATAGATTAACATAGGTTCAATAATGATTCAACCTAAGATCTGGGAAGTTTATATTTATGGAAGCAATAAGAATATACACATATAAACGAAAAGACAAATAAAACACATCAAAAGATGAAACAAGACCACTCAAAGATTAATTAGATTAATAAAGATATTTCCTTAATCTTTATGATTTCATATGCAATATAATCACTCATAGATCAAACTATTTTGCTGTATATAAAAAGTATGTTATCGACCTTTATCTGACAGAGTGAAACCTCTTAGTTAGGTAACCTCTTGAAAAGGTGAAAACTTGAGTGTTAAATTTTAATCTCTTCTTTGCAATGAATTTTCAATGGTATAATGATATTGAAGACAAGAACACAACAATAGAATCAAAAGAAAAAAAACCAAAGATATCAACATATGCACATAGTTACACAATTGATAAAATGAAAAGTAAAAGTAGACATGATGAAGAGAAACATATTTGCATTAATGAGAGATAGTACAATGATCGCTAAAACAATGTCTTAATAAGGTCATGATTAAAAATCAAAGCCAATATGGCTGCAATTTGTATTATTTCGAGATCGAAATGAAGATATAATCAAGGCTTTCTCTAGATATGACCGACAAAAATCTGTAATCAATTAGATTAAATGCAGAATAATCAATAAGAGAATCATAGAGATAATATTAAATCTGGATATACCTGCTACATTCAAAATTCATACTCAAACCCAAAACAAAGTCATCAAAATTCCTGTAAGATCACTTGCCTCAGAAAAACATTACATAGAATATAATTCATAATGAAATAACCTTCAAAATAGTATGCAATACCTTATTTCTCATCCTTTTAATTGAATCCTTCAAGTCCTTTTATAACATCTTCTTAAACAAAATCAGTTATAACCAATTGCAATTTTAATAAATTAAATGAATACTTTATAACTTTATAATAAGTCTTCACTTATGAATTAAGTGATAATAATAAAATGATTATAACCCAGGAATCGGGTCCACTTTTTAAAATATTTTATTGTTTGTATCCTAATGAGATATGAGTCATCAATATAGGGGTCCACTAGATACTTCTACAAATTAAATACATACAAAACAAAACCATTTAAAGCATTAATTCCTTTCAAATACTAAAACATCGTTACCATGAAACAACATTTAAACATCAAAAAATAATTCACTTATATGTATAAATATAGTAATATCACCATTTCACCGTAATGTCCCAAAATACAAAGTGTATCCCATAATATGAAGTATGTGAAAAATAATAATATGTCAAACAAGTTGATCAAATCAAAACAACATAATCAATCTTCCCTTCTCAAATCTAGCAATGGTGTCCATGCCTCAGTGATCATCTACACATATTCATATCATGACACTAGGAAGTATAGTATGAGTGATGATTCTAGATTCTTCCTCTACTTCCAATTTAACTCTTGTCACCGCACTTGTCACCTTAGGCACTGCAGAAGAGGACCTAGCACACTTAGAGGTTTGCATGGGGAGTCATAAGAAGGCATATCTTGGTTTTTTCCAAGTAATAGTGATGGAGTAGTAACATGTAAGACATGATGAGGAGGTACATGAGAAGGATAAGATTGATAAAGACCTATTAGAAAATGTTGAGTTATTATTAGCATGTGCATGCTCAAGATTGTGAAAAGGAGGGTTATTAATGCTACAGGAAGGTTGTTTGCATGGATAAGATTCGATTACTTGTAGGAACTTCATGAAGATATGATTCATTTAGCATCAAAATAGACAAACACATGTGTAGGGCCATGTTTAACAAAAATTATACCTCCTCAAAGCGTACTAGTTCCCCTTTGGCCACCCTTAGTTGAACCCCTCTGTCATTGTGATTGACCTCTGAAACTATTGTGCCCCTAAGAGTGATGTGACCCAAACCTTCTAGAATCCCTAACCATCCCATCTAGACATGGCTAATGCTGAAAAGGAGAGGTAATTACCCATATTTAGCATGCAAGATCATTAACTTCTCAAAATAGAGTCACTAATCAAAACTACAAGTGACAATCATTTAAAAGAGAACATTTTAACTTTTGAAGGAAAAAATGTTTTTATGTATTTTACATAATCATTTTATTCCAACTATTGATATCCATTTCCACAAACTTTATCAAATAGTCAAAATAATAAAATAGAATACCATCTATGTCTGGAATCGACCACACGAATGTATCATTTCGAGCTCTTATAGTATGAAGTCTTGAAACAAGAAAACACTCAAAATACATATGCACAGGTGATAAACTAACTGACTCAAAATGCTCTACTATTTCCATCTTATAACTGCCATTAGAGTTCACATATAAAATATAACCAATAAAAACTTATATCCCCAAATATTTATCATTGTTTCCTCAAAAAAAAATCATAAAATGAATGCATACATCATAAAATCTTTATTACAGACTACAAGAGATTTTGAAAAACTTTATCAAACATTCGAAATGAAACCACAAAGCTTCGAGATTTATTATAGAGTTGACATTTTCACATAGAAACAACCAATGATCCTTTAAATCTTACAAGATAATTGAAAATTATTCATTTTGATCAAAAGAGACCTCTGTTTCTACCTAGAAATTGAAAACAATGATATTTATTTCATATTGAACGATCTTATGGAATAATCAATACCCAAATTGTCAACCATAAATATGAGCTATTATAACTCAAAAGGAATAACTTTCAACATTTATACAATGATGGCCCAAAATATTGACATGCATGCTTCAAAATATAAACAAGAACTTAAATAGAATCATTGTTTTCCAATATGTAGATGATATCTACTTCACTGCATGAAAATTTTATTTGGAAGACATAATGGGTATGCAAAATCATAAACTTGGGCAAGCTCAAAATTTTCACAGGCAAAACACCCATAAATTTATACAAATACCATTTCGAATTCATTTACTCAGAGGCCAACTTGAACCAAACAAAACACAACTATCAAGTAAAATAGTACATACCTATTGGAAACTGACATGTATTTGTTAAACTGAAAACTCAAACTCAAGACCACACTCGCACAGAACCAGAAACTTCCAGCTTCAAAAATTCCTTCCAATACAAAACCAAAAATGACCCAAAATCCAAACCATCACCTTGTTCAATGTTCATATGGGTGCATTGAATGCCATTAACTCACCACCATCACTTCTCCCACTAAATTCATGTCAACTCATGCCTTGGAAATCGACACTCGCAAATGGGAGCAAATATAGTTTGAAAACTCAAAATAATTTAATTTATTAAATTTCCAAAAACCTTATGTTATCTCCTTTATGTTATTTGAGCCCAAATCAATTCTTATATGATCCAATATATATGGCAATAAGCTAAACAAAACTTAAGATATGGTATTGAAATGGTGAACTTCAACTTATGTTCCTGAAACCCACATCATGTATAAATAAGACATTTAAAGTGAAGGTGTACAACGAAGACAATACACCAGTCATTCTAAAAACATATCATCTTCAACCATTGCCATTTCCAAAAGATCATTTCCAGAAGGGAAAGACCAAAAATATTGAAATGCAAGCGTGAAATCCAAATAGTGATATGAAAAAATTATATTTGATCTCCATGTTAATCATTTACCATCAATGTTAATAAACATATGATATATATATATATATATATATATATATATATATATATGATGATAGCCGATAATTTTTTAAAGAATGCCACGAAACCACTTAGTGTTAGATAAATAAAATAATGCATTAAATACCTAGTGGCCCTAGCCGGACTCGTTATGAATGAGATAACAATCAATAAGTGATAAGAATACTTATGCTTATTTTGAAAAAAAGGGGGGTGTTAAAATTTTAGCAACAACATTGGCGAGCACACTGGCTAGTTTCTTGTGATAAGAGACTAGGTTGCATAAAAAATGATTAAATTTCAACATGCTCAAGAGTACAACTCAGGTTCATTGTTTCTTTAGTCAGTTTGTGCGGACCCCATAATTATTTTGTATCAAATGGGATGAAATTCTGGCAGATCATGAGTGAATAAGGGAATACAAGGGATTGGGAAGTGAGGGCTAGACAAGATCACCATAAAGAGTTAGACTTCATTGTTTTGAAAAAATAAGTATGCCTTCTTCTACAACAAATATATTAGAAAAATTTTATTCACGAAAATCTGATAAATATATTCTATAAATTACCCAATTAAAAACTTCAGAGAATCTTACAATCCGAGTAGTCTGATAAACACCCTCATCTTGATCCCAAAATTCTTGCAAAATGCAGGATGTTAGAATTTTTAAAGAATCGTGACAACTTATCAAGACAAGACCAAAAGAAAACATAAACAACAAGCCAAAAAGAAAGCAAGCCAAAATCAAAAAGCAAAATATATACATAATAAACAATATATACAATTGAAGGAATTAATTGAAAAAAAAAATTATATGCTGTCCATTTATTGTAAAGCACAACTAATCACCATCTATCTCCCTCAAATGAAAAGTATTATTTCCCAAAACCGAATAAACTTGATAAGGAGCCAACCATAATGAATCAAACTTGTGATGTTTCCCATGATTTTCTCTTGCTTTATCCCAACACAAAACCAAATCTCCAACTTAAAAACTCTTTGTAGTAACATTTTTGTCAAACAACCTTTTTAATTTTTCCTTTCCCCTTTCCAACTTCTGCAAAGTAGTAATCCTCATTTGATCTAAAGCCAAAAATTCATCTAAACATAGTTGTAAGTCATTTAAGTCACCTATGCCAAAATTTAAAGCAGTGCGTGCTAAAGATATTTGTAGTTTAATAGGCATAATGGATTCAAAGCCATAAGAAAGCATGAAGGGTGAGAATCTCGTACCCGACTTGACATTGGTTCTATCAACCCACAAGGCTTCAAAAATTTAAGGTCTTAATTTATTTTGTTGTCATTTACTAATTTCTTCATGATGTTAATTAAATTTTTGTTTGTAGACTCAACTTGTCCATTACCCTGTGGGTAATACTTCGATTCATGACTTAATATAACAGAGTATTTACTGAGAAATTCTAAGTATTCCTCCTAAATGAATTATGGACCATTATCAGATATGATTTCCTGAGGTACTCCAAAACGTGAAAAAGTTTGATTCTCAAAGAAATTGACAACTTCACTAGCCACATAGATTTTTAAAGCTACTTCTTCAGCCCATTCAGTAAAGTAATGAGTGGCTATTAGGATGTTTCTATGACCAATAGAAGAAGGGGGATGAATGTTGGAGATGAAATCAATTCCCTATTTTGAAAAAGGCTTTTCTGGAATGACATGGTTCAATGACATGGTTGGTAAATGTTCATGACCAACAAACATTTGACAAGGAGCACAAGACCTTACCCATTTGTATACATCTTTGAATAAATTAGGCAAATAGTAACCACCTTGTATTATTTTATGAGTGTTTGTTTTGGCAGAAAAATTCCTACCAAAAACACCTTAATGAAAACTTTTTAACACCCATTCAATTTGGTCATGTGTCAAACATCTTAAAGGATACCTTCAAGATTTTTGAAAAATAGTAAATTTTCTAAAAGCACAAACTTAAGATCTTGAAAAAAAAATTATTCTACGATATTTTTTATCCAATTTTTTAGGATATGATTGATTTTTAAATTAATAAACGAGATCATGATACCAATCATCTTGAGATAATAAACAATCCCATTCATGCATGCTAAAACATTGACAACAAGGAGATTGAATTTGACAATTGAATTTTTCATCAAGGATGAACTTGCATCAATTTAAATGCATCACCATGACTTAAAACCACCATCAAAATCAAGAAAAACTCACATAATCAAAATAATGTCCATTTAGTTTGTAACTCCTTTGGACATCTTTATAGCAAACTAAACTTCTTAAGAAACTGGATTGTTTGAGTGGGTCCAATCATCACCACAAACTCTACCATAAATTTATAGAAACTTTGAGGAGTCTTCTACACCATCAAATCATCATTCATGTACTATCAATCAATTTTGCACACTTGTGAGCATTATCTCTCCTACCACTTTTGAACTAGGGTTTCAAACACACACAAAATTGTTTACCTTCTTAAAATTAGTTCATAAAAATGTGAATTTAAAATGAATTAATTATGTTTGTGAAACCTTCTATATTGAATGTAGAAACATCCATAAAATCCATAAGGTCCCCTACGAAGAACATAATTCAAGGTGAGCATCTGAAGGTACAATTCGAGCTAGAAAACACCCTTTCTTGGACCCTGTTTCACAAAAAAACATAATAACTTGCAAAATTATCTTTGGAATGACTAAATTTTTTTCTCACACCTCTAAGACACCTTTTTCCATCATCTACAATCATCAAAATGTCACAAATATCTCTCTATCTTTCCAGCCCATCTCATTTGTGTGGCTAACCCTTAGGGTTTTGCATATTCTAAGCTAGGGTTAGCTAAAATAACATCATAACTCACCTTGAAACCTCTCCAAAAGGTCCTAAAATACCTATAATATCTTGTATGACATCCTTTCACACTTCTATGATCTCACATAGCTCTACTTCTCAACCGCATGCCTCCTAGCCCTAGATCTGGTCTAAATGAACACCTGAAACTTGGTCTACAACATGTATCTACATCATGAAACTCATGTGAGTGCCTAGAAAATCCAAAAACATGCTCTACATTCTGCTAACATTCTCCTCAAGTCACTTGTAATCTCTAAACAACATGCACCATCACCTAGGCTAGTTGTACCAACTCAATAAGCTTGCTAGAACAAGTCATTCTCACTTAATCACCTCAAGCCACCATGAAGACACTTGAATCTCCATGTCATCATAATACTGAGTATCCTCTAACTCTACTCCATCATCCTCTTTTTCATTAATGGGATTTTACATCAATGACAACACCTAAATCATAACATGCCAACAGACCTCGTTGTGCAAGTTTGGGATACATATCTGGTGGTCAGAATGAGAAAGGTGAATGTTCTAGGTCAGTTGTGACTACAAAGGATAAATCTCCACCATAACCAATGAAGGTTAAAAATTTTAATGGAAAAAATCTAGAATCGTTGATTCTAAACAGTGCAAATATTCCCATGTTCCTTTTGATTATGGTACAGAGAATTTATGGTACATTTATCCATGCATTTTTTATGGATTATCTAACCACTGTGTAGCTAAATTATGGAAAAGGAAAGAATTATTTGGAAGAATTTTAATATACCATTCTCATACACATGGTTGTAAAAAATTTCACCTAGGTAAGTTTCCTAAAAAATGGACAAAAGATATTGTACCCATTGTCACAAGAAAGGACATGAGGTTAACATGTGTTGGCAGCTTCATCCGAAACAATAGTGGAAAGTTGTGGAAAAGCAAAGCTTTGTGAAACCAAAAATTATAACCCATGCAGATACATAGGTATATATCAAGGAAATTATACCACCAAGAAAATAAATTTTCTTTAAAGTGGTTGGTAACAATTTCTCAATTTTCATAGCTGACATAGATGATTAACATGCATAATTTTTTCAGAGCATTTTTTGGGATTCCGTTGATGATTAAAAGGGAAAATTTTCCATATTTCATATTGGATTTGAATAATGGTGTCACCTGTAGGGAAGATCTGAGGGACATATTATCATACTAAGATTTTACTTCTCACATATGAGGTTAGAAAAATCTATTTTGATTTAGACAACAAAGACTACATTTCATTATATATGTTGTTAATTTTATTGTGCAAAAGTATGGACACCATTTTGTATTGTAATTAATATACAAACTCATTGTGTCCATACAAGGTATTTGCACATACCTGAAGACCCTTATTTTGGGAATTTATCTGTAACTATCTGATGTGGTTACAATTAGTGTGTACATTAATTGCATTAACAAAATGGTTTGCATATTTTTCCTGGTTATATTTTGTAGTGGACAATTGTTTATCATTTTTTAGGTATGCAAGCAGTTTGTTTCTATCCTATTTACAGTTTAGAATATTGGGATAGATATTTCATTGGTAGATTCACATGATTAAATTTTGAATCTTGTCTATTTTTAGCAAGTGTGTGGTCTAAACATTCTGGATCGTGTTTGTGATATTTGCATTGATTGACAGTTTCACAAGGACAATGGACACTAGCTATTTTTGGCATGTAGATGTCTTTATGCACTAATCTATTTTGGTGGAATTGTTTTTATAGTGATTGGCCATATCACAGAGTATCATTTGAATACTTTCCTCTTTTGGTGAACAATTGTCTATTTTTTAAGCCAATCGATTGTTTGTGATGGAAGTTACAATACTGGGATTTGACAGTTCACAACTATTTGTAGAGATTGGTAGAATCACAAAGTACTAGAGGACTGTTGCCTCTTCTGGAAAAAAATTATCTAATTTTAATTAATCAATTTTTTTATGATTAGCTAATCAATAATTTGTAGTGATTTAACCCATAATGCTATTTCTATGAATCATGTATGTGTTTGTGAAATGCAAGAAGATGATTAACAACATTTTTGGGTGAAAAATATTTATTTGTGGACAAAATCCTTCTCAGTGGGGAGGAGTGATCCGAAGATAAAATTAGTGGGAAATTTTTTCCTAAATTTCCTAAGATCATTACAATATGATATAAGACTCCTGGAGCTTTCCATCCCCTGTTTGAACACAAAAAATGGAATCCATTGGATTAGGTTACCATCCAAA
Source organism: Taxus chinensis (assembly GCA_019776745.2). Taxonomy (NCBI): domain Eukaryota; kingdom Viridiplantae; phylum Streptophyta; class Pinopsida; order Cupressales; family Taxaceae; genus Taxus; species Taxus chinensis. The sequence goes on along the minus strand of CM034149.1, from coordinate 136,208,226 downwards.
GAAGATTCTTCTTAAAGCAAAAAAATAGGAACAACATTCCAATCACGCTACGACACGTGGCAAAATGAAATTGAGAAAAGAGTAAAAATTGGTTTTGTGACTCCGATATTCTCATTTTAAGGTGATCAAGCCAACTCGCTAAGTTATTGGCCAACTTGGTCGACTTACCATCTCATTGCCCATACCGGCCAACATGCCAACTTCCTCACCAATCGACTTTAACTCCTCACTGACTTGTCTAAACTTGGCCATTTCCACATAGAGCATCCACTCGATAGAGTTAAATTTATCCACATTGATTGTCTTTATAACATGACAAACCAAACAAATAACTAAACATATCTTGTAATTTAACGACCTACCCAAGTGGCTTACCAAACATTAGTATTTCCATTACATGGCTTAAAAAAATGCGGCACATATCCGCTTAACCAAACAACCTTTGCCAAATATAAACCACCGCTCACTTTCTCTTTGAAACATGTGGGATTTTATCCCAAATAGTCCTAAACCACCTGAGGATTTGGTTAGAGGGGCTCGATCCCCTAACCTCATGGGTGAAAAAAATAACTTTGTCGATATACCACTAGAGCTTGACCAGCTATAAAATGGGATCGATGGTACTTGAAGCAGGGTAATTGCAAGAATTTGTATAGAGCAGAATTAGAATAGTTTTGGAAAATAGAGAAATTGAGGCACTTAGGAGAAAAACTAGGTCTTGAAGAAAACTAGGAAGTTTCTCAGAATTCAAAGAAACTCTTGATGGTATAATTATTCTTCCATTTTGGAGTTCGTATGCCAATTTTGTAAAGAAATTTTTGAATATTTTTTCAAATAACTAGAAGAAGATCAACTTGTGAAGCCAAGAAAAAACACAGAGAGCAAATGTTGATTGTTTTTTAGAGCTCACAGGTTCTCAAAGACTTATGGCCAGTTTTATATGGTTCATTATTTGATTTGTAATATTTTATATGTATTTGCAAATCTAAACACTAATGGATTAGTTCTCATCAAACCCGAGGACGTAGGAATTTCGAACCCCATAAACAATTCCTATGTCATGTGTTTCTATTTTTTGCATTCAGGTTCAGATAATTTTCATATCATAATTAATATTTAAAGTTGGATGAAATATTTAATTGGTTTGACAATTTACATGAATTTGATTAAATCAGGTAAAACAAAATACTAATGATTCAAATGGTTAGCTGATGTGAATGGTCAAATTCAATTTTTAATCAGTTTTAAAATACATTTGAATTAGTTTTCAAATTATAAATAAATCATATTTTAATCAGTTCAAGATGATAAAAGGATAAGAACTTATAAGTTAAAAAGATCCATGTAAACAGTTAAACTAGTAGTGGATTTTTATTGGTGTTTATGTATCATGTTTTGGTATCTGAGCAGGTTGATTTGACAATTTGATTGCTTCATATTGTGTATTTGGTTTAGTTTTAATTGGAAAGGTTCATGTGCACTATGGGAAAGATTTTTAAATAGGAAAATATTGATGAGTTTGAGGCCTTTCACCACTAGATCTAGGAAGACAATGTTCTCTTGAGATCCATGTATTATCCCTTAGAAGAAAAATGTGAGAAATTGAAAGTAGAACTGAAAGACAAGGATGAACTCTTGACAAAGTTACAATGTAGTTTTGATAAGAAGGGTAAAAACAAGTTTTTTTACAATCAAGACCTTCCTCTCCCACATGTGTATAAATTGATTCAAGAACTATAAGTATAATGCTAGTTAATGAATCTTCCCATTGTAAATCAGTTAAAAGTGATTTCTAAAATGTTAAACAACACACTAAGGGAATTGGGTCAAAGTTAATTTTTAAAATGGGATATAATGGAAAAATCCTTGGAAAATAATTTCAAATATTTGTTACCCCATCCAAGTAGAGAATAGACCTCACCGTGTAGGTTTAGGATACAGATCTGGTGTCCAAAATGAGAAAGGTGAATGCTACAAGATATATGATAATGCAAGGGAGAAACCTCCACCATAGCCCACGAAAGGTAAAATTTGTAATGGGAAAAAATCTAAAATTATTGATTCCAAAAAATGTAAATATTCCCATGTTCCTTTTGATTATGGTACATTTACCCATGCAGTTTTTGTGGATTATCTAACCACTGTGTAACTAAATGATGGAAAAGGAAAGAATTATTGGGAAGAATTTTAAAAGACCATTCTCATACACGTGGTTGTAAAAATGTTCACCTGGGTAAGTTTCCTAAAAAATGGACAAAATATCTTGTAACCATTGTCATAGGAAAGGACATGAGGTTAACATGTGTTGGTAACTTCATCCGAAACAATAGTGGAAAGTTGTGGAAAAGGAAAGCTTTTTGAAACCAACAATTATAACCCGTGCAGATACCTAGATATATACTGAGGAAATTATTCCACAAAGAAAAGAAAATTTGATTAAATTGGTTTGTAAAAAAATTCTCAATTTCATGTTTGCATAGATGACATTGATGATTAACATGCATAATTTTCAGAGCATTTTTGTGGGATTTCATTGATGGTTAAAAGGGAAAATTTCCCATATTTCATATTAGATTTGAATGAAGGGTGTCACCTGTAGGGAAGAGATGAGAGACAAATTTATCATACTCGGATTTTACTTCTCACATATGAGGTTGACAAAATCCATTTTTATTTAGACAATAGAGTTTGCATTTCAATATATCTATTGTTAATTTTATTGTGCAAAAGTATGAACACCATTTTGTATTGTAATTAATATACAAATTCATTGTGTTCACACATGGTATTTACACATACCTAAAGACCCTTATTTTGGGAATTTATTTGTAACTATCCTATGTGGTTATAATTAATGTGTACATTGATTGCACTAACATATTGGTTTGTAGATTTTAGCCGGTGATCTTTTGTAGTGGATAGCAGTTCATCATTTTTGGGTCTGCAAATGGTTTGCTTCTATCCTATTTACAGTTCAAAATATTAGGATAGATATTTCATTGGTAGATTCAGATGATTCAGTTTTGAATATTGTCTATTTTTGGCAAGATTGTGGTCTAAACATTCTAGATCGTGTTTATGATATTTGCAGTGATTGACAGTTTCACAGGGACAATGGACACTAGCTATGTTTGGCATGTAGATGACCTTATACACTAATCTATTTTGGTAGAATTATATTTACAATGATTGGTCATATCACAAAGTATCAATTGAACACTTTCCTCTTTTGGTGAACATGTGTTTATTTTTTAAACTGATCAATTATTTGTGATGTAGTTATAGTAATAGGATTTGATAGTTCACAACTGTTTGCTGAGATTGGCATAATCACAGAGTATCAGAGGGACAATTGCCTCTTCTGGAAAATAATTATCTAATTTTAACTTCTAGATTTTTTAGGATTAGTTAATCAACAATTTGTAGTGATTCAACCCATAATGATATTTTAATTGATCATGTATGTGTTTGTGTTGGATAGATTTTTTGCACAACTGAAAACCTATGTAGTCATGAGATAAATTTCTCCCTATTTAACATTTATGCGGTGAGGCTCCTATGTACTGATTTTTATCAATATATGGATCTAAGTAACTGTTTGTGGGTTTTACTTTAACATTGCATCCAGATCATGAGCCATAACTAGGTAATTCTGCTTCAATACAGTAAGGAGTTGTTCCAACTCCAGAAATATTTGCAAAAGGGGGAAATAATTGAATCCGAGAAGATAAACAAAGAAAATATGCAATCCGCTGAAATGTAACTTCTGGCCGTGCACACGCATCAGAGCCGTTAATCAATTTTCTACTCTTCATACTACAGTTCTAAAGGTTGACCAATATGTTCTCACAGAGTGGAAATGGTCTCATGCACATAGATGAAACAAATAGATCTCACAATGCATAATTTAAATAAAAGGAAAGGCCTTTTCATGTATTGGATTGTCCTGGTGATTACACATATTTAACTAGCCTATTTAACTGCTCAGGAAAGGCTCTCAAGTATTTAGCTTCTGACATTTGAATCCTAGTTTTCTTAACATGATCAATAATGTTGAAGGAAGGTATAGATTTAGATACTTGAGTTGCTTTCTTTGGTTGAGATAAAGAACTCACATTCTTATCTCTAGGAGTCAAGGAAGAAGGTAAACGGATGCCCCTTCTTTATTCATCACTTAATGCCTCAACTTGGCGATTTTGTGATCTTGTAAATATTGCATATATATGACCATGATCATCAGAAGTTTCTCATCATCATGTTTAGATTTATAGTTTAGGTAATTAATTTTGGATTCTACATCATGAAAGGAACACATCTTCTTTGAGAATAGACTGGATGAATAATCCCAACTGTTGGATTGTGCTAGACACGATCTGAATCTGGAGGATTTTGCACTCTTCTTCCTGGTGAAAGACTGGATCCGCGGCTTCTAACTTGAGGAGGATGACTGAAATTAACTTGCTCCTACAATCTATAAAAATAGATTATCCTTCTTTGAGCTCTGCTAGACCGCGTGAATGGACGTTCTTCCAGATTGAGCTTATAATATAAAAAGGAACTGCCAAGAAAAATCTTAGGTCTACTAGTTTGTGTTTTTCACCAGAGGAGTCACAAAAAACTATTGGCTAGATTTTCTACACAACCAAAAACCTAGGCAGTCATGAGATAAATCTCCCTCATTTACCGGTGAGGCTCCCATGTATGATTTTTATCAATTATGGATTTGAGTAACTATTGTGGGTTTTACTTTAATTACATAGCTCATGAGCCATAGCTAGGCAATTCTACAGCAAGTAAGAAGATGTAAAGAAATATTTGCAAAAGGGGGAAATAATTGAATCCAAGAAGAAAACAAAGAAGATGTGTAATCCAAGCAATAGTTCCCAGAGTTGGTTCATGCACATAGATGAAACAAATAGATCTCACAATACAGAATTTAAAGGAAAGTTTCAAATCTAGATTTGAGATAACACAAAGTTTATGCAAAGATCTACACAAAAGTAAGAAAAAAATGCACTGTTGACACAAAGTTCTCTAGAAATTTGACTCCTTTCAATTCCTTAGCTTTCATAAAGATATCAAGGGTTTCAGGTCAAATTCTAGAACACAAGAATGTTGATAACAAATTCTTACTCTTATTCTCCTCCCTTAACCGGTAGGCTCTTCCTCTATTTATAGTGTATAGAGGGCAATTACAAATAGGACAATAATAAATGAACCGACACATGCAAAAGATATAAAGAAAACAACTGGTAATCTTTCCCTTTGAAATTTCTCCCCTGATAACATGCATTCGAATACTAAATCAAATTTTTGCATGTCTGCCACCTATTCTCAATGGAGGACCTTTTCAGATAACTAGAACAAATGACTTTTAACCAATTACTTTAGTTTGAAAATTTTGTCTGATAAATAAGAATAGGAGAGAGAAGGGAGGAAGAAATAAAATATGTCGGTCATCATACTCTATGCTTTTTCTTTGTTCTGAAAATGGATATACTTATCAACTGGTGACTTAGTGTCTTCCCATCTTTTACTGGCATCCTACATGCTAATTGCAATCACCACTAGTTGTGCCAAAAGCTTAAGGTAATAATTAATAAATTGTGCATCCAACCTGATTATTGTCTTCCCTGCAGCATCTCAGATTGTCCTAGAAAGAGGATGATAAGACCTTTCTCACTCCAAAACAAACTCTGAGAATTGAGCTCTGACTGGAAATGTTGAAGCTTGAATGATCATATTTCCTTTTATTACCCACATAAGAGATGATCTACTAATGGCCTTGGATCTATCAATCAAATCAGTGATAGGGTTAGGGCCCATGTCTGTATCATTGATTTCGGTAAGCCTGGAAGTCATGCATGATTCTGTTGACCCTTCTCTTTCATCATGCTTCATCATGTTTGGAATAATATTTATCTGAAGAGTTATTTTTCTTTTATTTTTGCTAGACTCCCTTATAATTGGATCAATTTGTGTAAATCCTAGAATTTCTTTTGATTCAGAAGATATATTCAATGCATTTGGCATTGATTTTCACCATTATGAGCACCTGTGATGAATACCTGGGCACTTATACATACGTACAGATACTTGGAATAATAAATACAAAGCTATTCCAACCCTAGCCGCCAAATTGGAAACTTCCTAAAAGTGGAAAATATTTTTTAATGCAAAATCCTCCTTCCCTTGGTGCTAAAATCCTTCCAGGCTATAAGCTTCATCAAAAAGAATTAATTGCTTCTCTCTTATGGCATCACATGCTTATATAGCCATCTGCATGCTATTTTTATGAATTTATTTATTTTTTTTAACATGCATCCTTGACTTCTCTTTAGCTCATCCACTTGCCTTGACTTTCCTTTTATTTATGGTGCCAAAATTGACTAGAAATAATATTAACGAATATCATTATATTCATGTATTAATGCCAAGATGGGTCGCACTTCTTAGCAAGAGGAATTGCTGAATATATGAAGTCAAAGCAATGAGAATTTTTATCCTACAAGGCAAGAAAGAAATTCTCACTTTTCACTTAAGTGACTTGTCTTTCATAATGGGAATTTTTACTCTGTAAGGCAGCTAAGAAATTCTTGCTTTTCACTTAAGTGACTTGTATTTCATAATGGAAATTTTTACCCTGCAAGGCAACTAATAAATTCTCACTTTTCACTTAAGTGACTTGACTTTCATAATGAGAATTTTTACCCTGCAAGGCAAGGAAAAAAATCCCACCTGTCTGCCACTTGCAAAATTCCCATTGGCAGCTTAAGTGATTCCTTCTTTCAAAATGTGACTTGCATGAAAGATAGCTCTTTTCCAAAAGTGTGAATTGCATTATGACTTCTGCCTTTAAAATTGCGTGAAAATTCGTCACTTAAGGCAGTGTGGAAATTGGACGCAGAAGGCAGCCTTGAAAATTGTGACTGGCATGAAGATTGCATTTCTTTCCTTTTTTGGATTTTGGTGAAGAAAACACAAGAATAGAATAAATTTTTCCATTTTTGGAAAGGGTCAAGGAAGATGTAGTAGCAAAATTTTGCATGTGCCATAACTTTCATTCCGTGGCTCCGTTTTAGGTGTCATTTTCTCTAAAATTGCATATTTTCTCAAGATCTACGCATTGATGGCAATATTTTTCTTATTTTCATAAAATCCATTTTTACACCTTTTTGGACCAAATGACTTCTTACAATCTCCTGAAAGAATCCTGAGCTCTAATCGCCTTTGGACATATTAGTAATTAAAAATACTGGAAAATTTTTCAAAACCCTAGGCCTGGGGAAAGATCTAGTATGAAGAATGAATGTGCTACAAAAATTACTGGAGAAAATAAACCAAAACACAGATAAAAAGAAATAAAACAAAACAAAAGAAGTTGCAGGTAATTGCTCGAAAATTTCTCCAATTAGTTGATCTATTAAAATTCTTCCCCCTGGTAAATGTTCGGTGGTAATAATGACGGGGTGAAGTGCTTTATATAACCTAAATCCTCCAATTTTAGTTCAATCTATTTTTAAAAGAACTTTATTTATTTAATAAATAAATAAATACAATTCTCTCAGACAAAACCTGGCGAAGGGATAGAGTGAGTTTTAGCATGTGGGTACTTGGGGGATTTGGCTTTTATGATTCTCTGGGGATACCTTAGAATAATGAAAACAACTGCAGGAAAAACAAACACAAAATGACCCGTTATTTTGAAATGTACGAATTTTTTAAAAAGGGGTAGTCCCAAGTTTTAGGGTGAGATTTAACACACTTCATGACTTCACCAAATTCAAATATGTGAGATTGTAATTAAATATTTTGGAATTTACAAAAAAGGATTTGCAACTTATTCTTTATGTGCTCGCCAAACTAGGTCTGACTATTTTAGTTTTGTCTCCACATTCCATGCAACCAAAAGGTAACTTAGAGCACAATGGAAAATTCCCTCCTTTGATGATTTTATTGTTGAATGGAAAAAGATAAATTAATTCAAATGTGTGCTCTAAAATCCACTAAATCTCATGCCTTACTTGTGGGGAATGAAAAATAGAAGGCTTCAAAAGAGAAGAAATAGAACAACAAGGATCATGCAAACAAGAATGAATAAATCACCACTAAACCAAATTCCTCCACTTCCTCTTCTAATGTTAATCCTACGAAAGAGAAGATCAAAAGCGGGTATTGCATGAGTAGGAATGATGAAAGTAAATATTTGAAGAAGTGGATTTCCCTCCTCATGAGTCTTCTTGAGAAGAACAACACAATTGTACATGATTCTATCAAAGCATTTTCATCAACCCATGAATCCTCCAAGGCTAATGAAAATGGAAAAGGGAAAGAGAAAAATAAAAAACCAAGAAAGGAGAAAACAAAGGGAAGATCTCTAGTGGTAGTTGTGTCACCGAATCCTACATGGGTTATGGATTCCAGTGCCTCACATCATATGGACTCTTCACACGTGGATTTCACTTCATTAGATCCATGTGACATGTCTTCTATTCAACTGGGTGACAACACTTTTACTCAAGTTTTTGGGAGAGGGTCTATTGAAGTGAGTGGTGGAACATTTAACAATGTTTTTAGTATTCCCTCACTATCAACTAACTCTTATCACTCTATCAAATGAATCACCTGGTTCAAGGCATGTGGGTTGAGTTCAATTTTGATTATCTATATGTCAAAGAGTTTAACAATGACACTATCATTGCAATGGGTTTAGTTGATCATCAGACTCGACTATATTCCTTCTCCCACTTTTCCCTCCTTTATACAATTCCAGCATGTTTTTTAAAACCGTACAAATCAATACATATATATGGGGTGGGGACTTGCCCTTCACCACCCATGCACTCTCAAAATAGGCCGCATGCTTAAAATAACCATGCACCACTACAAAAGTAACTTAGGAAGCATGAAAGCTTTGCCTAATAATAGATTGCCTATAAATAACTCTAGATCTAATCCTATTATTAGCTCAAACTCTGCATGACTCTTCAACTTCCTCTTGTTCCCAAAATAGATTTGTGTATCCTTCAATTCTTCTTGTTATTATCCAATGTGTGCTCAACACTCAATCCATTCTTAGCCCATGCATGCAAAATTACTAAGTTCCAAAATCCACCTTTTCCTCACACACCCTTCTTTTGTTGAACTTCTGCACATACATACACACCCCTTCTCTATGTGCCCCATCCTTATGAACATCTAACACTTAGGCACAAATTTGTCCAGTCAACATTACCCCACACTAGCTTTATTTCCTCCCCCGATAATGGGTAATCATGCCTTGTCTCTCCAAGAATAAAGAATAATGAATGTACACAATGAATGAAGATATACCAAAAAGAATATGGGTTCTATATTCCTCTGAAGGAAATAGTAATTCAGAGGACTCATTCTTCATATCTACCTCTAAATCATTCTATTCATTAAGCGCCTTCTTTGCCTTCTCGGGAATGTCTGTAAGAACTCCATCCATCTCATCCAAGGTCATATTTTTTCCCTCATTCTATAGCACCTTAAGAACATTCGCTAAACTAGAAACCATCCTGTCCATTAGTCAGGCTATCATTTTTCCAAGTTCTTTTATCTTTTCCTTGGGAGTATCCTGGGTTGTTGTGAATGCATCGCACTTCTTTTCTAGTAATTTCAGCCTCTCCTTGCACCCAAGAGTTTCATTCTTCTTTGTAGAAAGGACTTCATTCTCTTCAACCAAAGTCCTTGTCTTAATGATTGGATCTGGGTCTGCACATAAATTCAATGCCAAGTATGCCTTCTTCATTTCATCCTTCAGTGTCTTGAGTAGAGAGTCATACCCAGCTACTCGGTGCACTATTGTAGCCTTTTTTCTCTCCTTATTAGCCGATTCATCCTCCTTAGCCTCTTTTTGCTCCCCTAATTGCTTCTTAATCAACAAGTGTACACAATCTTGCAAGAAATGTAAGGATGACTAATAGGTCTTCTCGGTCTATTCATCAATATCAGGATGTGCATCAATAATATCATTCCCCAACTCTGCCGCAAAATCTAGAATATCCTTCCACTTTTCTTTATCCTTCTTCCGCCCCTTAGTCAAATGTTCCATTTGTTCTTTCAGGCTCTAATTCTCCTCAAACAGATTTCTTAGTGCGGTTGATTTATTTATATTCCTGCACGGTACTTCGGCTGTTATTTTGTTCAATACATTACTTGTCTGATCATCAATAAACTCTGTGGGCCTCACTATCCAATGCGTGGCTTGGGATTTCTTCTTCATTTTCCTCTTAATGCTTGCATATTCTTTTACATCAAACTTAGGATCATCAATATGAGTTTGTATGCTCTAAGAGAGTTACTTTCTGGTGTGCTAGTTGGTCTCTTTAGAGTCCATTAACTCCCATCCATAAATCTCCTCAGGATCCAAAGTGCTTTGGATCCTAACACAAATGATCTTTGTGAGATCATTAATATACATAGTTGTAAGATTTTTATACATCTCATCCTTATCTATCCTTGTGTGCCTACCTTTAGGAATGTGCACCCCTTCATCTAAATCAGGCCTTCCCTTGTAGTGCCTATTTATTCATTCATGGGCTCACCAAAAGGTCTACTATTATCTTTTTCTATTTATTTCTCCACGTCTCCACCCGCATATTCATGCTCCTCAAAGATTTATGTATCATATTTCACCTCTTCCTCCCAAGGCTCTTTTGTATCCAGCTCAATAACAGGTGGTTCTGTTTCTGTGCATGCGCTTCCATCTGACTCCTCCTCTTCACCTTTTCTTGGTATATACTTATGTCGTTTAATCTTCTCTTGTATAGGATTGGTGGGAGATGTCTTAGAACTCTTGAGCTTTGAAGGGCTTGCACTCGCACTTGTGCCTTGGCTATTTTCTCTCCTCAATGCTATTCTGAACCATTTCTCTTCAACACCCCCAACATCCATCCCTATCTCCTCAGCTCCTATCTCCTCTCCTACTTCTTCTTCTGTCTTCGCAGGAGGAGTTCCCTCATGCATTCTCTTTACTCCAACTGTAGGATACCTCCACGAGCCATGGTCTAATCCGACATTATCTTCCTTTAGTTCTTATTCATCTTCTTCATCTGTGTGGGGAGGATTAGGCTCCTCATCCTATAATGTTCAGCCATATGGTTCCCTTTATGCAGTCTAGGAAGCCTGAACTCATTTTCAATGTATTTACCTTTTTCCTATTTGGGCTTAAGCTAGATGTATACCTTAGCCGCGTCAATTTTCCCAACTACCAAGCTCATTGAATTGATACTTATATAATCAGAAATCAAATTTTACATATAAGAAGAGATACCAGATATACACATGTCTTCTAAAGCGCACGATAATCATAGTCTACTTTGTCTGCATCAAAGCCTAATCTACGTGCGTTTGAAAAATTGTGCATCGAGGCCCAGAAGTAACACACGGTGAAGGCATATGGGAGCTTGCACCAAGTGCTCCACTTTCCATCCTTCATTCCAAATCTTCCTATGAAAAAATGTTGATAGACCATGAACTAGGCCTTCTTATCCAATACCGAAGGAGGGTCCTTGGGTATTCTCCATTCATATTCAAATGCTTCACGTAGGCTCTTGTACCAGGGCTCCAACAATTACTTGTAAGGTTTTTTCATAGATCCATAACATGTGTATTTGGTAAAATTTTCATTAAGGTACTTTTAATCGTCAAGATATTACCAAATATTCTCCTTTAGCCCATCGGGCACCCCAATCTCCAAAAAACATGATAGACAATAAAATAACACCAAAACTTATCTTGTCTCCATGGTCCGCTTCTTCAATAATAGTCTCAACAATGAAAGAAGACAAGTTGTATACCACTCCCTCAGTCATTTTTTTGGCAATATGGAGCCATATTTTATTTACCTAACTCCAACACTCCTGGTTATTCAATTTGGTGAGGAGGTACGTGGCTGCTTTAATCACAGGGTACTATTCATACTTTACAATATATAACATGTGCCCTCCCTTTGCACAAGCCAATGCAGCCCTTGTTGCCTATACACCCTCATCATCAGTAAGGTCACTGCTAATCTCAGTGCTCAAGTTTCTCAACCCTATCAACCTACCAATCAAGGGTGTGGTAAGTCACATTCATTGTCCTACAAAATAGAAAAAATCCTTGTGCACACTGGACATGAACCATTGATACAACTTCTCGGGTTTTCAAAAATATGATAGCTCATATAGTTGCATGACCCCAACATTCTCCAACAACTTCTTTCCTGCATCAACATAAATGACCATATTGTTCTTTGTCCGTAAATCTATTTTTACTACTAATTGTTTGTCCAACTCATCCATGTTATCCTTGGTACGATGATTGTAGTCACTTACTTTGCTTCATCTAATATGTGACTCCCAATCCAATCCCATTATGACACCTTATGGGTACTACATTTCTGAAAATATTCTTTCGAGGGTATCCTTCATCTCTACTTCTACATATTTTTTCTTCTTACCCCTTGTGGTTGCTCTAGGTGCTCATTTTGGTGCCATTACAAAAATAAAAAATGTATTTTTGCACTAGATTCGAGTTATGCAACCTAAAACATGTGTGCCCTAGCTTCACCTCAAACCCTAACACGTAGATTTTCTCCCCCACATGCCTTCTCTCCACTCACCCTCTCTTATGGAGCTCTAACCAATTTCGTGCACACATCTGTATAGTTTGATGTATGTAATATCTATCCACACACTTTCACACTTAAATCACTCTTTATCTCACTCTTCAACTTGTTCGACACTTCAAAATGTAAGGTAAAAATGATATTGCAAGCCCACCTTTTATAGATTTTGCAATTTTCCCCACATTTATTGCTCTCCATCTACCACTATACTTAACATTAAATGGCATTTCGTTCCTTTTTCTGCACTTTGTAAATAACTTTTCCACATTGAGTTTTTTGCGCCCCAGTCATAACCTTCTAACGTGCCTACTACTTCTCGGCCGCATATGTCCTCTCGTGCGCCTTCTTACGCCAAAGTACAAAACCTTTGTGCCTAATACCAAGTAGTTTCCCATGTTACTTCCTACCTCACGTTACATTGTGCGTCCATCCATCTATGTGTGGTCTTTATCTGAACATTTTTTTCTTGATCCACACATTTACTTCAAGCACTTGTACCATGTTTCTTCTATACATACTCATCTTCTAGAGGACGTTCAATATCTTTCCATCTTGGCCCATTTATCATGTATCTGCTCCACCCCACACTAAAACTATGGGCAGTCCTCTGCACATGAATTCACTAGATAGTAATCAGCTACTGGTGTGCAAGCGTGCTTATTACAACAAAACACTGAACTAAATTGACAAAACATAACAACAATGAAAGGAAACACATATAAATAAAATGCATTAAAGGGAAACCTAATCTAAATGACACCATTGCCTTATTACAAACACCAAGAAGATTTATTTGCAGTAGGGCTTCATCCTAATCCTGTTGAAGTAATCATGAAATTGTGTGCCATCCAACACCTGTAGCTGACAAGCACTTGAATCAAGTATATATGTCACCACATACGGTCTCAACCAATGCACCTTCGATTTCCCAGGGTGGCACACAAACTTGGAGTCATAAAGCAGAACCATATGTCTTACCTCAAAGTGCTTATTCTTAATATGCTTATTATGTCATGCTTTATGCCTAGCATTTTCTGTCTTTTAGCTCCAACGTGCGATGACGTGCCGCTCATCCAATTGCATCAGTTTGTCTATACCCTCTTCAAGTGATTGTTCATCATCTAGTCCACGTGCGTGCACAATACACAGGGAGGGTAACATAAATTGCACCAATAAAACAACCTTTGTGCTAAACACCAACTGAAAGGGTGTGGCCTTATTTAAACATTTATAAGTTATCCTGTATGCCCAACGTACAACAAATATTTTATCATCCCAGTCTTTCCTTCCAACATCATAGATATTTGTCAATGTATTTCCCAATATTTGGTTGAAATCATCAGTAGTCCAATTAGCCTATGGGTGATAGGGTGTTGTCTTATGATGTGCCACTATAAAATTAGCCAATAATATTCTGATAGTCTCATTCAAAAAGCATGTGCTCCTATCACTTTTCAAGCTCAACAGATATCCATACATGTTGATAATGTTTGCCCATAAAAATCTCATTGCAGTAGCTATCGTGCAATACTTTGTAGGTGTTGTTTCTTCCCACCTATTTAGATAATATGTACATGTAATAATATAGTTCGATCCAGTCCTATGCGCAAGTGGGGAAATAGGACCCATAAATTCAATTGCCCATTTATCAAAATGTTCCGTACTCACTATTGGTCTTAAAGGCGTGTCATCTCTATGCCTAGGCTTCCCAAGGCATCGATAATGATCACATGACCTGACATACTCTTTACAATCCTTATATAGTGTTTCCCACCAAAGGCCAGCCAACAAAATCTTGCGCATGGTAGCATTTCCTACATAATTTCCTCCTGCAATCCCACCATGAGCTTCCTCCACTATAGCTTCATACTCATGTTCAAGTGCACACCGACGAAAAATATCATCATTTCCTAATTGTATAAATCTCCACTAATCAACATGTAAATTGTGGTGCTTATGGCAAGTTGTTTCTTCTCTAAGCTCTTCATTCCTTCAAGCGCCACACCAGCATGTAAAAATACAAGAATATCTTCTAAGTCAAAGGGCACACGGTTCAATCTAAATAGTTGAGCATCCAACATTGTATCCTCAATGATTTACGTGTCCTCGCCTGAGTTAACTCTTGATAAATGATTTAGTGTAGAATTGTTCTTTCCTGGCTTTACCACCAGTGTAAAGTAAAATTCCTAAAACAAGAGAATCCACCTACGTATGCGCTCCTGCAAAACAGACTTATTAACAAAGTACTTAAGGGTCATGTGATCTGTATAAAATATAAATGGAGTTACCAATAAGTAATGTCTAAACTTGTGTAACATGTAAATCATGGAAAATGCTTCACGTTCTATAGTTGTATAATTCTTCTTCGTTGGGGTCAACTTCGTGCTTTTGAAATAAATAGGATAATCAACAATCCCATCACTAAGTTGTGCTAACACAATGCCAATGGCCATGCCAGAGGCATAAACATGCACATGAAACAATTTTTCCCAAGTAGGAAAGCAAAAAATGGGCACATAAGTAATTATTTTCTTTAATGTCTCAAATGCTAGTTGTTGCACCTCATCCCAATGGAAGTTTCGTTTACTTTTCAATAATTCTTCCAAGGGTGCAACAATATTAACATATCCTTTAATGAAACCTCACTTTGATTGGTAGGATCCTCTAAACCATAGATAACTATGACCTTAGCAGGATCTACCAACAAACCTTCTTTGCAGATAATGTCTCCAAATAAATTCCTAAAGGGTGTCACAAATATACACTTCTTAATGTTGAGAGAGATGCTCAACTTTCAGAACCTCTCAAAAATAAGTCTCAAGTTGTCACAATGATCTTCTACCAGCCCACACATAGTCTAATCATCCAAATAAACCTATAAAAACTTGTGTATAAATTCCTTAAATGATTTTATGATAATGCGCGAAAATACCACGGCGCTTTCTTCAACCCAAAAGGCATAACTGTAAATGTAAAAATTCCCCACTTAGTGGTGAAAATTGTCTTTTCTTGTTCTTCTTTAGCAATCCACACCTGATGATAACCAGAGAATCCATCTATGAAAGAGTATATCTCACACCCTACAACTCCCTCTAGGATTTCCTAAGTAAAAGGTGTGGGAAAAGGGTCTATGACACAAGCAACATTCAACTCTATGTAGTCTACAAAGATCCTTATCCTACCATCTTTATTTATGCTTATCACCATGGGGATAACCCACTCTGATTCCTCAATGGGCTCAATGATTTTATACTTTAACATCTTATCAATATCTTCCTTTACCTTGACACACATATCAGGATTCATCCTATAAGGCCTCTTCCTAATCAGGCGTGCACCTTCCTTTAAATTGATCCTCATCTCGCCCAAAGAGTGATGCACTCCCTTCAACTCATTATAGCCTCACAAAAATAATTCATATAATTTTCATAGTATCTTAATAGTATTTTCCACCTCTTGTTCAGACTAATAATCACCAATAATGGCCTCCTTAGGTTCCACTTCTTTCCCAATGTTGACATTTTTCATTTTCATAGGCTCATGATATGTGCGCACCTTCTCATCAGCACTATCTAAGACCTCGTGTGTGCCTATAGTGTGGTCAACACTTAAATTATCCACTTCATCATCATCAATCATGTAAAAAAGCTTACCCTTATCTTTTTCCAGACAAGCACACCCAAGTTGTTCCTCATCTATCTCTTCTTCTTCAAAGCATGCCTCTAATTATAACTCTCCAAACATATCAAACAAGAGTTCCTCAACTTTTGCACTATCCCCCATTATAAGGCACTTCACAATCTGTAATGCTTCATTCAAAGTCTCTCATAAACGTACCATACCTGAGTTCATCTCTTGCCAATTAACTGTTTCCCTTGTTAGCCTTGCATAAACATACCATGCGAGCGCGCAACCGTTTATAGTGGCGTAGAACTTATGTACCCAAATTGATGGCGACAAGGCCTCCTACCCCTTCATCCATAATCTCTCAAACTTCTAAACGTGGTGTGAAGCAGAATCATTCCCATGGAATTCACATATCTAAGAAGGTACATTACTCCTATGAAACCTAGTAGAGAAGGTGATTCTCACCTCTCGTAACTCCAAAAGGTTATCTCTATGTGTATTCCACCAATGCGCTACTATCCCGTGCAGGTTATAAGTCAGTATATTTCTTCTATCACCTTCATCCTTCCACTGGGTTTCCATGGTGTGCAGAAATACATCAAGGTTTCCGTCACCAGTGTACCAAGGTACCTGGTTATGACTTAAATGCAAAACTGTGTGTGTCCTAATCACGCGAGTAACTGTGTTTTTTCTCTCGCTTGACCATTTCATATGTTCCATATGCCCAATTATCACAGGAAATGCTGGTTGTATCACTCATAAACTGAGCATCATCCCACTGTATAATACCTTTCTTAGATGGCTCAAACACTTTAGGATCCCTAACTATACGCGAATATATCATATTCAGATCATCTTCACTCAAGGGTTCTACATATGGTGCAACCTTCCCATATGTCAAAGGAATAATTATGCACTCTTTGTTCTCAAAACTAATATAACCTTTATTAAAGCGCATATCAACATTATTCGTGGAACACCAAGGGCGCCCAAGCAATGCTAGGAAACTATTTTCTTTTGCAAGTGCCAAGACCTCAAAGTCCCTAGTAAAGTTGGCCCCTATTATAGTAATAGTGGCATCCTTCAATACTCCAACGGGCATAGTTGTAGTATTATTCACCAGATGCAACACATTTGAAGAGGGTTGTAATGGTGGTCTCGCCATTTGATTCCACACATCCACAATGAGTACATTCACTTCTGCACCTGTATTGATCAATAGGTTACTCAACAACCACCCATCAATAACTGCATTCAAAGTGATCTCTTTATCATACTCAAGACTGTGAGGAGGTAAGTTTGCATGCAATATCTATCTCTTGCGCCCACCATCAATGCGCAACACCTTTTCTCTCATCAATTCTCCTAATAATGGAATAATATTTTCTTTTCGCAACATCTTACAAACCTCCTATAAGTCATCAACATATTTCTAAGGGAGCTCAATGTCCTTTGCCTAATCCATCTTCTACAACTGCTCCTTGAAGCATTGTATTTCACCCTGTAAGTTTCTAATAACCTCCATAGTCTCTTGATATTGATTAACAAAAATAAAAAGTTCCGATATAACCTAAGGGATATCTAGGGTATTAATGTTAATCTAAATAGGAGGACTAAAACACTGTATAAACATAGTGAATAAAGTAAAGCACTATGCAATAAATACAAATAAACTACTCTAAATGAAATGGAAACCCTAATGTGCAAGAGGGAAAAGGGAAATGACTTATCTAATAACAGAAGAATGTCATGGGTTGTCACAGATATGGAGCTCGAACTCGGCAGTGTAGATGACCACTCAGGGACCCTATGAAGTGTAGATTTGGATTGTCTAAAGTGACACAAGCACCTGAGAGTGTACTGGGGTGCCCCGGGGTACCCTGGTCTGAATTTTGGGTGTTGGGAACTATGAAAAAGCCCAAGATCTATGTTCATAAGTGTCGTAAGGATATCTAAAACCCTACCTGTCTATCACACTGGATTCATCAAATGAATTGGATGACTCCCTACACAAGAAGAAGAAGAATGGTTTAGACCAACCTCATCCACCAAACTGGTGGAATTATCGCTAAGTGTTGCAATACATTACAGACCTTGATGTTCTTGTGAGTATGTGTGAATCGTGCCCTAGGTTCTCTAGTGTCAGTCATACTTTGTGAAGTAACAAGCTATAATAGCTATAAAAGATGTAGATAGTAGAATAAAATGAATAGAATCCCTCCTCTAATAATGTGTGTGATGTAGACTTCCTAGCTTGGATGTATGGCACTATATGGATGCAAGTGGTGCAATGGATGCATCCCTAGATGGAGTGATAGTAATGAGATGATGTAATGATCTAGGACCCTTATTATGGTCATATAACTTTATATTTATAGGTCTCTCAAGTTTAATTTCGTAATTGATCCCAAAAAGGATGACTGAGAAGAAGATAAGGATGACTAATAGCTAGAAGTGATGATCAAGTAGTCAAATATGTATGTATGTAAAAACATTGTGTAAAATACGCAAATGTAAAGTACGCTAGAATAGAAAATGCAAATGGAAAAATGGAACATGTGCACCTGATCCATGTTGAGAAAAAGGGTGTAGAAAGATATCCTATAGCGTCGTAAGTTTTCTGGGAGATCTCACGCCACCCTAGCTCAAGAAGTGTAGGGAGGAAATGCTCTGTGTCCTCCAACTCGAACCGATTCTACTGAAATTTGTTGAAGAAATTTGTGTACTACGCTACTTTTTTGGGTGATTTCATGCCACTGGACATAGAACTGTAGAGAGGCCACCCACTGTAACCCCTGAGCCTGTAACCGCTCTACAGAATTACCAAAGGACACCATTTTCAATTATGGTGACTGTGTAATTAGTGTAAAAACACAAACAATGTAGAAAAACTACCAATCACAATAGCGTAAACATGTAAGAAACAACAAGAAGACTTCACAAAGTGGGTTATAAACAAGGGCCATCACTCACGATGTTGCAAAACACACAAGTCCATCATGGTCCCAAACAATAGACAAGTGTGCACACAAGCAAAGGGAAAATCCCACATATAATAACAAAATGAGCAGACAAGTAGAAATACATAAGTGGTCATGGAAATAGGTAATCCTACAAAACAAGTACTACACGTGGAACACCCGTTAGCATGTTAGAGTGAAAACTAATATGTCTAAGTGTATAGAAGAAAGTAGTAAAAAATGCTAAGTATAAAATGAAACAATAACACATGTATAAGACGAATGTGGATGCCCCTAGCGACTAGTATAGTAAGGGTAGAAGGTGAGCATCCATGTCTTGTGTAAATGTCTTGTATTTGTGATCACACTAAACAAAGGTGTGAATGCACATGTGTGTATGATAATGACATATAGGAAAGTAAGGTAACATGTGTAATATAATGAACATGCAAAACACTAGTAATAAAAAATAAATACTACCAAGACAATGTAGTATGTTATATGAATGGATGGAATGGAATGCAAAATGGAATGATAGAAGCAATGTGCCCCCAAAGTGTATGGAAGTTTATATAGTAAGGTTCATTTTATTTTCCCCCGCAACATTCGAGAATGAACCATAAAGAAGAGTGCATCATCATGAAATGTCGAGTAGTGTTGGTTGTGTCTAGCGTGTTGTGATGAGTATATGTAGGGGTTTGTGAGGAAATGCGACATGGGGAGAAGATATGTGTGAACCCTATAGCCGAAGCGTATATCACAACTTTGTTGATCGAAGTGATTGATTATTTATCCCTAAGCGTATATTGCTATAAGATGAATGGATGGAAATGCGTCGTATAAAATGGTGTGTGTGGACCCTATAGCCTAAGTGTATACCATGACTCATAGAATGTGTGAGTGATGATTTATCCCTAAGCGTATATCACTATAGAATGAGTAGATGAGGATAAGATGTATGGACATAGCTGCGTAGACCCTATAATCTAAGCATATACCACGACTTGTTGACTGGATGAGTGATGATTTAGCCCTAAGTGTATATCACTACTTGATAGAAGAAGAAGGTGACGATATAGCCTATAGCATATGTTACTATGATATGGGCGATGAGGGTGGATATGAGGGTGCGGTGGATAGCTGATGGCGGTGATTTAACACCAAGCATAAACTACCACGTGATGAGTAAGAATGACGTGGTGATTTATCCTAAAGTGTATACCACTGAGTGATAAGTGAGAGTACGGTGGTGATTTATTCTAAAGTGTATACCACTACGTGATGAATAAGGAAAGGGTGGTGATTTAACCTAAAGCGTATACCACTAAGTGATGAGTGAGAGTACAATGATGATTTAGCCTAAAGCGTATATAACTACGAGATGATTAAAGGTGTGATAATACAGTGGAAGAAGTTAGAATTGCGAAAGGTATAAGATGATATAATATTAGATGAGAGAATGTCATAGGATGATGTAGACAACTACTCTCTCGAATCTAGTAAAACTCGTTGCCTTAACACTTGGCATCCTCACAGCTCAGAGCTCAAAATTTCACTCAATATCAATATAAATGAAAATACTATTCAACTTTTCACTATTACTATATATGGTAATTCCAATTTGTCATATACTATAATTACTATTTGTGGCCACTTTTACAACTAATACACGTTGCACAATTTCAATCATATTTTGAGCCTCGTAACTTCGTTTGTCTCGTCATTTGCACCATACAGATCATAATTTTCTATATCATTGTACCATATAAATTTCAATATCTCATATTCAACTTAGACACATATACCAATCAACATCTACTCATACTTTGACAATACTATCTCATACTATTTCTTATTCACTATTACACACATCTTATACGCTTAGCTTTCAACTCAGTGTTCATTTCTATGCCCCTCACCCTTTCACCGAAAGGGGAGCATACAATCGGGATCATCTCATGATACCTATTAGGTCACAATACAGTCAATTGACACTCCTAACACATTACTACCATACTTGTTCTGAGCTCATCCGAACAAAGGTACAATCATTTTATAATACATTCAATATTTTTTATTGTTTCAAATATATTCCCCCAAATGACCTAATTCGGGGGCAAATCACAAAAATATATCTATGAGTAATTTACTAAGTACATAATCTCAGAGTAATCTTCCATCATTCAATGTATATCAATCAATTAGTACGATAAACATACTTTTCTATCTCTCCCAAAGGACCTAACTTGGGAGCTACATTACATTATTATCACTTCCAGATGACCTGATTTGGAATCCATTCAATATTATACAGATCGTAACACCCGTTACTATAGGAGTGGGGGCAATGAAAAGTCATTGCCTTTCCTATACTACTCCTATATGGGTTCTTCAATATAGAACAATATAGAACAACACAAAACTAAATTTGGTCTTTATTTGTTTGTAGTGGTTGGGCCTTTTGGGAATGCAGTCATGGATGAAAAGTAAAACTAGACCTCTCTCCCCAATACTCTTCCTCTTGCTGCAGGACGCCCAAATTCTCCCATTTACAAATAAAATCAGGTTGGGAATTGATCTCTCCCTACCTCTTCAATCTCATTGGACAATAATTCAATATCTCAAAATCATTTCAGCTATTTCTCCAAGTGCTCATTACAATGGTTCGCTATCTTCACTTACACCACATGGGTCAAAACACGGATCCATGGTACAACACACTACAAGTTTCTACATTCTACACGCACTTTGCAATATGGCTTCTTTGGATTCTATACGCGTATGTTCCTTACTTCCTTTACACTACTTGAATTTCATTCAAATAACATAAAGGGGGGCCAAATGTAGACATAAAATCATGCACATACTACTATTTTACTATGTTTTCAAGTATGTTGTTATATTCATGGATCTTAAGTAAGAAAAGTATTCATTAGTGACACAATCCTTCATCCATCGACTTACTTTGATTGTTTATGTTGTCTCTCTCTCACATTTGTCATTTCTATACCCAGATCTGGTCAGGTCATATGGATCCTTATCTTTCTGTCTTTTCACATCTTTCATCATTTATCTTAGGACACTAGCACCCATTTTGAACACTAGCACCCAAATCCCTATGTCCATTTTGGGTGCTCCTGTCCTATCTATTCTTTTTTACTATATTTTGACATTTGTGGTGGGCCTTTTTAGTTTTATTATCCTTATCCTAAGCTCATAGTCAGCCTTTTGGGTCACTAGCGTCAAAATTCAAACAAGAGAGCCATTTATATAAACACAACATACACTCTATTATTTTGGCTAGCAATTCTAAGGGGCAATCACATATACATATTATCGCCACCATCAAAGGGACTCCATTTTTGGGTTGCATACATTGCATAGGAAGGGGAAGTGCTCAATTCCATATCACACATTTTCATCTTATATGAGATACAATCCGCTATTTTGGTGTCATTGGCGCAAGGGAAACTTAAGGACATTATTACACACACAAGCACACAAAGCTACATGGAGTCTGAAACGTAGTGCAATGCTTGGTCATAAGTTCACTCATCGGGTGACCGCCGAGGTCAGTCTAACTTCACATTTTACATATTTCATTCCAATTTGATGTGTTTGTGAGATTGTGTAGGTATCTAAGGTTTTTCTTTCAGGTTACAGGTGCCCTCGGTGATCAAAGAGTGAATATCAGATGACTAATAGGAATTAACAGTGAAACCCTAGTGACACAGAAGAAAGTAAATCTCGAGCCCTTGCACAATCATCAGCGCCCAAGAGTGGTCACCAACACCTAGGTGCCCTTGTCCTGTATCGGGCGCCCCTGTCCAACATAATTTTCAGGTTCTAAAATTTACAAGGAGCGGTTGCGACAATGTTTCCATCTTGTTCAGCACATTACACTGTCTAGATCAGTTCCAGATTATGCATGATTTAACTAAGTCATTTATCTCTCCTATTTACTTATAGTTTGGCATTTTTCGAGTGCTTAAAATTTGTATATTTACTGTATTGTGTCATATAAGTTACTCTGCAATTAGATTTAATTATGTTTATATTAAATTAGTGTGCATGGCTCGCATGGGATGGGTTACGTGTTTAAAACCCTTGCCCCATATCTCGCGGTTTATTTCACCACCTCGGTCGACTGCGCCACGTGTTTTTTGTCAAATTGATCAACGTGGGTTGTGGGGGATTTAATCTTGCATTGAGTGGGATAAAGGTGTGTGAAGGCTTTAATAAGCCATAAGTGTGGCTTTGGCCACATTCTACATCACTTTTTCCATTTGACTCAGCATTGGGCTCGTCGAGTTGATAAGTGTCATGTTGTGGCCAGTTTTGAGAGCTATGTCGAGTAACTCGCCAAGATTACTTGCTTAACTCACCCAAGGACTTGCCCAATGCAACTCGTTTTATAGCTCGATCATGACTCGTCGAGTAGCTCGATGAGCTGATTATAACACTATGGCAGCAGGGTCCCCATATGAAACAAGAGTGGACCCCATCGTTGAAAACCTTTTTGTCAACCGTTGAAGACTGATGTTATCGATTATATTTGCAACCTTCATTTTTGCTTTGTAACCCCTGACAATATTGCGATGACTCATTGCCCAACTGCAACATGCCTAGTCACTACTTCGCATGTGTTTGGTCTATGTCCCGTGAACATCCTGTTCTTGCATAGACTGCATCTAGAGCGTACGACATCCATTCTACACGTTCCAATAGGTGCCGAAAATCTCTCAAAGCCAACTACCGTACTGTAATGATCCTTGGAGATTTAGGGAAACTTTTCCCAACTGAATTGGTCTATGGATTAAGTAGCAAACACTTGCCTCCAGTCACATAATGCATTCTATCACCTATAATTAGTACCATAAGAACATTAGGAACAAATGGAATAAATCAAGGATGTACCATCTATAGTGATGCTTATTTGGGAAACATCATAGAAGGAGAGAAAATCTATACCTCTCTCCCCAACACTCTTCTCTTGGTGTGGGATTGCCCATAAAAACTCACCTTTGGCATGAGATTGCCCAAAAAACTTGCTGTCGACATGAGAACGCCCAAAAAACTCACTCTTGGCGTGAGATCGCCCAAAAACCACACCATTAACAACAAATTCAGCATTATCTTCAAACAAATCAAGACAACTTTCTATCTCATACTCTCTTACATATCAGGTGCACACTTTCCTTTTACATACTTTTACACTCTTTACTTACTTATACAGGCATTATTATGATTTTTCATATATA
This sequence comes from Taxus chinensis, assembly GCA_019776745.2. Classification (NCBI taxonomy): domain Eukaryota; kingdom Viridiplantae; phylum Streptophyta; class Pinopsida; order Cupressales; family Taxaceae; genus Taxus; species Taxus chinensis. The sequence continues at coordinate 136,183,741 of CM034149.1, read as the reverse complement.
GGACTTTGACTACTTTCTCGCTCTTCTTTTGTAGGTCCATCCTTAATATGCAACAAGAAGCAACTCACATTAGCAAGTAAAATCTCGCAACACCAGGTACAAGCCACACACATGCTTCACCCCTAGGTTCTACCTCCCCTTCCTAGTTTCCATGCTTCACATTATGATCACCTCATGCTTCACTTGTCCACTCGGTATGCTATCAGCTACACTCTTCTCTACATGATCACAAGGTACACAACTTCTATCTACTTTATGCTATCGAGTATTCACTCAACAACATAAAGTGGGGATAAATGTAGACACAAAACCTATGCACTTGGGTACATTTCTAGCTCCTAGAGCATACGAAATATACATGATTCCTAAGTAAGAAAACTAGTAATTGACAATGTATTTTGGGCCTTTTGCTTTGTTTATTATAATTTTATTGATCTTACACACCCCATAACCTTATCATTATTTGACTCATTTATATTTTATGGCCTCAGACACTAGCACCTACTTACGACACTAACGCCCAGGCGCTCCTGTCCCTCCTGGGCGCTCCTGTCCCTCCTGGGCACTCCTGACCCTTTTTCCCCTTTTCTCACTCTTTTGGACATCTTTTATACTTTTGGTTCAACCTTCTAGTTTTCAATTATGAAATTCAAACTAGGGAATCACACACACACACACACACACAGCTCTCAAACAAGGCACCAAACACTAATCATTATCTATCATCACCTAAGCTTGCATTCAAAGGCATAAGAGCATTAAAAGCATCCATCTAGCACACTCACTCAAGGGACAAGGGTTGCATCACTTCTACATACACAACATAGGACGGGAAGTCTATTCTATTCCATCCCACACATTCTATACATCTGTTATATTCTAGATCTAGCCCACTATCACTATGCAACTTGCACAAGGGCATCCTAGGGCATCATTACACACACTTACACACATAACTACATGGAGTCTGAGATGTAGTGCAACGCTCGGTACTAATTTTAATCTTCGAGTGACTGTCAGGGTTAGTCTGACTCCCCATTCTGCATCCTTTTTATTATATTTGATGTGGTTTGTGGGTTTTTGTAGTTATGTATCATTTTGCATGTTACAGGTACAATCAACGATATTGAAGAAAGATCAGAGCGACAAATAAATAATAACAATGAAGCTCCTCCTACATAAAAAGGATCAGAATCAGGGCATATGGGTGGACACTAGTGCCCAAATCTAGTCACTAGCACCCGGGCACTCCCGTCCTCCTGTGGTCGCTCCTGTCTTGCACAGTTCTAAGTCGCGGAACCTCCAACGAGTCTTGATGATGCTTCTCCCAGTCTATTCTAGTAGTTCGCCTATCCATATCATCTCCAAGTTACGCGTAATCAGTTAAGTCACATTCTCCCTCTCACTTGCTTAGGGTTTCATATTGTTGCTTATTGCTTGTCCATTTACTGTATATTATCATTTGTAAATAATTAGTTACAGTAGTTACCCTGAAATATAGATTTAATTCCATTTATATTAAATCAACATGAACAAGTAGCATAGTCTTCCATACAATACCAAACAATCTGATGACCCAAGACCTTACACAACCCTCCATGACATGACATGCTTAGATAATCTCCAACCACTCACACAAACTCTGACACAAAACACGACCAAACCATGACATTGATTACCTGGATATTATAAAAAAATTTAGGGTGGGAAATTTTCCTTCATTGCTTAATCATGCTTTAGTCTAACAAATAGACCAGTTTTTAACATAGATGCATGCTTTACAACTCTCACTTCTCTATAATTAGAATCAAACCTATGGTTCTTCAAAAGTGGTTTATTTTCTTTTGGAAGCTCTATTTTTGTCCCATGCATTATAAATATCTCTGCTCTATCCATGCATTTATCTCATTTATACTTAGTCACGCATGCTTTAATATTTTTACTGCTCAATTCTTATCTACACTTAATCTATTCTTGGGTTGTTTGGTAATCAATTCAACTCTGATTTTCCTATATTTAGATTGTTTGGTGATCAAACTATCCCCTATTCCTATGTGACAAACATTCGCGCATGTTCCTTCATGCTTCCACACGAAACTATCACACACTCTTCAACCTTTGCCCTTATCCAATACTTAGCCATTTTATCGTCCCAACAAGCCCAAAAAGTTATGTCAACTACTGTTATGTTTATCTCATTACTTTTTTCCATTGTTACAAATCCAAGAAGGTGTCTAACGATATAAACAGGAAAAAAAACCCTCACAGGATCTTAAAGCATCCATTTCAAGGTGATTTATGCAAAGACACAACTTGATGCAAGAAGTTGGATAGTTCAACTCATCTCAATTATGACAGAAGAGTGTCATCCTAGTTGAATCACATTATGTCAAGGAATATATCAAAGTGAATCAATGTGTGTGAAAGATAGTCACTTGGACAAAGAATAAAATTAGGAAAGTCATGAGGTCTTTGAGGATCTAAAACAACAAGAACTCCATCATAACTCAAGGTCATCAAGGATATGGTCATCAGGGGCACGATAAGAGAAACTCACCACGAGTGATGATGACATTCATATCAAGCTCACAAACAATGCACATCTCATTTGTTATAATATGCTCACATCTTGTAAGCTAGGGAGGTGGCATTCATAGTGCTTCAATGCAGTTTGAAGATCAAGAACATGTAACTCATCCTCAAGTCTCATTCAAGGTCAATCCTCTTATCTGGAGGAGGAAACCTTTTTCATGAGAAACAATCGAGAAACAAGCCCAAAAACTATATGGTCTATAATAGGAGAAGGTTTTCAGGGCCTATCTAGAGTAGCCTCCTCCTCCTCAACTTATCATATCTATTTCTTGCATTGATATCCTTCTCAACTTGATCTCTTTTTATCGTTGCTAGCCAAAATTAAAGGGTTAAGTTCTTCACCCGCCATTCTTGACTTAATCTCCTTGGTCAACTTTAAGAGAATGAGAAAATTGAGGGGCCAATATATAGGTAGTTATCCTCTTAGCTTTTATAACCCATATAAAAATTAGATGGAGGTCCTCTTCTTTAAAGTTCTCTTGGCTCTTATGACCCATATAGATAGGAATACCAATAACAAACAACTTATATTTTAGGAACGTAAATATCCATAAGGTTTCATCATGATAATTTAGCCATGCACTTATACGATAATTAACTGATAGGCTTTTCTTGAGGGAATGCATTCCCAAAAACACCTAGAGAAGCTAGCTCATGTTAGGGGAAAAATTCTACCTCTGGTAAACTAATCAAGATTGTAAGAAAACAACTTTTACCCATATAAAATTATTATTATTCCTATCAAGAAAATAATTGCACATCATAAAGGAGAATTAATTACACCATCAAACATGCATACCTTCATATTTAATTATTTATCTTGTTACATATTTTGAGAGTTGGTTCACAGTGTTTCTATACCGACTTCACTCCAACCATCTCTCTCACTACCCTATCTTGCTTATATGCTTACTTCAAAGCCTCACCCCTATCTAGTATTGCGTCAAGCCCTCTTATCGGTCGAAATCCCATCCCATTTGGACTTCCAAGCACACGAAACTATTGTCCTAGTGGTAGTAGTCAAGTCGTATTCGTGCGTAATAGAGAGTCTCATCTATTCCATTTTCCAAAAGATTGCAGTGGGTGGAGGGTCGCCACTATTCATAATCTTCCCTTGACTGATCATGGGCTTCTAGGAGTCAATTTCATTCCATGCTCCCAAACTAATTATCTTTTTTTTGTCTAAGCCATATAATGAAGAAGACGAACTTTAAACATCCACGAGGCTACCAAAAACAACCTATGGGACAACAGATCTTGCTAAAGTCCTTTATGACATTTTGATCTCCTATTGATGATTTTGATAATCAACTCCCCTATTTTTACAACCATATTCTTGCTGAAAGATATCATGTAAGGATGCAACAACCACCATACTAACAAAATGAGCCCTAATGTCATTGTAAGCATTACACTCCAATATGAAATGTTTCTTTGACTCCACTGCACCAGACGTGCAGAAGACATAGACTCTCTCTTCCCATACCTATTTAGGTATTTTCCATCTTCTTGTTTCACACTGAAGATTATGTGAATTAGTCCTTAATTGAGCTATAAAGATCTTTACTTCTCACCGAATATTAGCCCATATAAAATCCTTTTGTTGATGATCACGCATAGAGTTAAATTCCTCCAAATAGTACTTCTTCTTTCTCCCTAACGGTTTTCCCCTCATAACTTGGTGGAATTTATCTATAATAAAAGTCCTTATATCTTTGGATATTATTAGGACATGCATTCAAGTAAATATTTTGTTTTTAAATCCATTTGTTGTTTTGATTCATCCATGACTTCTTTCTTTTCTCCAAAAACTCGTTAAAGACTACCTTAGGTCATCTACTTCCATCTATTTGCTCGACCCTTTTTAAATATGATATGAGATGAACCATTGCAATAGCTTCTAAAGGTACAACACCCATTTCAACAAAAAGAATCTCATATGGGATCGAGATCTTTAATTTGAACTTACTAGTAATCACGCTTCTTTGAATCCTCTCAAATTGTTTCCATATTAAGTTTGAAATGTTGCTAGCCCAAACCTCACATCTGTAAAGCACCACTGGAGTTACTAAAATCCCATTATTTTGCCTCTCTACATTTGTTTTGGAAAGCATACAAAGCCCTCCTCCCCTCTAAAGTTTTATTTTTGCTACAAATTTCCCAACTAAGCTTATTATCAAAGTCAAACCCAAGGTATTTATATTTCGTTACTTCCTCTAAAATTCTTCCATTGAAATAGAAACCATACTGAGTTCTTTTCTTTCTATTGGAGAAGATCATGATAGATGCATATTCAATAGAAAAACCATCAACGCAAATGATTTGAGGCTCCTATTCGACGCAAGAGTTACATAAGTTTATATGAAAATTCACACATCAAAGTTTGTATATATATTTTCATTGTATTTGTCGAGATTCATACACGTCTAATTAATTAGAGATGTTAAAGCTTTTGTACAATTTACGACAAAAAATATAATCTTATATAGAGATTCACATACATATTTATTGTTGTATTTGATAAGATTCTTTAGTATGGATGTGAAATCAGATTTTTCCAATAGAAATTTCCACTCTAGATATGAAGATCAGATTTTGGCAATGCTCCTCTTCAAGTTTGAAAATTCATAGTGCATGATCGAGCCCTACAAATTTATAAGTTCTCATAAATTTCCTAGTAGAGATCCCCTCCACTCCTATTGGTGCCTAGGTGATACTGAATGTCACGTAACGGAGACGTATTTCAACGCGTCCCACCGGGCCACCACGACGTAGAAAATTTTCGCCGCAGTTGACGGACAACAAATTCGTCGTTTAGTCCCCGAAATATCTCTCCTTTCCTTCCGCGCCAAGTAAAGTCGGTTCGCTAACTCATAACCGCACCCCGGGGTGAGTTTTCTCAACCCGTGGTGAACGTCGCCATCGAACAGTCACAGTGCTGCGCACGTCAGCAACTACTTTGTTTCTTTCACCACCACACATGCGAGCAAAAGCACAACCGCAAGTGCTACTCAACGTCAGATCCGACTCCACGTCATCGATCCGTGACTCTACCGATCCAACGGCCTGGATGATTTAGAGCACATGGAGTAGCACAAAGCGTCGGCAAATTATTAAAGAACGGATGAGTTTTTAACCGCTAGCGGTTATTGCTTGCATATTTTATGTGAACACCGCTGGGTTTGCGGTCAGGCAGATAAGCAAACCAACAATAAACCTAATTTTATGAAGGGCAGGAACGGCCGCTGAAGCATGCAAATCGTTTCGAGGAGGAGATATTACGGATTTTGAGCTCAGATGTCATTCTCAGACGCTTGGATTCCCACTCCATTGAATTTGTCGCCTCTCTGCGCGCAGTTTGAGCTCTCCAGATCGAAGTTTGGCCAACGTTTCCGGACTGTTGACACTTATTAGGGTTTGAGCGGAAAGGAGCAGGTTTTCAGAGGCTAGGTTTTGATTGATTTCGGGATGGACGAAGTATGGGAGAGAGCAGTGGAAGCGGCGTTAGACGGACAAGAAGATACATCTGCTGCGCGTACTTTAACTTTGGACGGAGCCGTTAAATGCATCCACGGTCGTCTTCCCCCGCCGTCTCTGCTTGAGAAATTCCAGCAATTACGACACCTTTCGATTGCGAGTGTCGGGGTTTCTTCGCTTGCCGATTTTCCACGCCTGAAACATCTCGAGAAGCTTATTCTGAGCGATAATCGTATTGCTGGGGGTTTGGAGTTTCTGGTGCAGGCTGGACTTGAGTCGCTTCGAGACCTCGACTTGTCGAACAATAAAATTCAGTTTATTGAAGACCTGGCGCCGCTAGCGCAGTTGAAACTTGTTTCGCTGGACCTTTATGAGTGCCCTGTGACTAGAGTTGCAGAATACAGAGCTAGGGTTTTCGGAATGATAAAGTCTTTGAAGTATTTGGACAAGGCGGACGCGGAGGGAAACGAGCGGCCGGAGTCTGACGAAGAAGAGGAGGATGAAGAGGATGAGGAGGATGGAGGCAGCGGCGAGGTGGAGGGAGAGGAGCATAAGGTGGGGGCAGGGCCACCCGAAGAGGAGGAAGATGATGACAGTGAAGACAGCGACGAAGACGAGGAAGAAATCGTTGCGGTAAATAATAGTGATAATCTCAGTAACGCAAGGCCTAATGGCTTTTTCGGATTCGGTAGTTCGGGGATCGATTCGCATGGTAACGACGAAGACGACGATGAGGACACATCTTCTGAAGATGAAGATGTTGAGGATGAAGAAGAGGCGGCGGCGGCTGTGGTCGCCAAGGGGGTGAATCCTGGCGGTCAGGTTCATGAGGTGAGTTCTTCTGATGACGACGATGTCGAAGACGAAGACGAAGAGGAAGGTGATGTGGGGAATGTGCAGGAAGTGCAGGATGTGGAAGAGAGTGATGATGATGATGAGGACGACGAGGATGAGGATGAGGAGGACGTTGAGGAAGTGGACCTTGATGAAGATGAGGATGATAACAGTAAGCGGGTTAGCAGCGGGCCGGTTGTAAGAGGGAATGAGGTTGAAGTTCATGAAATTGATGACGAGGACGAGAATGGGGAATTGGGCGAGGAAGATGATGATGACACCGAGGAAGAGGTTGAGTACGAGGAAGAGGAGGTTGAAGATGAGGTAGGTTTAGAATTTGCATCTATGTTTCGCGTTTTTGTGGTAGTTTAACAAGAGTTCAGTTGTTTGCATTGCGGTTCATGAAATTCAGCACTATCTGTGTGATTTTTGTTAGGTTTCTATGAAACGTTTACGTCTTTCTTTGCAGTTTAATGTGTTTTTGTTGTTTGGATTAAGAAACTATGTATAATTTTTGGTAGTGTTCCTGAGGTTTCTATGGATGTTTCGCATATTTTTTGGCGGTCAATTTTGGTAGGGTTTCTGAGCTTTATATGGGTGATTCGTTTTTTTTTAGGGGGGGTGTTTTTCGTCCATATTATGGCGGTATTTCTGTACGATCTCTTAGGTTCGAGTGAACAGTTAACTTCTCTTTGTTAATTTAGGCGTTTCTTTTGGATGTGATGTTTGCTCGTGTGTGATGTTTTTATGTATATGCCCCTTTTTCTTGGCTAGTTTTGTAATTCTCTTATTTACGCAGAAGAAAGGTATAAAAATTGTGGAAAAGTTTTTTTCACGTTTTTATTATTGTTGGTGTTTTCCCTTGAGAGACCGAGATATAAATACCGGATCTGGCCGTATTTTATCCCTTTGACGTAATACCATTTGGGTGGGTCAGACTGGTTATTTGGGCAGGTCAGACTGGTTATGGAATATATTTCAAATACCCGGGCAACTGCCTCATGTTCTGACGAGACCACCTGCGAACCAATTACCCTTTAGTCCTGGACTGGCAACTTTTGAAAATTCTTTAGTTCATATTCTTAAGAGATTTCAGGGAAGAATATTTTTTTGTTAAATTTTTAATATTGGTACCTGCAGAATATTCAATAGCATTATAATTCTATTTTGACCTTCCTTGTGTTTGAAGATCTGTTTTTTATTTGCTTTATTGGTTGAAATTTGAAGAGTTACTGTATTATAGTGGTATATATTATGTTTAATGTTTGGCTTGTTTGGTTTCTCCATTTGAGCAGATCTGGTCCCTTTTTCCAAAATTTTGAATATTAAATTTAAATAAGTGAGCTGAACATATGCCTTTGAAGTGGGGCCACTCAAACAGCAGTGGTGAACCATTTCGAAGGCTTGGTAAATTGTGCTGCTAGGGTATGATCGTTGTTGCTTACTGTGAAAAAGGTTGGCCTTCACTTTGGTAACTGTTGTTAATGGGGCTGGGTTTTTGTGGAAATCGGTGAAGAAAACTCACTATCCAGCTTGTAAAAAATGTGCATTACTATTTGTGGTATGGGTAGCAAAAACTTTGGTCCATTTTTGATGGGGACATTTAGTTGAGGCTAGGTAGTCTTCTTTACTAGCCAGGATCGCAATTGTGATTAGACCTGCTAGAAGGCATTTTTGCAGATTTGAAATATGACGGTCATTTTTTATAAAGATTCATTTACTGTTTATATTTATGTCTGTAAGCATTTATTAAGAATTTACTAGAATTAAACTTATCAGTGCTACTGCTGCAAACAATGTCAAGGGCGATATTGAAAGTTTTCTAGTCATTAAAAATTTGTTCAAGCCTGGGTTGGGTTGTTGGGTTGTTTGGTTGTTTAGCTGTTATACCACAGAGCTGTTAGTTGCTGATTGTAGACATGTACTGTTTTTGATAGAGACCTTGTGACTGGTTGCAAATTCAGTTGTAGGGTCTTCCTAATATTCCCCGTTGACAGTTGTAAATTTTAAGCCTGATATGTGTGTTCATGCTCCAGGCCCTGTAAATCCCATCCCCGGTTTTTTAAATTAATTTTATTGTAACTCGGGTGAAGCTCTTGAATGATATAGGTCTGTTTTTGAATACGAAGCACTACAGGTTGGGTAAAATTTGCAGTCTTTTTAATCTTCTAATTCCTTGTTCAGATTAATGTCTTATTATGTGGTGCAACTTTCTTTGTTCTGTTTTGCCGCTGTTTCTGTTTCCCATTTTCTTGGGCAAAAAAATGTTTTCAGATGGTTCAGTTTTGTCTTTTAGCATTATACAGTGAAATACTGTTTTCTACAGTATAGGAGGAAATTATCTCTAGAGCAAATTCAATTTTCAGCAATTTACAGTCTATTTTATTAAAAGTCGGAACAGCATTTCATTTCAAGGTCTTTAAATGACGTCATCATGGTATTTTGAGCTAGCCTACTTTTTTGGAGGCGCATTCCAATGGGTTGATGGTACAAGTTAGTTATGACACTTCTTTTTGGTAACAAGTTTCATGCTGATTTGACCCCTTTCTTGGTGAAAATGTATTTAAACTTGACTTTTTAAATAATTATGTGTAGGAGATATGGTGTTTACTCATTGGTTAAATCCTTGGTGTATTAGGAAGGAGGAGATTATGGCACTGAATACCTTGTTCAGCCAGTGAGGCGGGCCGAGGAAGAAGAAGAAGCCAGCGACTTCGAACCTGGCCTCGAAAATGGGGCAGATGAGGAAGATGAGGAGGATGATGATGATTTGGAGGAAGATGATGAAGAGCAGGAGCTGAAACAAGCAACATCATCAAAGAGAAAGAGAGATCTGTCTGATGATACTGATGATAGTGACGATGATGAAAGGCCAAAAAAGCACTAGTGTATTACTGTTATATTCATCTGCAGTGACATATCCAGCTTTATCCTCTTTCTTGGCTACCAATGGTATCTGGCCTGGACACGTAAATGAAGTTTCCCTTGTAAACATCTTCTCTTATACAGAAGTTCATTCTTTTTTCTCGGACTTTGTAGCAAATGTAAAACTCGGGTCCGCACAGTACCTTGGCCGCGTAGGTGGTTGAGTTTGGTGGGTGGTGGTTTCATGTTTTTTTTGACTCTGTGACTTAGCCTTATTTATTCTCCCATGTTATTTACATTTGTTTGACATTATAGTACAGTAGATAGTTTTATCAATAGGAATGCATGCGAAATTTGTTTATTTTTAGTTGGCTTCCTTTTTCTTGGTTTGTGGCGTACTTGCCTGAATTGGGCTTGTTGTCTTCTAGGATTTCCTTGATATTCGGTGTGGCTTCTAACAATTTCCTGAAACGGTAAGAAATTCTGGTTATGGTAATCGGTTGGGCATCAGCATTTATTCAAGGTCTTTTAAATGACCGTCATCATGGTATTTTGAGCTAGCCTACTTTTTTGGAGGCGCATGCAATGGTTGGATTGATTGCTGGTACCAGTTAGTTAGGGACACTTCTTTTTGGTAACAAGTGTTCCTGCTGATTTCCCCTTTCTTGGCTGACCCCCTGTCTTTCCAACTTACTTTTTCAATCCTCGTGTCGGCGATCTGGTTTGTTTACTCCATTGGTTACAAATCCTTGGTTGTATTAGGAAGGAGGAGCTTATGGCACTGAATACAAGAGGGCGCAAGAAAGGGAGGAGGGCTACACCCCCCCCCACCCCAGCCCCCCCCACACCCCCCCACCCCCCACCCCCACCCCCAACCCCCCCCCCCCCACCCTTCCCCCCCCCTCCCTCCTTTCTACCATTATTTCCCCCCCCTCCTATCCCCCCCCTTCCCCCCCCCCCCCCGAGGACCGAGGAAAAAAGAAGAAGGCAAGCGACCCTTCGAACCCTGGCCCACCCCTCGAAACTGGGGCAGAACCCAGGCAGGCAAGATGAGGAGGATGATGGATGAATTTGGAGGGAAGAGATGAAGAGAGGGCGCTGAAACAAGCAACATTCATCAAGAGCAAGAGAGATTGTGAGGATTACTGATGATAGTGACGGATGATTTGGAAAGGCCAAAAAAGGAACTAGTGGATTATGCTCCCCCACACTATCATATGCATTGACATATCCAGCTTTATCCTCTTCGCTTGGCCACCTACCCAATGGTATTGGCCTGGACACCGTAACTGACCAGTCCTTCCCTTGTAAACATCTTCTCTTATACACGAAGTTCATTCTTTTCTTCTGGGACGTTGTAGCAAAATGTTTAAAACTGGGTACGCACACAGGACCTTGGCCGCGTTAGGGGTTGAGGTTGGGTGGGTGGTGCGTTTCATGGGTTTTTGACTCTGATGATAGCAACTTTAGCCTTATTATTCTCCCATGTATTTACATTGTTTGACATTATAGTACAGTAGATGGTTATCAAAGGGAATGATGCGAAAGTTGTTATTTTACGTTGGCTTCCTTTTTCTTGGTTTGTGGCGTACTTGCTGAATTGGGCTTGTTGTCTCTTAGATGTCCTTGCTATTCGGTGTGGCTTCTTAACCATTTCCTGAAACTGAAGTGACCTTGAATGCAACACGGTCCTACAACCCTTCCCTGTTTTCGGTAATGCCGCCTCTGGGCCCATCAGTATGTCACTGAAATTGACTCTTAGAATAATGTACTCCCCACCCCCCCCGCCGTAATTATTCCTGCGTTTTTGTGCATGTACTGGCCACACACAGCAACGCTTTCATGGGATGTGTGTTTGTGTTTTTGACCTGTTTTTCGGATGATTCTTTTTCTTACAGTTTGATGATGTTTTGTCCTTTTCTGACCAATCTGTTGGGCATATGACACGTCAGTTTTTCAGTTTACCTGGATCGACCACGGCTCAGTTCAGGTCAGTCTTATGAACTGTCTAAAGACGCACCCCCTGACTTGCCTCCCACCAGGCCCCCACCTCTGGCTTGCATCCTGTTTTTCGCGGCAAATTTGTAGGAAATGGCTGCGCACTCCCATCATTTCTTTCGCTTCGGCAGTCACCGGTTGTTGTTTCTAGAGTCGTTCCCTGGGCCACCAAGATCCGGCTGTGCCCCCCCCCACCCTGTTTTTACCACTTTTTTTTCGCTCTCCTCATATGCCTGTGGTCTAAACCTGCGGCCCTGGCCTTGTTCTTCTGCCCTTTCTTCCCTGTTCTGCCCTTCGGCCGAGCGAGCAAGTGTTGTGGCCGTATGCTCTTACAAACCTCTTTTCCTTGTCCCTTCCTTTCAGCCGAATCTGACGTCTTTCCACCTCTGCCAGACACCCGATTACCCCCCCCCCCAGTTGGCTTGCCCTCCCGTCTCCCACCCACCCCAACAACCCCCCACCCCCCCCCACCCACCCGGACCTTGACAAGTGTGACCAATGCTCCCCGACCCGCTCCACCCCCAGACCCCCACGCCCCCGTGTTCCCGTTTGGCATTTTGGTTTCCGCCCATTACTCCTCCTTGAGGATCTGCCCACATCCCCCCGAGAAAGTCCCTTCCATGCCTCGCCATCTTGTGCCCCGTGGGACCCCCGAGAAGCCCCCTAGTGTTCATATATTCTCGATCACTCTATCCACGATTAATTAGGTGCCACGATCCCTCACAGGCTCAACATAACCCACACTAGTTACTTTTTTCCCCGCGAACAGATCTACACAATATCACACTAAGACCTCTGCGCTCAGAGTTCTTTCATCTCCCCCTGTTTCTGTGGCTGTCTTTGCGACTGGCATCGGTCATTTGCGGATCCCTAGTAAAGGGGGATGGGGAAATTTGACCGCCATAAGTGTCATACATGACGTAATAATGTTGACTTGAAATTACCTTAGCTTCAGGTTAATCAGCCCAAGATGTAACATTACATCTCCCCCATTAGACCCATTACTGTTATCTCGAGCCACGTCTACTAGTATGGGAAGAGGACAATTAAAACTGGGCAATGGATGGTGATTATTTTATCATTCGTGGCCAGTGACGGCAGATGTTATAGCTGGCCACAGTCAAGCAAGCCCGGTGTTTGAAGTTTTAATTTTAAGCCTCGTTTAGCACGGTTTTAGTTTTACCCCTAATGGTCAAGAACACATTGGACAATAACACCATGTGCTTGTAGCATAAAAAAGCTTACCAATCCCGTGGATTAAAGCGACGTTTTGCCCGAATCAGGTCAGAACTAGGAAGTGGACGCCTCACTGAATTTTATGTTTTAAGCAAAAAACAGAATGCAACACACGCGCAACAGTGGACCATCCCAAATCCCAGTTGTGCCCATCGCCGGGGTTGAAGCGTTTACGTGTCCAATATTCGGACACGCAGCTTTTTGCGAGCGATTATTTTATAACTAGGATGTTGACAGGCCCGAACTTCTGATTTTTTTCTCCGTTGGCGGATACGGCCGGGAACACATGACCGATTGAGTTGTCGTCCTGAAGAAAAGGTGCAGGGCACAATCATAAAAAGCATGTGGATTTGGCCCCACTGTGTGGTGTGTGGTGTGTGTCAGGCTTAAATACCAATACCTAGTGAAGAACCTTAATTTGTAGTGTGCTCGTGGCAAACAAGTATGGTAGCTTAGGTACTTGCAAAACCTACCACTCCCCGTCCCCCGCCTCCGCCCGAGGATCTCCCCAGCCCCACGCTGGCTGCGGGTCCCCCCCTCCGCTTTTGGCCCTTTTTTTCCCCTTCCGTCCTTTCCGAGGGCTCGTTTTTCCTTCCCTGACTATTCAGGGGCATGCCCCTTGGCGCCGGCCCCCTTTCCGTGCGTTCTACCCCCCCGGGTCCACTTCCGGGATTGGCCGTGCCCCTTCTCTGCGCCGGCCGTGGGCCCTCCCCGCCCTTCCCCCTTCCCCTCTGATCTCGCTCCCTGGCCCCCAGTTTTTCCTTCCTCTACCGGTCTTGTTCCCCCCCTCCCTGGACCACCGTTTGCTGTGCTTGGCCTTTTCCGGTGGGTCCCCCCCCTTTCTCCGCTGTCTTTGTGTCTCTTGGCCCCCGCCCGAGTCCCTCCTGGGGACCCCCCTCTTTTCTCTACTCTTCTTTTCTAAGGGCTCTCGTACAGATCTCCGCCATTTCCCTTTGTCGGCCCGCGCCTCTCTCCCCGTGTCCCTCCCGTTCTACTAGATAGTTTTCCCTTCGCCCGTAGTCACCGTCCACGCCTTCCCATCTTCTGAACCACAATTCCCTGTGACCTGTGTTTGACGATCTTCCTTTTAGGCGTCTTCCTTTATGACACCACCTCTGCTCACTCGCAATTGGGACCCCCTGGCTCCCCTTTTGCTCCCTGCCCGCATTTCGTTACTCCACCTTTAAACTATTTATCCTGTCGCGTATGGTTACCCCTACCTTCATACCAAAAGCACCCACGGTCCTTTTTCTTCATCCCGGCCCTTCTTCGCTGCCACCGCCCCACTTACCAAGGCCTACTGACATCACCCCTTTCCCCCACAGCTGCCTTGACCCCTTCGCCCTCCCCTTTTCACTCACTCCTACTTTTGTAGTGCCCTTCTCCGGTTTGGTACTGGCATCCCCCCCCCCCCCCCACCCGAGCCCTATCCCCCTGTGTCCACACACTTTTCCTCTCACTTCTCACCCTCCGCCCACCTCTCTTACGCCTTTCTCCCCCTCCCCTCTCCCCATTCACGAGTGTCTCCTCCAGAGAGCCCTTCACACACACTACTTTTATTATGACAGATTCTTACACGGTATTGGATACTTTTTCACATCCTCTTCGTGTAGTGTTGACTTGATTTTATGACCATGCGGCTAGCATGGCCACCCGGACGCCCCTTAGGAATATGGTTTGATACTATACTAATCCTCGACTCCCCCTCAGCAGCCGACCCACCCAGGAATTTTAATGAAGGCCTCAAAGGCGCACACCCCTCCGTCATTAAGGTCTCTCCTATTCGTCATTCTTTTCTCTTCTATAACGCTTTTCCACCCTGCCCAAGCAGCCCCCTATTTAATTCTCCTCTCCCTCACCTGCAAACACCGTGCCGTAGCCTCACCACAAATCAGTTTCGCTACCCTCCGTTTTGTGGCACGCTCAGTTCCGCACGATGCATTCCATAGATTTTTTCTCAAATATGTTTTATCTATGATTCCTTTACATCTTGGTAATCCCCTGTCTTTTTTACCCTCGTTCATCTAAACTACTTAAAGAGAACACTCTAGAAGTTTGTTACCTTTTATGCAAGAATCATCGGACAATAGAGTCTTCTATTGTTCGTGTTGCTTTGAGCTACACCCAGAGAACACGGCCTTTATGTCATCCCACTCATATTGACCATAGCACAATCATGGTTCACCGGGACCTATTTAACGTCCCCTATTTCCCTGTCTTATGTAACCCTAACCCATGTTCAATAACCGGTCCGCAAACGCGGTTAAATAAGTTAAAACAATATTAAGTGTCAATTTTTCAGGAAGTATTTTGTCGTCATCTTATTAACAATGATATACTTTTGCACAAATCATTTTAAAATTATATTTAATAGTCTATCCTAAAACATACAATGCACTTTTAACAACGGAAAAAAAAATATACGAAAATTCTCCATGATGAGGGGTTTAATTGAATTACCAACAAGGTAACAAATGAAAAAAAATGCCGCCTCACCTAAAACCCATTAATGGGTGTTAAATGAGGTCTGATGCTGTATGTAGGTAGTATATGATGCAAGCGTATCTGTTACAGTAAGCTAGCACTATTGCAACAACATTTAACAAGACAAAACGTGCATTCCCAACCTTGGTTCGCTTGAAGGCATACCAACAAAAAAAACCTTGCGTCTTGCACAATTATCTTGTGTGAGGGATGTGAAAAAGCTTTGTGAGTCTGTGTAGAAGGGTTGAAATCTTGCTTGATGTTTTAAAAGATCATTGACAAGCTTTGCACCATGTGTAGAAGGTTTGACTTCTGTGTAGTTGCTTTATGCCACCTCCACTTTCAAGGTTGGTCGATGTGGTGTGCGAATAACCTCATGAGTGTTCGATCAAGTCTCACGTCACATCCCCAATTAAACTATGACTATGAGATATGGAGTTGCTTGATTTCATTTGAGTGAGCTCTTTCAAATCAAATTTGTGCTTCCTGGTCATACATCTTGAATTGGTCGTGTGGAATGTGAATTTATTCGCAAGGTTAGCCAAACCATTCTGGAAAATGGTAAAGGCCCTCTTCTACGCACGAAATTAGAGAAATAATGAACCTTAATTAAATATATTAATTAATAAACAATCATAAGGCAATAAAGTATATATATGTACAATAAACAATAATGATGATGACAACACTTTAAAAGGAAAAGATCATAATTCAGTTTTTTAAAAATAGGGTAAAGACAATAAAATTGTTATATATAAAAAGCAAGTTTTAGGCAATTTTTTTTGATAATTTTAATAAATAGGAAATAAGTTGCAAATTAAGAGTTTAAATTTACCAAGATGACTAAATACTAATTAGGTTATAAATGGAAAAGTGAAGTGCGTTGGGGGGAGTTGAGGGGCGGTCAGTGAGAGAATCGGTGGAGTGTTGAGATATGTGGTGGATTGGGAATGGCGAATTCAGGGACGAAGATCATCAACATAATTGGAATGATATTTGGTTAGTATTAGATATGATTTCATATCGCCGCATGAATGTGTCAGGAGGAGACCAATTGGGAGGTTCCAAGCTATCACACCTCTATACGAACCCACATGTTAATGTTATCCGAGAGAGAAAGAAAGGCATGAAGAGATTGACAATCCATGAAGAGATGAGCCTTCATGACTATTTTTATTTCTAGAATATACATATGGTGGTTTTGAAACTGCCATGCGGAACCCTTTAGACAAGAGAGAGGTTTTTCCAATTGGTGCTCATGACTAAAATCGTGCTCTACAACAAGTCCAATGGGTTAAATTGTGTGAGTAAAACTGCCTAGTGCTTGGAGACAGGATGTACAATGTGGGGAAGAAAAATGAGGGCATGAAATATTTGCTAAAACGATTTGAAGAAAATGTGTCGCGTGGAAGGTCACCGTTGGTGGTTTGCAAAATCGGGGGGGGTCAGTTAAAATCCCTAGATGGCATGGAGAAAATGCTCTCGGTCGGCTTAAATCCGAGTCCAACATTGTAGTATTCCTCATACTGTGCCATACGGCGCGTGCTTTTCGGGAAATACAAGTTTGGGTGCTTGAATATGCGGAAGAGGGTGTGAGATTTTATAAGCACAAGTGCAAAAGTGCTTTTTTTTGGTATGTTTTGCGATATGTGTGAAAAAGTGGAAACATGATTAAGGCATGTGAAAGCCGTAAAGAAAGTGGGTAACATAACAATGTGATGTTTACGAAAGTAAATGGTGTTTTGACAAGGGTTCCAAGGCTTGCACACAATGTTGCAAGTAGATTCATCTCATGGAATTCCATGACTATAGGTTTCACATAAATGAGTTGTGGAAGGGCCTTAGGGCATTGAGTGCATGAGTCAAAGCAAACACAAACACCTTTTTCTAAATGTTCTAGCAGCGCCAAAAATGGGAGTCGGGAGCAGGGTGTGGGTTTATTCTAAAAAATTTTAAAAATGTTAATATTTATCATTAATGCTGAAGGAGTGCAATGCACATGAATTAGTTGACACATATGTCTTGTGCGGACTCGTAAATGTGTGCATGCCCAACCATAGGCTCTCTATGGCTCATTTCTTTGCTTCCCTGCCACAGTTTTTCCTTTTCCCTTCTAGGTGTGGTTGTGGGATGTCATTTTTCTCTTTCATGGTGCTTCCTAACGTCAGTTATGTTGGACGCTACCTGTTTTGGCTGACTTCGTTATTGCCCCACGTCCTACCCCCATCCCCTCGAGTGCCCTGGTGCTAATGCTCGCTGAAAACCCTTTTGCTCATCTTTATGTGCCGTGTCCTACACGTATGCTAACTGTTACAAAAAGAACTGGCCTGCAACTTGGAGTGGGATTTGGCCTGTCAGTTTGCCATCCCCACGTGTTTCAGCGTTCCCCAATCTCCACTCTTGAGTTATCGCTTTGCTCCTGTGCCTGGTGTCCCGGCTACCATTCTCTTCCACCGCCACCTCGTATCCCCCCCTTCCTTCCCCTTTCTTTGGCCGGGTCTTCGCGGCTCTTGACCTCTGAGTGCCCCCCCGTGCCCCCTTCCTCACTCCCCCCCCCTTTGCTCGCCCGCCTCTCTACCCTTCCGCGTTGTTCTCCCCTTTCCCTGTCCCCACCCCTCACCACGTACCCCCTTCACGCTCATCTCTGGGGCCCCCCGTCGCATCCCCCCCCCCAGAGACCGTCTTGTTCCCTCATATGTCATTTGACCTTTTCCTCATCGGGCCCCTTCTCTCTCAGCGACCCCCTTAGCAAGCTGACGTGTTTGTTGCTCGGCTCTTGCCTCACCCTTTTGGTTCCCGCGCCGTCCTTGCTGTTTTTTGATTTTTTTTGTTTGGGCCGGCCTGTGCCTCGCCTCTGTTCTCCTTCGCCCCCTTCTGCCCTTCTGTGTGCCTTGGTCTTCCCTGGGTCCCCACCCTGGGTTTTTGTTTTTCTCCACTCCCCTTTGGTGCGGACCCTGCTCCCCCTCCTTCGTGGTGCACGCCTTCTCTTTTTCTGCCTCGCCACAACTCCTTCCACGTGGCCGCGGTACCACTCTCTCACCCTAACCCGCTGCCCCCTCTTCCCCCTCTTTCCTCATTTCCATCCTTTTTTTAGTTGAGTTCTCTCTCTTCTCCGACTCTTCAATCCGTCCCTAGACATCCATGCCAACATGTGATGTCAGGCCTATTTGTTTTTTTTTAGACACCGTTTACAACACACTGCAGACAACCAACCATTTTTCTTTGATACTGAGGGCACAGGACTTACGTTCTCCACCCCCACCTCCTTGCTCTCTTCACCACCCAAAACACACCCCTTTACCAACCCAAACCCCACACCCACCCCCCCTCAAAACCCCAAAGCCACATCTCAGCAGCTCCCACGTGTACGCTATACCCACACCATGCCCACTTCGTTCGCAGCGCTCCTCTAGCTGGTCGGCTCCTTCCAGAGCAAACCCCACTGCCGAGCCCCGCATGGAGCCCTCACCCTACTGGTTTAACTCCGATTTGTGCCATACTCCTTCTTTTAAACCAACTGTACCAACATAGACAGCGCACATATTGTAGAGTCTACAGAAGATGGGAATGTGTATGTGAGATATAGGAGAGAGTAGTAAACACACAACACAGCAGCAATCAAGGACCACACACGACCCGCATAAACACCAATGAAGATCGCAAACACACACACAGTCGTACGCATCCCCAGTACTAATGTTCGCCTTCTTTTATTGTGGATAAATAATGGAGTTGGTTATTAACGATGACATTATTGAGGATTATAGTGTGGTTGTAATGCATTGATGCATATGAAAAACAATGATGTGAAAATTTGATTAGAGGCATGTCTGACTATATATACTTAAACAAAAATTGTCTATTCTTAGAGACTGGATTAACTTTCATCTGACAAAAATTATTAAAAAAGACATGTTTGGTACATTCAAAAGGCAATTGAAACGAAGCCTCTTCTATGTGTCTCGCTTGGGACACTTTACCTCGCCCCACATGAAGGATGAATAGAATAGCAGGCCTCCCTTATGTGGTTCTACACGTTGTATGTTTTAATTTCCACCTTGTAATCGTCTCTCTCTAAGCCACCGTGCCCTAAAATGTTGAGCCCAAAAGGGATAAGATTTTTCTCTTGAACATTAGTAAATCACCCTCCGCATCGTACTTATGAGGAGGAATTATCGTGAATATTTATATTGGTAAATAGTTATAACTGCATGTTTTCACTTGAGATAGGAATGGTTGTTAGGAAACGGGGTAATACTTTTTGCATCAATTGAAAGAGGGTTAATAAAATATCAATATCTATTGAGACTTGAGAATCACTATATACTTGCAAGAAGCATTTGTTGTACAAAATGAATCTTACGTTATTTAAACAACTGGTTATATTTTGTGTGATTGAATGCAAAAAATGAATGAGTCAAGGGAAATGAAACAACGAGATGCATTTGAACATAAATTTCTCTCACATATCATTAGGATATCCTCTAGATAGAGTGCGTACTCGGAGCCAACGTTAGACGCGTGAAGGATTGTTGCACTTTTCTGACTTATCGCTTCGTGTAAAATTGACTGTTGAGGCCATGAGTAATGATCTCTCCTTTGTAAAACTTAGTGTGAATAGTAAGTTTGTATGATATCATTCCCCTTATCTTGTGTACCTAGTGGAAAAGGTTAGCCTACGTGACCCTTCATTATTGCTTAAGCATGTTTCAAACAAATATTAAGTGTGTTGTATAAGGTTGTGTATAATTAAATAATTTAAAGTATAGTTTATATATTTATGATTTCATATAAACTTTATTTAAGTTTATTCGTTATTTCATAACTAATTATTTATAAAAACGGGGTGGCAACTCGGTCACTTAATATTTATAACCCTTGGGGTTATGGACTACATAAAAGTTTCTCGTTAATGGAAAATTATTTATCTGTGGTTTGCCAATGTTTATTAAATTAATTAACCAATAGGCATGTCTGTTTGGATTGTTGGTGGTTAGTTCGGTAGAAAATCTTATTTAAATTTCCCCCCCTTCCTTTCGGGTTCAAATGTTTTAATTAATTAAATTAAGAATTTCAATTGTTTGGTTGGTTGGGTGGTTCGAAATAAACTCCCCCCTCCCTTCATTTACAAATTCCACTCATTTACTCTCGAACATTTTCCCAGCATGAAAAACATTTCCAATTTTACTTGGAAAGGTGTAAAAACATCACTCTCACCGAGATTGTTGCATAATAGGTAACATTTGACATTTTTTAATATTTATAAAATATTTAACATTTGGTTGAGTGGTTATTTGTGCAAGGAAAAGTTTTTATTCCCGAGGTAAAAATTAAGTCTCCCACGATGGAAACAATCCTCCACAAGAATAGCATTCTAATGTTTTTGATTGGCCGTTAACAAAATACATGGAAGGGGACCTTACCTATGTGGTAAAAATTACTTTGTTTCTAAAATATAAAATAACCTTATATCCTATGTTTTGTTATAAACATACTAGCCTATGTCTAATCTAAAGACTCCTTTCTAATTGTAAGTTGATCTTTGTTTATAAAACCTTATAATAAACCTATTTTTTTATAAACATATGTTTTAAACCATACTTAACTACCTAACCATTCTAGTGCTCCATGTGGAACAATCAATTTAGTAAAGGCTTGTAATAAATATTTAATTTAAGAAAATTATTCACTCTATAGTTTTATAGAAATGATACCTTGTATGTTATATATGTTATATGCGTAGCCTATATATATGTTTAAAATAAATTAAAACCTAAACTTTAAACTAACTAAGCCCCCCCTAATCGCACTGCTCATTATTGCAAATTGAATGGCGCGTGGGGCAACGAATGGCGGGAAGAGACTCCCCCCCCCTCCCTCCCCTTCAGCTACATACCGCCACCCCTTTACCCACTTACACCCTTCATGTGGGCATGTTGCTTTCGGTTCGCCCCAAGTATCCATTCCACGTGGATATGACTTGGTCATGGCTTTTATTTTTAGGTTGACCGTTCCTTTTTTAAAAATTGGCCGCCTAGTTTAAAGACATAAACATGCTTTTAATATAAATTGTGTAACTTGAAACTTATATAGGTTGCGCCCCCCTTCGTAAGTGTTGAGGGCTCTGCGTGGAGCCTATAGACATGTACAAGTGTCATTTCCAAATTCAAACTTTTTCCAATGCATTTCAACTATTTGACCATGCATTTTTTTTTTCTTTTATCCCACATGGGGGCAGAGAAGATAAATGTAAGGCTTTATAAGCCTTATTGCGGTTTTTACCAATGTGGCGGTGGCCACACTCAATCCATTTTGCCACAGAGTGGCTTACGATCTGTCCATCCGTTGAACGACAGAGTTATGTGAAACTCTTCAGTTATAAAAGCAGTGGTGGCATTGGTTGAAATGCCACGTAGTGTGGCCGATGGGAATAATGTGATTCGATTTTATAAGCCTTGTCGTGACTTTTACCAATGTGGTTATGGCCACACTCAGCCCCTTTTTCCATGGAGTGGCTTTTGATTTGTCCATCCGTTGAACGACAGAGTTATGTGAAACTCTCTAGTTATAAAGGCAGTGATGACATTGGTTAAAATGCCATGTAGTGTAGCCGGTGGGAATAATGTGACTCGGTGCTTGCCGTGATAGCCTTGTAGCTCATCATCCGCTGGAGTGTTTATGACTTCATTGAAATGATTTAAAAATGGGATCGGCGTTGTGGTTATATGAATGAGTTCTGAATAGATTATAAACATTGGTGGATAAATTGAATTGACTCAACTTGCTAAGTTGGGTAACCCAACTTAGTCGAGCCAAACATATAAAGGAGCATTCCTAAAAAAATTATATATAAGCATATGTTATTTTAAATCTTTGTTGTCTCTCTCATTTTTTAATCGAATTTAATTCAAATTTACTCTTTGATTACCTTTTGAAAATTGAGAGAATTATTATTTTTAAAAATATTTTAAAAATAATCTTTTCGACCAATGGTTATATTCTTATGGACATGACGGAAAAAGTCATCATTGTCATTAATTTATATGTAAACTAAAAAAAACTCACCATTTCGATTGAATATTATTATTGCCAATCTAATACATCGTTGTGTAGATTATATGTTTAACAGGACCTTTTTTCTAACGTAAATTCATCGAATTTTGATTGCAAGGCTTAAATAACGACATGGGGATCTATGTTAACCTTGCTTTTTAAATCCTCATTATTCTTAATTATTCAAATGTATTTACGCGAAAATGGGGCCTAATCAATTTACAATTGAACATATTAGATGTTGACTGAGAATAATTACAACCTTTAGAAATTCGATTGAAGGCATAATTTGTGGATCACAAAAACTATGGCAATTGTGAACATACCTGAGAAAGAAGGAAAGCCTGTGATGGATGCGAGAAAGCAAATGGGGAAGGACAACGTCGCTGCATATCAACAAAAGGTGCAAGAAGCTATGTCCATCATTTTGGAGCGCACAGGATGATTTTCTGCTTCATATCGAGAATTAAGAAAATTCGAGTGAGGCTTAAACTCAATTGGAATTGATTCACAAAGGTACACGTTTATTGAAAATCATTAAATTGATTTTAGAACTAATGACAAATCCCATGAAGGGAGATGACAAAGTAATTAATTATTTGGAAAAAAATAAAAATATTAAGTCTCATTTGAGGGATGCAAACCTTGCAACTGAATTCAACGATAATTAACTTTATTTATTATTCAGTTGAATATTCATGAAAAAATTAGAAATTTCATTTCAAATTTGAATTCTAAATATCAAACTAAACAAGACATCCTTGATTTACAAACCCTTAGTGTTCTCCTGGTTCCGGAAGAGCATGTTATGACAAACTTTGATTCAAAAGAGAATGCCCATTAGAACTTCTCGGCCAAAAAATCAAAAAAACGTTAAAACCTTCTCGGTTTCATAAGAATAAAAAAAAACTTTAAAAACTCACAGTAAAAACAGAAATTAAAAGATATTTTTTCTGGTAAATGTCATAAGTGTGAGAAATTTGGCATATAAGAAAGAGATTGTAAGTCGAAAAACAATTTCAAATTTCAAAAATAAAAAATGGACTAACTCAATCCAAAATCAAAACTGAGTGAGATGGAAGAAGAATAATAATTAACAGCTATGATACCTTTATAAACTACTTCTATTACTCAAAATTAAAATTCTATTGATTTACTGAAATATACCGTTGAAAATAGGTGGAAGTTGTTTTATTATAATAAACGTAGATGGTGTTAGTAAAAATGACTAGAATAGTAAAACTACAATTGAAAACACACACAAAAGACTTATTATCTTGCTTTAACATTTGCTTGTTTTTGGTAAGTTATCAGAAATGTTGGTCATTTTGGCCTGATCTATATTGACACGTCTAAGATTAAATTTTTCACCTATGAAATGCATTAAAGGGTGCTTACATGATCATTTTTGAAGGCAAAATCCATTAAATCCATGGAAGTGTCCACAAGTAGTGGATCATGTTTTCAATGATTACTGGTGATTTATTTGTATGATTGGGTTATTTGTTGAGATTGTTATCTATCAAGTTATTGTATTATTTAAAATTATAGTACAGTAGATAGTTTTATCAATAGGAATGCATGCGAAATTTGTTTATTTTTAGTTGGCTTCCTTTTTCTTGGTTTGTGGCGTACTTGCCTGAATTGGGCTTGTTGTCTTCTAGGATTTCCTTGATATTCGGTGTGGCTTTCTTAACAATTTCCTGAAACGGTAAAAATTCTGTTATGGTAATGGTTGGGCCATCAGCTACTGGTCACTGAAATTGACTTCTTAGAATAATGTACTGGTAATTATTCTGCGTTTTTGTGCATGTAATTGGCAAACTAAGCTTTCATGGATTTGTGTTTTTGTTGATTTTTCCGGACTGATTCTTTTTCTTACATGTTCTGATGATGTATTGTGTTTTTCTTAAATCTGTTGGGCATTATGACACGTCAGTTTTTCAGATTTACCTGGATGAGTGTTTCAGGTCAGTCTTATGAACTGTTAAAGAGTCCCTGAATTGTAGGCATATGTCTGAATGAACCCTGTTTCTTTAGAGGCAAATTTAGTAGGAAATGGCTGGATACATCATTTATTTTAGTTGGTTGGTCTGTTGTCTCTTAGAGTAGTTCCCTGGGGCCAACAAGATTCAGGCTATGCCCCTGATTTTTAAATTTTTTTTAGCTCTCCCATATGACTGTGGTCTAAACCCTGAGGGAAAATGGCATGTTTATTTATGAACTTTTATAAATTGTTATGAAATTCGGCAGAGAAAAGTGTTGTGGACGTTGATGCATATTAAAAACACATTATTTTCATTTCACTTTAAGCAGAGATTTTCACTTTAGACGTTTACCAAAGTTGGATTGCAGTGTGAATGAAAAGCTAAGAAATGTGTTCCCGTTTTGGAATTTTAGGTTTGATTATCCCTCCAATTGGGCATATGCATTCCGCAGCTCTAATCATGATGCTGCCTGTGGACGAGGCCACGGTTGTATGATGATCTCAGGCTAAACATAACCAAGCGAAATAAACTAAAGCCTATGGGTTTACCATAGTTTGGGATGTCTTTGAGTATGTGGTCCATTTTGCGGATCCCTAGTAAAGGAGGGATGGAGAAATTTGACGCCATTAAGTGTCATACATGAGGTAAATAATGTTGACTTTGAAATACCTTAGATTCCATGTTATATCAGCCCAAGATGTAACATTACATCTCCCATAGTTAGCATTACTTGTTTATTGTCTACTAGTTATTGGAACGAGGCAATTAAAACTGGGCATTGATGGTGATTATTTTATCATTTCTGTTGCCAGTGACGTCAGATGTATAGCTGGCCACAGTCAAAGAATGCCCGGTGTTGAAGTTTTATTTTAAGCCTTCGTTAGCACGGTTTTAGTTTTATATTATGGATCAAGAACACATTGGCCAATAAGCACCATGTGTAGCATAAAAAGCTTACCAATCCCTTGGATTAAAGCCGACAGTTTTTCCCGAATCAGGATCAGAACTAGGAATTGGACGCCTCACTGAATTTTATGTTTAAAGCAAAAACAGAATGCCAACAACTGGCAACAAGTGGACCAATCCCAAATTCCCAGTTGTGCCCATCGCCTGGGTTGAAGCGTTACGTGTCCAATATTCGGCCAAGCATGATTTTTGCGAGTGATTATATTTATAACTAGGATGTTGACAAGGCTATTTGATTTTTTTTGTTGGGGGATATGCGGAACACATGACCGATTGAGTTGTCGGCTGAAGAAAAGGTTTGCAGGGCACACTCATAAAAAGATGTTGGATTTGGCCCCCACTGTGTGTGTGTGTGTGTGTGTGTCAGGTACAATACAATACCATATTGAAGACCTTAAATTTGTAGTTTGTACATCGTGGCAAAATGTATGGTAAGCTTAGGTACTTGCAAAACCTTACCCACTCACTCGTACCCGACAAGCAACGAAGATATAACAAGACCACGATGGATGCGGTAAAAACATAAGCTTTTGGAACTTTTTCCTCCGTCTTTTAAGAGGGAAATAGTTTTTCCCATTCCCTGAATATTCAGGGGAATGAATCCTTGTGCTCGGAAAACTTCAGTGCGTTTCATAAAACAAGGGTCAACTTCAGGGATTGGAAGTGACACATTATATGAGACGGAAGTGGTGAATAAAACGAAATTAAAATTAACCCTAATGATATCGATAAATGGAAAAAGTTTTTACATTAATATAAAGGTCTGTTCCAATAAATGGAAAAAGTTTGATGATTGAGAATTTTTAGTGTCGGGCAAATTATAAGATGTATTTGTGCTTATATTGGAAACAAGCCAAGCCATTCAATAAATGTGGATTATTATTATTAGTATTATTTTATAAGGATTATTTAAAGATATAAAAGCAATTTCAAATTGTAGGAAAGAGCATATCTAAAATTGATCATAAAGTTATATATATTTTAAACTAGTATAGATATTTTAAATATAAGTGACATATGTTTGAGAGATATTAATTTTAGGAGTCTTAATTTATTAAAAATATGATATTGACAACTAAAACTGGATATTTTGATATCCCGTAATTTAGTTACCTACATTTAAAATATTTATATGTTAGTATGGTATAAATACACTTATAAAAAAAAGAAAAAAGGTAATTTATTATAATAAATGTACTTATTTGAAATCCACCCATATATATCAAATTCTACACATTTTGAATTGATTAGCAATTTTAATACATTTTTTGTGAACTTCTAATTGATTTGTGGTAAATGGCATCAATTTATATACACCATGTGTAAAAAAATTTATTAAAAAAATCAAGACCAAACATAACTATATGAATTCTCTTAAAAATAAAAATATAAACATTTAAATGAGTATAATATAGATGTTAAATTTAATGTTACAAATTAAAGTGAACAACTCACATCATTACAATATCTAATTGCCATTATACAATGGCCTTTTGATGCAATTATAATTTTATTCAAAGTACTTTTTAATGAAGGCAAATAAAATGGACCATAAGTTAATTTTTTTTTAATTATAATTTTATTCTATAATACTACGATTCTTAAAAATTGAATAGTATAATATTTTCATCACTGAAAAGTTTTATAAAAAATCTAGTTTGTAATTTTTGTGGAATTTAGTTCGAGGATGATTTTATATTTAATATTTTTTATTATGCAACTTAATAATAATATTGGTATAAATCTTTTAAACATAGTTATCTAAACTACTTAAAGAGAACAATCTAGAAGTGTTTAACTTATATGAAAAATTCAATATAGGTATTAATATTTTTAGGTGTATTTTAGATAGTAAAGGAATTTATGCTAATAATATTGATAGACATTAATGGTAGGGATAATTTAATATTTCTTTATTATGTAACTCAATACTAATGTTAAAAGAGGTTAAATTAAGTTAAAACAAATAATTAAGTTGTCAATTTTTCAGGAAGTATTTTGTCGTCATCTCTCTTAACAATATATTACTTTTGCACAATCACATTTTAAATTATATTTAATAGTCTATCCTAAAACATACAAATGCCAACTTTTAACAACGGAAAAATATAGAAAATTCTCCATGATGATGGGGTAATTTGAATTACCAAGTAACAAATGAAAAAAATGGCCTCACCTAAAAAATTAATGGGTTAAATTGAGGTCTGATGCTGTAAGGTAGTATTATGATGCAAGCGTATTCATGTTTACAAGTAATCTTAGCACTATGCAACAACATTTAACAAGACAAAAAAGTCATTTGCGCAACCTTTGGTCGCTGAAGCATACAAACTTGCGTCTTGCACAAATTATCTTGTGTGATGATGTGAAAGCTTTGTGAGCTCTGTGTAGAAGTGTTGAAATCTTGCATGAATGTTTTAAACAAGATCATTTGACAAGCTTTGCACCATGTGTAGAAAGGTTTGACTTTTGTGTAGTGCTTTATGCCACCTCACCTTCAATGTTGGTCGATGTGGACTTAACCTCATGAGTGTTCGATCCAAGTCAACATCCCCAATAAATATGCTATGATATATCGAGTTTGCTTGTATTCCATTTGAGTGAGCTCTTCTCAAATCAAAATTTGTGCCTTGTCATACATCTTGAATTGGAGTGTGAGAATGTCGCATTTATTCGCAAGTTATCCAAACCATTATGAAATTGTAAAGCCCTCTCTACGCACGAAATCTAGAGAATATAATGAACCTTAATTAAATAATATTAATAATAAACAATCATAAGGCAATAAATTATATATATGTACATATAACAATAATGATGATGACAACACTTTAAAAGAAAAGATAATAATTAAGTTTTTTAAAAATATGGTAAAGAAATAAATATTGATTATATATAAAAAGCAAGTTTTAGACAATTTTTTTTTGATAATTTAATAAATATGAAATAAGTTGCAAATTTAAGAGTTTAAATTTTAACAAGATGAATAAATACATAATTAGGTTATAAATGGAAAAAGTGAAGTGGTTGGGGGAGTTGAGGGAGGTCAGTGAAGAGAATTCGGTGGAGTGTTGAGATATGTGGTGGTTGGGAATGGAGAATTCAGGGACGAAGATCCATCAACATAATGGAATGATATTTTGTTAGGTATTAGTATGATTTCATATCGACCATGAATGTGTCAGGAGGAGACAATTTGGAGTTTCCAGCTATAACACCTCTATACTAACCCACATGTTACTGTTGATCCCGAGAAAGGCATGAAGATGATTTGACAATCCATGAAGAGATGAAGCCTCATGACCTATTTTTTATAGAATATACAATATGGTGGTTGAAAATGCCATGGGAACCCTTTAGACAAGAGAGAGGTTTTACAATTGGTGCTCATGACCTATAACATCGTGCTCACAACAAGTCCAATGGGTAATTTTTGATGATGTAAAACTGCCTAGTGCTTGGTAGACATGTATGTAAAATGTGGAAGCAAACTGAGGGCACATGAAATATTTGATAAAACGATTTGAAGAAATGTTGTCTCGTGGAAGGTCACAGTTGTTGGTTATGCACAAATCGGGTCAGTTAAAATACCATAGATGGCATTTGAGAAAATGCTCTCGGTAGGCTTAAATCCGAGTCCAACATTTGCTAGTATTCACTCAACTCGTGCCATTACGGGTGCTTTTCGGGAAATACAAGTTTGGAGTGATTGAATATGCGTGAAGAGGGTGTGGAGATTTTCTAAGCACAAGTGAAAAGTAGATTTTTTTTGGTATGTTTTGCGACATGTGTGAAAAATGTGGAAACATGATTAAGGCATGTGAAATGCCTTAAAGAAATGTGGTCACATACAATGTGATGTTTACGAAGTAAATGGTGTTCTTGACAAGTTCCCAAGGCTTTGCACACTAATGTTGCAAGTAGATTTCATCTCATGGAATTTCATGACTATAGGTTTCACATAAAATGAGTTGTGGAAGGGCCTTAGAGGCATTTGAGTGACATGAGTCAAAAGCCAAACACAACCACCTTTTTCTAGAATGTTCTAGCAGCGCCAAAATGGGAGCTCGGGAGCAGGGTGTGGGTATTCTAATAAATTTTTAAAAGTTAATATTTATCATAATGCTGAAGCGAGTGCAATGCACATGAATTAGTTGACAATATGCTCTTGTGGCGGACTCGTAAATGTGTGCATGCAACCAACCATAGTGCTCCTCTACTGCATCATTTCTTTGCTTTACATGCACAGATTTTCCTTTTCCCTTCTAGTTTGGTTGTTGTATGTCATTTTTATCTTTCATGGTTATTTCATAAAGGTAGTTATGTTTGACAGATACATGTTTTTGGATGAATATTATGTTATTGACAAACGTAATAAAACCATAAAATGAGTGCCCATGTGTGAATAATGATAGCTTGAATAACCCTTTGCTCATCTTTATGTGAATTGTCTAAACGTATGCTTAACTTGTACAAAATGAAATGGAATGCTAACTTGGGAGTTGGGATTTGGACTCGTAGTTTGAAATCAAAGTGTATTAAGAGTCCCCAATCTCCACTCTTGTAGTTTATCGATTTGATCATGTTCCTTGGTGTCAAGGGATAACCATAAAACTGCAAAATAGTATCCACACAATTAATTAACATTTATTTGGCACGGGTCTTAGAGCCTCTTGACTTATGGAGTGCAAGTGCAATTCCTAAATTCAACCAACTTGCTCAAGAACGAAATCTCTAAACTAAGCGTTGCTTATCAAAATTTAAATATGTCAACCACTAAGTATTTTCACTATATGGGGAAAAAAGTTAGAAGTGATTGTTCCCTAATGTATGTAATTATTGACCCTTTTCAATGACCATTTTATGGCCATTTTAGCCAATATGAATTGTTTTGTTGCTAGGCCTATTGACCAAAATTTTGGTTCCATGAGACGTCCCTTGCTGTTTTTTGATTTTTTTTGTTGGGAAATGCTTAATAGAATTATTTTATCTATCTAGCAACACTTATGCATAATGTTGAATTGGTATTGTAAATGGGTCAAAATGGTGTCTCTCTCTAAACTCTAAATTTGTTGAGGAACTTGAAAATAGTGTGAAAGAATGTATACTCTCTTTCTAGAACTTAGAAATACAATTCAATTGTGGAAAAGGTGTGATTATAATTAATTCTCCCTCCCTCTCTCATCTCTCTCTAGAATTCAAAAGTTTGAATAAAATGCAAATTGTGTGAATATATTAAGCTCTCCCTCTTCCTTCTTGATTGAATGTGTAAAACCTCTATGAATACTTTGGGAAAAGGAAAGTTTTTAAAATGTATATTCACATAGCTAGATAAGAAAGGGTAAGTCCATGCCAAGTAGTGCTCACTTGTGTCGCTACAGGTGTGGCGAAACAAGGGAATGAAGGAGGTGCAAGTCTTGAAGATGGCATATATTGATGTATTTTTAAATTAAATGTTGTTTGAAAGATATGTATATTGTGGAGTTATAATTTAGAAACTGTGATCCAAGTATAATGTTCGCCTTTATTTTATTGTGGATAGTAATTAATGGATTTGGTTATGTAACGATGAACATTATGAGATTATAGTGTGGTTGTAATGATTGATGCATATGAAAAACAATGATGTGAAAATTTGATTAGAGGCATGCTCTGAATATATATACTTAAACACAAAATTGTCTATCTTAGAGAACTTGTATTTAATCTTCATCTTACAAAAATTATTAAAAAAGACATGATATGGTACATCAATAATGCAATTGAGATCTCTTCCTTATGTGTCCCGCTTGGACACTTTACCTCGCCCCACATGAAGGATAGAATAGTAAGGCCTTGTGTGGTCCTTACCACGTTGTATGTTAATTTCCACCTTGTATCGTCTCTCTCTAAGCCACTTGCTAAATATGTTGAGCCCAAATGGGATAAGATTTTTCTCTTGAACATAGTAAATCAACCTCCGCATGTACCTTATGAGTAGAATGTATCGTGAAGATTATATTTGTAAATAGTTATAACTTGCATGTTTCACTTGAGATAGGAATGGTTGGTTAGGAATACTTGGGTAATACTTTTTGCATCAATTGAAAGAGGGTTAAAATATCAATATCATATTGAGAATTGAGAATCACTATATACTTGCAAGAAGCATGTTGTACAAAATGAATCTTACGTATTTCAACAACTGGTTATATTCTATGTTGTGATTTGAATGCAAAAAATGAATGCGTAGTTAAAAGGGAAATGAAACAACTAGATGCATTGAAATAAATTTCTTCTAAACATATCATTAGGATATTCCTCTAGATAGAGTCGTATCTAGTTAGCCAAACTTTAAGACGCGTGGAAGGATTTGTTGAAATTTCCTGAATTAATCGCTATGTGTAAAATTGAACTTGTTGTAGGCCATGCATGTAATGATCTCTCCTTTGTAACTTAGTGTGAATAGTAAGTGATGATATCATTCCCTTATCTTGTGTACCTAGGTGGAAAGGGTAGCACCTACGTGACCCTTCATTATTGCTTAAGCCTGTTTAAACATAATATTAAGTGTGTATAATGTTTAGTGTATAATTAAATAATTTAAAGTATAGTTTATATTGTTAATTATTTAATATAAACTTTATATTAGGTTTATTAGTTATTTAATAACTAATTATTTATTAAATCGGGGTGCACACCCCGTCACTTAATAGTCACAACCCTTGGGGTTATTTAAATATGGCAATGGGCCATAATCGAGTGAATTTGAATTCACATCAGGTTAAAAATAGGGAGCAAGAGTGAGGAAAGGAGTTACTTGACTATGTAAAAGTTTCTCAAATATGAAATATTATTTCTGTGGTTTTTCACCCCATTTCCGGGTTTTTCACCCCATTGTTTTCCATGTTAAATCATGTGTCACGGTGTTATTTCATTTATCTGTTTTGTTAAATGTTTATTTATTAATATTTGATTTAATAAATCTTTTACATAGTTATTTATTATCTCTCTCCTAATATGGTATCAAAGTGCTTAGGTAATGTTTATTAAATTAATTAACAAATAGACATGTCAGTTTGGTAGTTGGTTGGTTGGTTAGGAATATTTATTTAACCCCCCCTCCCTCTTTGGGACATTTTTTTGGGATGTTGGTGTGTGCACGGCCGTGAAAGGGGACTCAGGATACTTACCTTCACATGTGAAATCATGTGTGAAAGTATTACCAGGAACAAGTATGGGTTATTTAAATATTTCCTATTTTTTTCTATAGTTCTCAAATGTGTGTAAGATAAAACATTTTCAAGGGTAAATACAAGTAAAAAAGGAGATTACAAGGCACAAAGACAAACCCCACAAGAATAGGAATTTAATTTTTTCTAATTGTAAGTTGTGTAAACATGTTAAACCTACAATGTTTTACAAGGCCAAACTTAGACCCTAACCATTCAAGATGAACATTAATTTTTTAACCTTGTAAAATAATGTTCCCCGATATAATATATACCTTGGTAAAAATATAATATTTACTTTTTTAATATAATCAAGCATGTCTCCTTCGGGTACCCTTTGTTTAAAATTATTTACAATTTGAAATAATTCTTTCAAAAATATAATTTATAAGTCTATAAACTATATGCTATATAGTTTGTTGATCTAGTTAGTATATAAGATTTAAACAAAACTATAGTTTTATAAACTATATATTTGTAATCTATATAAATCTATATGTGGCATTTATTAAAATATAATCATTCAAAGCTTAATCTAAAAAAATTTATACCCTAATCTTGTCAACTATAGTGTAAATACTATAGTGTTTTTTTAATAAAATAAAATTATGGGAGGGGACTAGCCAAAAATCAAATTTAAAAGGCCCCCCCTTCGTAAGTGATTTGGATGTTTATTGTTTTAAAACCTTAAATAAAAAAATTGGGCTTCTATTAAAACCCTATACTCTGTTTATGTGGGGCAGCTCCATTCTTTAAACCTCCCTCCTAAACCGTTGCCACTTAGCAACCTTTGCACAAATGATCCCTCCAATCACTTTGTGCCACGTGTAGTGGTTTCTCCCCTACCAACTGACCATATTCACTAGTAATTCCCTGGGTTGGTTGATCGTGGGGCTTATTTTTTTGATCTCTTTTAGTCCCACATTTGGGACGATGGGGAATTCAAAAGGCTTTATAAGCCTTTGTACCGGAATTGTTGGTTGTGGATATGCCCACGCCCGAACCTTTTACCACATGGTTATGTTATTGGTGGTTCTTAACACTTTAAAACAACCATATAGACCTATGTGGTCGACATAATAAGTTGGGCGGTGCCAAGTTGTATCACTTGCCCACACCGAGTTGGAGAATGGTCGGTGCAAAAATAAATTTGTGGCATAGTTAGAAATACCACATAGTAAATAATCAACTTGCCATTTTATAATGTGAACTCACCGAGCCACAAGGGGAGCTCACCTTGTAATGCTAATAAGGAACTCGTCAAGTTGGGTGAGATCAACTCGGTCGAGTTAATGAAGTTGCTAACATATATAAAGGAGCATAACTCGATTATATATATACATACATACATATATACTATTGTTTTAATTATTTTTTTCTTGTTTTTAAACTTAAATAGAATTTATTTATTTTACGTTTTAAACTAAGAAAAATAGTCAAAATAATTAGTTTAATTAGATAAGTTAATTTCAAAATGATGATTTTGTGACACGATGACTAAATCGTCGTCGTCTTTTACATGTAAAACTAAACAAAAATCACTCACATTTCGATTAAATATTATGGTCAAAATAATACATTCTTGTGTAGATTATATATTTGATAAGACCTTCTTTCGACATAATCTCATCGAATTTTGATTGCAATGATTAAACAATGACAGGGGGATTTTTGTTAACCCTGATTGTTTTTAATCCTCATTATTCTTAATTATTTAAATTTATTTACCTAAAAATGGGGTCTAACTGGTATATGATTGATACATCTCATATGTTGAATGGGAATAATTACAACATTTGGAGATTCAATTAAAGGTAGAATTCATGGCTCTCAAACTATGGGAAGGTGTGAACAGAACTAAGAAGGATCCGATCTGAAGAAAAGCAATTGCAGACAACATTGTTGCATGTCAAAAAAGTACATGAAGTAATTTCCATCATTTTTAGGAGAGTGCATGATGATTGTATACTTCATATTAGGAATCAATAAAATCTGAGTGAGGCTTGGACTCAATTGGAATTGATGCACAAAGGTACATGTTTATCAAAAATCGTTAAATTGATTTCAGAACTAATGACAACTCTCATGAAGGAAGACGAAAAAGTAATTAATTATTTGGCAAAAATTAAAAATATTAAGTCTCAGTCAGATGGATGTAATTGCAACTTAATTCAGGATAAATTACTTTATTTTATTATTCAGTTGAATATTCACGAAAAATTTAGAAATTTAATTTCAATTTTGAATTCTAAATATCAAACTGAACAAGGCATCCCTAATTTTCAAACCCTTAGTGCTCTCCTGGTTCAAGAAGAGCAAGTTATGACAAACTTTGATTCAAAAGAGAATTCCACTCAGGCACTTCTTGCTCAAAAATAAAAAAGTAAACCTTCTAGGTTCAACAAGAATCAAAAAATCAACTTTTAAAACTCCTAGTAAAAATAAGAAACCAAGAAACTTAAAAGCTAGTTTTGATGATAAATGTCATAACTGTGGGAAATTTGGCCACAAGAAAGAAAATTGTAAATCAAAAAACAAGTGAAATTTCAAAAATAAAAAATGGAATAAATCATATCAAAATCAAGATAAAGATGTTGAGAATAATCATAGAGCTAATATAATAACTTTATAAAGTATTTCTATTACTTCTAAATGAAAAGTATATGATTTATTTAAATATCCTATTGAAAAATGAGTTGTTTTTTCATTCATAATTAACTCAAATGGGTTAGTAAAAATGAACTATAAATAACTACAACTGAAAACATACACAAAATGACTTATATACGCTTTAAAATTTTGCTTCATTTTTTGGTAGTTTATTCAAATAAATAGAACTATTGTTCTTTTTTGGCATGAAAAATTGATCATATATGACTTGTCTAGGCTTAAATTTTCCTCCTATGAAATGTATTGAAGGGTGCTTACGTGATCATTTTTTTGAAGAAAAAATCCACTTAAATCCATGGGAAATGTCCACAATTAGTGGATCATGTTTTCAGTGAATCCTGTGATTATTCTTATATGATTTTATTATCTTCTCAGATTTGTTTTCTATCAAGTCTTATCTCATTATTTAAAATCTTAGAATAAGATAATGAAGATATACATGTTTTTGATAAAACATTTCTAATATTTCTTAGTATGTGATTACTAAAATATTATTATATGCATATCAAATAACATTTGGGGATGCCTTTGTGTTTGTATTGGAGACGTCCAATACTGATTGATTTTAATATATATTTTACAAAGAGTAATATGTTGAAATTTTTGTAAACATGGTTAATTCTTAAGCATATTATTATGTTAGTTGTTTTACAACTTGTGTTTAACTTTTACAGATTTGTTAAAAGTGAAATCAATAATGATTTATAGTATGCTTACTATGATGTCTATATAGATATTATGACTCTAACCATATTGATGTTATGTTGGATATAGAATACACATATGGATTTGTGTTCAAGTTTTTTTGGTGTAGGTGTCATTACTTGGAGAAACAAAAAACAACTAAGAGTCTTTATTTATTCTATTGAGGCAAAGTAGAGAAGTGCAATGGAAGCAGAGAAGTGCAATGGAAGCAGAGAAGAATTCATGTGGATGAAGCAGTTGTTGGAAGAGATACACATGGAAGCTAAAGGAATTATTCCTATTCTATGTTATGGCCAATGTTGCATTGTTCTTGCTAAAGAATCTAGTCAACATCAAAGAACGAAGCATATATATTTTCATATGCTCCTTATCCAAAGGAAGATCATCTATGGTGATATAGATCTCTAGAACATGCTTAACTGAAGATTATATTGTAGATATGCTTCCCAGCCACTATGTGTTGTAAAATACTCCAAGTTTTGTGTAATGTCTAGCATTTCAAAGTTTCCATTGAGGGGGACTGTGCATGAAAATGTCACCTCCTAATGGTCAGCCAGTTGTTGAATCCTTCTCCTTTGTACTTCTGCTCAATATAAAGCATTGTAAAAATATATTTTATGATCTATGTAAACTGATAAACTTTATGGTATACAGACCAATATGTTGCATCTACTTGTAAAGGAGGCCCTTGTGTTATAGAAGGATCGTAGAGATGCGGTTTTAATAAATTTTCCATGAGAAATGGTGGGATGTAGTCTCACAAATCATGCTTAGCCTAAATCATACTTTTGATTTATGGATTCCAAATCCTTTTGTACCAAAAGGTAAGTTGAGCATGATGAAGGTGTTATAATTCCTTAAAAAGTGATATGCTAGCATAAACCTTCACTAATGGTTTATAGATTTGTAAATCTTGTTGTACAAACAGGTAATGTTGGCATATGGATCCCCACTTAATATTAAGGGGGAGTGTTAGAACATAATATTAAATGTGTATAATATTTAGTTCATAATTAAATAATATAGAATATAGTTTATATTTTTTATTATTTAATATAAAATTTATATTAGGTTTATTAGTTATTTAATAACCAACTATTTATTAAATCGGGGTCCACACCCCATCACTTAATATTCATGAACCCTTGGGGTTATGTCGAAGATATGGTAAAGAACCCTAATTGTGAGTATTAGATTCTACAGTGTCTTTCATCACAAAGACTAAACTACATCCCACTTTTGCTTGGTTTTAATCTTGTCTTCGGACGAGTGTGAAACTCTGTCTCATTAGTGGCACTTGGTTTGTTTTCATTAGATCTATACCCCATTTGCATTCTCCACTGCCCATTAAATTTAGGTGAGAAAGGGGTAAGTGCAGGAAGTTGATGGACAAATATAGGGTCATCCATGGACATCATATTACAAAAAACAACAAAATCTCAACTTGTAGGGATTATTAGCTATACACGCACTCTAAATTAGCAAAATTTATATAAATATGAATTGTAGCATCCGGAATTTAGTTTCTAAAATACTATTTTTTTTTTAAAAAGGGACAAGTTTAGCTATATTAAACACTTAAATTATATGACTTAGTTTTTTTTTTTTGAAAAAACTTATAAAATTATAGTCCGTTTGCCCGCGATTTTGGATGACCAAAGCTTGGTTATTTTTTTTCCTTTGGTGAAACGTTAGATGTAGTTGTCTATCTTGGGATGGATTTTATTTTGTATTTTTTTTAGCAATACTTTTTTTTTATGATTTTTTCTGTGAAAGTGGTCTGAAAATATTTAGAAAACGGAGCGCTTTCCGTTTGTTCGCCATAACTATATCAAAAAATATCGAAATAAAATATTTTTTTAACGTGTATAGAATTTGTCCATGCTTGGGATGGTATACAGTTTTATCATATTTTGATAAGCGAAACAAAAGTTACAGTCTTAAACGTAGACATGAACATTCACGGGAAAAAAATGTCTTAAAGACCTATTGTTAGTAAAAAAAATTATAAAATGATATTTATCTTATTCTATTCACTTTAAAAACAATATTTATACGAAGCTAAGGGTCTCCCCTACGCGATGGCACCATTTTTGTGAATTTTTTTCAGTTTTTTAGCACGATTCAAGTCTTTGGAAGAGCAGATTTGAGGTTTTTTTGACCTTTTACACTTCATAATGACCTTCCATAGCTTTGGTTGGGGAAAAACAAAGATTTCTTGAGGCTTAGGTTCGGTAGATAAATCCACGATCGCGGTTTTTTAAACATAAACCGATCGCGCACACTTTATAACACAAACCATGAGTCGCGGTTTATAAAGCGCACGATCACGGTTTATAAAGCGCACTCGTGGTTCATAAATCATATTTACACACATCCCAATGTCTAGATTACCATGTGAATTTTACTCTCTGACCTTATCATACGAATTACTGTGAAATTCTATCTTTTTCTGCATGTTTTTCTTATCACCGAAAGTAAAACATCATGGGAGACAAGAAACGAAGTCAAAAAAGGAAGTCATTAAGTAAAAAAACACCAAATGAATTAGAGGCCAAAAATTTTCAAAATGTTGAGCGAATGTGGAAACTTCGTGAATCTAGAAGAGGTTCATCTTCAATCCCTAACTATTGTAAGAAATGAAGAAACTAGGTAATGTTTCTACTGTCAATGTTGAAGTTGAATTAAATACTCGTGATGAAGAATGTTTTTACTCGTCAATGTTGAAGAAGAATTAAATAATCATGATGTAGCAAATGTTGAAATTGAAGGAGACAATGAAAATGTGAATAAGGAAATTCACGTTGAAACTGTAGATAGGTAAAATTTGACAAAAACACCTCCTAGGATTTTACGTAAGAAACCTAAATTTTTAATTGAAATTGATGAAAACATTTTGAAACCAATGTCTGACAAACTTTCTGAATGAAAAATTAGAAGAAAAGCCATTG
Source organism: Taxus chinensis (assembly GCA_019776745.2). Classification (NCBI taxonomy): domain Eukaryota; kingdom Viridiplantae; phylum Streptophyta; class Pinopsida; order Cupressales; family Taxaceae; genus Taxus; species Taxus chinensis. Next base: position 136,144,711 of record CM034149.1, on the reverse strand, counting down.
AAATTTGGGATAATCATTTTAAAATTTTAAATGATTCCCAAATATGTCAGTTGTTGGTTAGTTTGATGACATTGATTAAAATGAGACCTACATTAAACACCTTAGGATTGACAACATCTAATATACGTGGTCAAACCTCTACAATTGTTGAAAACCTTCATGATGCATATCACACTTTTGGTGTCAAGAGACACACTAGGGATAGTAATATTGTGCGTTGTGTACTTGCTACTAGTGTTGTAAGTGAATCAATAAAAAAACAACGTTTGATTACGCAAACAAGTCGAATGTTGCAAGTTAATTGAAAAACTCTAACGAAAGCAATTGAATGACGTAATATCCTTCAATCACTCAATAACGCCGATTTTTGGGTATTTTCTACTAGAGCACTGCGTAAGGACAAAAATAATTCTAATACTATAAGAGAAGTTGTTATTCAATTTTGGCATGATAACACTAGAGTTTCACCTAATACAAGAGATGTTATAAAACAGAGAGTTGGTTCTACTAATCGTGAACCACATCCAAAGCATTTATTAGATATGACTCAAACTCAATTTTTTCGTAAGTTTGAACAAGAGAATCTGGAAATTAAAATTAGTTAACGTTTTTTTGAAATGTTGAAACCATTCTATGTGAAAATCAACCATGCTCGCACCACTTGTTGTAGGCAACATGTTGAATTTGTGATGCATTCTGATAAATTTTTACGTATTCGTTCTATTTTTCATTCTGAAATTATGTCATCGAAATGTGGTGTTCAAGTTCCACCAATATCTTCCAGGGATTTCATTCCTACTATATTTTGTGAAAAATAAGTTGGACAATTTTTTATAGTTATGATTGTTTAGATGGAAGTTGTAGTACATGCGGTGGATTACCTAAATTGAAAAGTTACATCCATGAGCAAATTAAAGGTACAATAAGACATAATTTAGTTGAGTTTGATAAATATAAATAAGTTGCATACCGGTTGAAAGATGGAAAAGAGTCTAAATGGTGTGAGCTAGTTACAGAACAAATGCCTGTTTTCCAATTTTTGAGAAAATTTAAGGATGAAATTGTTTATGAGTATGCTAGGCATACACATAGAGCTCGATGGTTGGATGAATAGTTCAAGATATACAAAGACACATTTCCTATTAGTACTATTGTTTCAGTGGTCAATTTTACAGAGAATTACACATTGCAACCAGAAATGGAGGTTCAATCGCAATATTACAACTCAGTACAAGTTGCAATTTTTGTGCATATAATATTTTTACATTCTCCTGATAGTACAAAGAATGATCAATTTTTTTAAAGAGAGTACCACTTTTATATCAGTGATAATCGTACTCATTCTAAAGAATTTATGCAAGGATGTTTCCAGTTATTTTATGGAAACTTGTCTGATAGGGACATCCACTTCAAACAACATTATATATGGTCAGATAATTACACGTATCAGTTTAAGAATGCACGTCAAGATGGGTGTGCAACATATTTAGAGTTTCATTGAGGTTGGACATGGAAAATGAGAGCATGACGGTGCAGGGGCATGTGTGAAAATAGCTCTTGTAAGAGAAGAGTTGAAGTACAAAGATGGTGCTAAATTAAAAGATGCAAAGAGCATAGCGGAATGGTGTATTGACAACATGGCCCGAGGTTCTTAAGAAAATTCTACAGTTCGCAAATATTTTTGGTTGATAGAGGAACAACAAATTACTAACTACGAGGATTGTATGACACTCACTGAGTCCAGTGATATGCACTCATTGTGTAGCTCAAACGCTACTTCATGGGCCGTATGGACAAGAAAGTTGGCATGTTTTTGTGCATCTTGTATCGAATTTGTCACTACTGAGTGTGATTCACAAGAATGGGTGGATGGATGGATTTGTAGGCCTTTAACTCCGCTTCCTAATTATCAACCTCCATAAGCATTACGACTTGTTTCTGCAGATGAAGTTGCAACATCCAAGGACTTTGATGAAATTTCGATTTTGGTGCGACAAGGTATTTATGGTTATTTATTTAATTTTTGTATTGAGTTATGTCCGTTGAAATTTTAATATGTAATTTAAATTTGAGTTGTTCAACATTTATTTTTTGTAGGACATGTGTTTGCAGTTATTGCGACAGAAGACAATAAAGAAGGAACAAACTATTTCTTATGTCGTTGCATCAAGGAGAGAAAGAAGTTGACTTCTCCTATTATACATGGTGAAGATATTGAGTATCCTACAGGGTCAGTGGTAGTTACTGGAACTTGGCTTTGATGGTATCTATTAAAAAACTCCTCTATTTAGGTGTTTGAAGACTTTGAGACACACATGAAAATACTCTTATATTTGCATCTAGTTCTAGCAACAAATATTCAGTTGTATAGATATCAAGGAAGGCCTAATAACAAGATTCTTTGGAAGGTTCGAGAGTCAGATCATGAAGTAATCCTGTCTGCTATTCAAAGTAGATCCGATCCTGATGGTTCATTGGAATGAATTTACAATGCTCATGTCTAGTATATATAATTTATTTGATATATATAAATTTGTTAGCTAGATTTTAGTTCATATATTTTATTTTAAATTTTTGTATTTTATATATATCTAGTATGGTTTTGATTTGAAACTTAAATTTCTTTGACTAACACTTTTATGTTCAGGTTAGTGGTGCCAGAAAAGCTTCCACCTTCACGTGGTTGGCACTGTTAGTAGAAAATTTTAAATTCTCGAAGCTAAGAGAAACTTTCATTGTTTTACAAAAAAAGAGAAACAATTAACAATGATCTATATACCCGTGGAGGGGGTTCTTGGCTCTGGAGGAGGTAGCCCAGAAGCACTTGGAGCTTAGAGAACCGAAACAACTCCTCCCCAAGTGTTTACAAGACCATACCTATGCATTTACACAATCGGTTTGGTGCCACGACCCACCATTTACAAAATATAGCGTTTAACAACCTTATATTGGCTCAAACTGCACTATTTCACATATTTACAAAAAATAGGGTAGCAAGAGCACCGATTTGAGAAGGAAAAAACTAAGAGAGGTAATTGTAGAGGGTCCATATGCCGAGGTTTCAGATTAGATGAGATGTCTCTAGGTGCCATGGAGTCCGAGTAGCCACCCATCAAAGTTGAACGATATTTTGGTCTCAGGGCTCTTAAGGGACTACGCTCGAACGAAGTAGCCCGGAAGTAACGACCTTGTCGCACACTAAAACAACACCTTTTCTAGCATTCACCTAGCCACCTAGACATGTCAGCGTAGTTGGTTCGGTGACACGACCCACCGTTTGCAAAATATAGCATTTGATAACCTTACACTAGCTCAAACTGTACTATTTCACACGTTTGCAAACAATAGGGCAACAAGAGCAACGATTTGAGAAGAAAAAAAGGAGAGTGGATATCTTAGAGGGTCCCTACACAGAGGTTTTAGATCAGATGAGATGTCTCTAGGTGCCACGGAGTCTGAGTAGTCACTCGTCGAAGTTGAACGATATTTTGGTCTCAGGGCTCTTAAGGGACTATGCCCGAACGAAGTAGCTCGGAAGCAACAACCTTGTCATGCACCAAAACACCACCTCCTCTAGCATTCACCTAGCCACTTGGATGTGTTGGCACAGTTGGTTCGGTGCCACTACCCACCGTTTGCAAAATATAGCGTTTAACAACTTTACACTAGCTCAAGCTGCACTATTTCACGCGTTTGCAAATAATAGGGTAGCGGGAGCACCGATCTGAGAAGGAAAAAACTGAGAGACACTATTGTAGAGGGCCCCTATTGTAATTCACACTTCCCTTCAACACTAAATGAACCATGAGTATCATTTCCAATTGTTTATAATAGTAAACATGACTGTTGTGTTCTAGTTAGCATGAAAATAAAAGGTGCAGACATGAGGATTTATATTGTGTTTTGGTTATTATTATTATTACCATGACTCGATGTCGTATTGTGGACCTTGATGGTAATTTAAGGATATGATGATGATGATCTAGAATAGCTACCTTGTTACAAACTGATTGTTATGTCATTACTATCATTGTATTGTTTAGGCTCTGATCACTCTTTATTGGATCCCTAGACCTTGATATCATAATAAAAAATTAAACATTTCTAGATGGACATTGATAAACTCATTTTACTTATTGGATAGACAGTACATACATGTTATACTTGCGACATGATGTGACTATTGCAGTAAATTTATATGCTTGATTCCTATATCAGTATTCGATGTTCTAACTATTACTACTGTATGGATGTATTAAACGTGAATTACATATATTTCTATATGATTGTTGATGTTGTGATCTTAGTGTAAATTGATGGATTGTTATAATCGAAATGTTAGAAAATTAAACAATTGGTGAATTACTTGATTTTAACTTTGGTTTAACTAGGATATTCAATGATGTAAATTGTTATGTATACATGCATGTGTTTTATTATTTCAACGTCATTAATATGGCCACAAGGCCAGAAAGGTATTGTTAGATTTTGCAGGAAATTATATCACAACAAAATACGGGGGATAGGAGACCAACAACAAAGGAATGTGGGGTATTGGCAATAGGTCACCATGGCAACTCGTGTATTCGTATGTTGTGTATTGTTGTTGATTGTTGGAGGTCCCCATTGGGGGGTGACCTCAATAGTGACCTTGGGTAAGTTTGTAATTTTGTCTTGTTGATTTTATTTTATTCGTGAGTTTTGTATTTTTATTAGTTTGTGGAGTCACTTTATTATTATTTTTTAACACCCCTCTTAAGTTAATTAATATTTTTTAACCAGTGTTAATTAGGATGTGATAAAAGGGGGGGGAATAAATGTGAGTTAGTAGCTTTAATATGTGTATGGGATGAGAATGAATTAAATTGGTTTGAAGTAGTGTGTACTCAATATCTCATGTGAAATTCGGATTTTGACTTTCTAGGCCATTTTGGTGACTTGTGGGACAAGTTAAACTTGTCCCACACCTCTTAAAGTGACCCACCCACTAGGCCTATGATGTGATGGACTTATTTTAGGTTCTATTTTGTGTTTTTATGGAGGAAAAGAGAAATTATGTGCACTTTTCTTACATGGGTATTTAATTATTGTCCTTAGGGGTGTGGGTTAGGTTGAGTATGTAAGAGGGTGGTCTTTTTCCCAACCACCAATTTATTATGCTTTGGGGTTTGGGTTTGACCTTGGTGAGGTGGTTGGAGTAGTGATGATGTGGCATCCTATATGGAGCCACATCACCCCCCCCTCTCTCTCCTTTCTATTTATTTCATTTTGTGTGAGGATTTGGGGGAGTTGCTCATTTTTATTTTGGGGAATGCTTGTAATTTTGGAGAGCTTGCTTGAGAATGGAGCTTGGAGTGGATGGTGGTTTCTTAGGAATTTGGAAGGCTTGGAGCTTGTTGTGTATTGATACTCTTCATTTGTGAGGTAGATCTCTACCTTTGTTCTTACCTTGTTATTTTGTTGTGCTCTTATGTGTAGATGTTGATCCTTAATTTGGTTATGCTTGTTGGAAATAGACTTGATTCTTAGGTTGTGGGAGAAATGGAAATGGGGTAAAATTTGAGGGAGGCATAATAGAAATGTTATTAGGATTTTGGGAGGGAGTTGGGTTGGGAGGTCTACCTTGTTGATAAATATGTTTTGTATTTATCTTACTATTATCTTGAGGGAGGCATAAGAGTGAGGGAGGCATAAGAGTGGATTGATTTCTTGAGGGAGGCATAAGAGTGGTGTATCTTCTTGGAGGGAGGCATAAGCGTGTTGTATGTATTGTGATGAAAATTTTGGGGGCTTATAGGTGGACACCCAAGCCCTTGGGAGGCATAAGAAGAGCCCCCATGTTCTTTTCTCCTCCATGACTTTAACATGAAGCCTTTGTGTTAGAAACTTGTTGGTTTTGTTGTAATTTTGGAAATGTGTTTTTGTGTTGAGTGTCTTGATTGAATGTGTATGTGGAAGCCAGTTTGAGTTGCCCATGGTTGTCTAAATAACCCTCATTGCTTCCTTGTTGGGGCTCGGGGGCCAATGAGGAAGAAGGCTTCTCTCCCTCATTGGAATATTGGTTGGGTGGAGAGCGTTGCCTACTCCCCCATTTGGTTGTGTTCTTGATTCATGATGAAGATGGTTGAGTTCAATGAATATTGGTTCATAGTGCCTTTGAAGAGAATGGAGAAGGATATGTGAAGTTACATCTTGTTTTATTGTGAGTTTACAACTTATAAATTTTACCCATGGGACTTTGAATGAAATATTGTATGTTAATGGTTAGATTTTTCAAATGAGTTATTGGGATTTGCATTCCTCCAAATGAAATGTGAACCTTGTATTGGTTTGTACGAAAAGAATAAGGCCCTCACATCTATACTTTGTCTTGTTAATGGTTAGATTTTTCAAATGAGTTATTGGGATTTGCATTCCTCCAAATGAAATGTGAACCTTGTATTGGTTTGTACGAAAATAATAAGGCCCTCACATCTATACTTTGTCTTGGGAGTTGTATGAAAAATATGTTGAAAGGATTAGTGTTATTGGGTAAAACTAAATGTGGACTCTCTTGCATTATTGACAACTTCGTTGAATGAGAAAATGAAAAAACAAAAGAAAGACTTTCAAATGTGTGTCATACCTTCTTTTACCCAAGTGAATGTGCATGAAGGAATTAAATAAATCAATTCTACTATCTAGCTCCTTGTAATTACAATGGAAATTTGTTCCAAGTAGATGAATTTAATTACAGCGAAATATACCCGTAGGTCATTATGCAAATAAATTTGAATGATATGGTTTATTCACAAATGGGCAAATAACCAAAACCAATGTAATTTTAATACTCATGTGTAACTGATTTCTTAGTCATATAAACATCAAATCTCCAATGTTATCTTATTACACTAATATGCAATTTTGTGTTTTATATGAAAAAGAAACAAAAGAAAAGACTTTAAACTTCCTTCTATACAAATAAAAATATTAATTAAATAAGACGCATTATTAATATATATTAGATTTTTATATATTAATAATATATAAGATTATATTCTAGATTTACAATAATAATATATATACATTATCATTAAATATTAATATATACTTATACCAGTGAATGTATGTATATATATATATATATATATATATATAAGTGGGACATAAATGAAAAGTGACCAATTTGGGGGAACCGTATAGTTTTAATTTGTAAAAGAGGAAACAAATATTAAATTAAGTTTTGTTTTTAAGGCTTTTGAAATTTACCAAGGTGGAGGAAGTTCGTTATAAATGTATAAATAATTTTAAAAGAGGAAAGAAAATGGTAGTGGTCGGCCAAGTGGGGGGGACCACTCCATGTGGGAAATGTTTATTAAATGACCCCAACTCTAAGCCTCCATAATAAAACCGAACCAAATCCTTACCTTTATTAATTTTGCGGCCCCTCCAAATAGTTTTTTTTAATGCGGCTAATACACTTTTAGTCGGCTCTAGTTGGTGATGCAGCCTGTGTATGCTTCCTTCCCAGGACCATGAGTTATATATATATATATATATATATATATAGTAAATCGTAAATCTTCAAGAAATTTAGGGATTATTTAAGATGAAAAAGAATTAGATGTATATTAATTTATATACATAGTTAATGTTTATAAAATTGTATTTGTAACCGAATATCATTTAAAATGGGTATTAAAAGACAAGGAAATATTTATTTATTTATTTACATGTATAATCACATATTTAAATGGTATATTCACACAGTGATTATTTTCAGGTCTGCAATATAAATAAATTTCTGGTATTACTCATAATGAAATGGGTAAATACCCACAACTCATATAAGATCGTCAAAGAAAACAAACAAAAGAGAGAGAGAATAAGTTTTCGGGTTTATTAAAACATTTATTTTTCTGTGTATATACACATACCTACATCAAGATTCATGTTGTATTTCCCTCTTCCAAAACTAGAAGAACAATGGGCAAAAAAAAAAAAACCATAACCCAGGTAAGAGAAATATCTCTCAAAGGAAGTACAAACAATGGGTAAAATGATATTTGGAAACAAAGCAAACCCTAGGAGAGGGATGCTAAAACTAGCTCTTTTTCTTGTGTGCATTCACCAAAGAGCTTGAGCTTCCTTCCATGGCCTCCCTTCTTCCTTCACCTGCAAAACAAACAAGAGAAATGAGAAAATAGGTTAAGAAATGAGTATGAGAAAACCCATAAGGATTTCTAGGGTTTATTTAGAGCAACCTAGATCTAAGGGCTCAGATAGAATAGATCCAATGGTGTATGATGAACCCTACATCACTTAAGTGATGGGGTATTTAGGTGGGAATGAAATAAATAAAATGAGGAGTGTGTAATGTTAAATGGGGCCTAAGGGGTTAGACTAAGTTGTGTACCTTGTCTTTTTAAATAATGAACTAATAATAATATGCATGTCTTTAACATTGCAAAATTAGTATTCTTGTCTAATATAATTTAAAATTTAGTTATGACCCTTAAATAATAATTTTAAAGGAGATTAATGGAATAGAGTAATTAAAAGCAAGATGAGAAATATTATTGAAATATTGAAGCTTAGTAAGAAAATTTAAATCATGAATTGAGTTTTGGAATGGAGTCAATATTAATCGGTCATTGTTTGAATTTTAGCCTGCCTCGAAAATTGTATAGAACATTATTATCAAGAATTTAATTTAATTCCGATGAATGTTATTGTCGTTACCTTTAAAAAAAAAATTTCATAATTTTCACTGTTTGTTATCGGGTTTATCGTGTTTTCTTGTTGAGAAAAATACAGGCGTTACACTTGGTATCAGAGCCGTGGGTTCAACGCTTGGACCCTGGGCCGACTTTGAAACCCGCGAACTAGTTAAAAGAATTTGAACCGCAATAATTAAATTAATAATAAAATAATAAATTTGTTTGAATTATTGTACTCGCCTAATGGCGTTTTGTCAAACTCAGGTAACTAAAAATGTTAAATTAAATTAATATTTTTGTGAACTTCTAAGTGTAGCGGAACTTGTTACTACTTAGAAAATATGTTGTTTGATGAGTCCTAACTCATAGTTAAGTTCTATGATGTGATAAATCCACTGAGACCCTTCCCTGTTGGAATGATAAAATTTTACGGTGCGACTCTTGTGGCCCAATGCTAGTGGTTGTGTTTGGGAGTCTAACAAAATAAATTAAAAGTTGTTTAGTCATCTAAAGCTCCTTTTTTTTCCCTTCAATGGTTAGACGAGCTAGTTTGGTTGCCGCTTTGGCGAATTAATCCCCGTGTGAGTAACTAGATATTAGGTCTTGGTGTTGTTTTTGATCCATCTTTGTGTATGTGTTATTAGAACAAAGCTCGAGGTATAGTACCCCTATTGGCGGCCATAAGGGACTGCAAAGTGATTGTGATGTTGAATTTTTGTATTTTATATGTTCGTAAATTGGTGTTATTTTATTAAGAACCAACATCTTTTTTTTGTGATTGGATTGAGAAGCTCTGAGGCTCTTTTAGTTATTTATATTTTTTTTGTGAGAATTTTCAGACATTGCAATGCGGCTACTTAGCCACTTTCCTTGATTGCCAATATTTCTTGGATTTTAATTTGACTGGTGACTCAGAGCTCCTTTATCTGTTAACTACTTAGCTAAACGTTACGTGATTCCTTCTTGCATGTTGTTGAGCTGGTTCTACACTGGTTGTATTGTGACATTTTGTCATATGGGGGTACACCGTAGGTGCCTTGAATGTCTTCTTAGGTGCTTTAAGTTATGTCTCAGTTTTAGAAAGATGAAACCTTGAGTGTGTCTAGGATCTTGGAGAGTTCGTTGTGTAGTGCATTCTAGTTGGCAGCTTGATAGCGGTGATAGTGACCCTCTTACAACCTGGTAAGATCTTTTATCCTCGTTAGAGTAGATGTGTCTAGTTATGGGCTTATGGATTGTGTTAGGATCGGATTGACTCTTGGTTGACTATATATTTTAAGTCGATAAATGTTTGGTTGGTAGTGACACTCCATCGATGGCATGCTAATTTGTCTCATGGTTTCATTGTTTCTTTATAGAAGGTATTGACTGATGGATTGTATGTATCTTAGTAATCATGTTTAGACGTAAGCCCATCCGGGAAATGTGATTAATTAAGTGTGCTTGTTTTTTTTCTCTCATTGACCTATAAATAAATCTACCCTTGCCTTAAATTTGTATATTGTTATGAATAAAACTATATGACCTATTAGTCTTTGGATTACGTGGAGACACTTATGGATGTTGTTGGGTCTTTTTGTCCTTTCTCTAAGAGATGTTAGTTTGGTGGATCTTAATATTTTAATCTCGGTGGTGTTTAGATTGTGTTTCTTCTTTTAAAACTATAACTCTTGGTCATAGAGTCCATGGTTGGATAGATTAGTTGATTTTCCTCTTGCATTGATGATCTCTAATGGGAATGTGGAGTCCTTGGAGTAATATTTGCATTTTCATCTTGTTTCTTGGTTGGTGGTATCTTGTGGAAATATGGGTGTTGATTTGAAAACTTTCCTTATCTTATTATGCGAGTAAAATGTTTGAGCCTAAACAACAAACATTGTTAAACCTCATAAATTCGTAGAAGCAAATATGCCTCCTTAATGGGTCTTCCTTGTAACTTCTTTTGAGACTTGTATAGACCCACTAGGAATGTTTAATGATGCTTGTAACTATTTGGTAAACCCTTTAAATATTGGTGTGATACATGTTGAATGATAGATTCCTAGTTCTTACAAAATTAATGATGTGTTTGTTATGTTGAACATCTCTTGTTCCTATAGAATGTAAAATGTGATGAGTTAATTCATCTCTCTCTCCCCTAAAAGTAATAATGTGATATGTTTTAATCTTCCTTCCCATTAAAATTTAATTGATAAGATGACTCACCCAAACACCATAAAACTATAATTGAGGAAATTTGACCTTGAAACTTAACAAATAAACTGGGACATAGAAAAAGGAAAATGGTCCTTGTCATAACCTTGGTAGATTAATAGAAGAAATAAAAGATATGTCGAAGAATAGATAGGAAACTTTGTCCATCTACCTTACCTAGGAGTAAAACTAAATACTTTTTCCACTTATATAGAATGATGAGATATCATAGCCCCTTAGTGGCACTCCTTATAATGCAAACATGTGATAACATAATAAAAGGAAGATTTTTAATTGAGAAAAAAATCATAAGGAATGTGCTTACCAAAAATAAAAATAATTTTTTTTGACTTAATAGTTGGTTTATATAATGAGTAAGATTTATGTGTATTAAGTGCAATGTATAGTTGAACCTCTAGTTCTGCCACCTACCTGGAATTATGTAACACCTTGTTAATAGTAATGTGTTCTAATTGCGTAGTATTCCCTTGTTCATAGGCATATGTGCTTTCCCTTGTAGGAGTTAGGTATTCGTACCCTTGTTTCCTCGTAGCTCAATGAGCGTGATTTGTGGCCTTTTAGGATTGGGTCTTGTCTCTTGTTTTTTAAGGAAATAAGCCTCCTTGTGTGCTGATGTATTCCTTGGTGACCTAGGTTATTGTAATTTTAAGGCAACATATGTTAAGGATATGACATAACTTTGGGAAGTCCTCTTTCCTTCGTATTTGCTTGTGGCACCTTGTTGTTGTCGCCCCTTTTTCCGTTGGGAAGGAAAGTGAAAGTTATTTCCGTAACTATTACTTTCTTTTGGTATGAGGCACTTTTGGATTATAGTTGGACCCCTCTTGTTACTTATTCTTCCCTCTAACTCCCTTGAGGGCACTTTGGTGTTACGATTTATGCATGTAGTCTTTTATGGTTACTTAGAGCTTGAACATGAGTTAAGATAAATAAATTCCATTGTGTTATAATGAATGGTGCTTTTTGTATTGGTATGTTAGTTTCTAGTGGAAATATTATCTAAATGTTTGACGTTTCTAAATCAGGATAGTGTTTTGTGTTCGATCTTGAATGTAAAATAAATTTATGAAGACCTTATGGTCATGTTTTCCTTAGTATAACCTTGAAAATTTGATTGTACCCTCTCTAGTTATATAAGTGCTTCCCTTGAATAGTTTTCTTGATTGTAAATGTTTTTCTAAATTAAGGGTCCTCCTTCTTGTCAAACCTCATCTTGTGTGATCTCAAAATTGTGAGACCTTTGGGTAGACATGTTTCTCATACAAAATCTTGGTCATGGTTGAGTTTTCAAGCCTCGTCTAAATAACGAACTTTGAAGCATAACTCAACCTTAGTGGAAACCTCACATTTTGTCAATGCAGTAAGTAGTATCCATGGAAAACTATGTGGTCATATCTAGATTCATGAAATTCTCCTTGTTAGTGCTTTACTTGGTGTTATTCTTGAGACTTCTGTGACCATTTCATGTTTTGATGCTATGTGTTTTAGCTTGGTTGATCACGTAGAGTTACTCTATAGAATTACATGTTTACAACCTTACTTGAAGAAAATTTAGAACTCATCCCTTAAAATCTTCCTTCTTCTTGTAAATTGCATTGGGCCAAACTTGAGTTCTATAGACCCACACTTGTTAGAAGCAAATGAATTCCACAAAGGGTGTTATTTTATATTTTTTCACTATCTATTTCTTCGTGACTTCCAGGAGGAAGTCAAATCTAAGAGGAGGGGGATGTAATGCCCACTTCTCTTCGACACTAAATGAACCATGAGTATCGTTTCCAATTGTTTATAATCGTAAACATGACTGTTGTGTTCTAGTTAGCACGAAAATAAAAGGTGCGGACATGAGGATTTATATTGTGTTTTGGTTATCATTATTATTACCATGACTCAATGTCGTATTGTGGACCTTGATGGTAATTTAAGGATATGATGATGATGATCTAGAATAGTTACCTTGTTACAGACTGATTGTTATGTCATTACTATCGTTGTATTGTTTAGGCTCTGGTCACTCTTTATTGGATCCCTAGACCTTGATATCATAATAAAAAATTAAACATTTCTAGATGAACATTGATACACTCATTTTACTTATTGGATAGACAGTACATACATGTTATACTTGCAACATGATGTGACTATTGCAGTAAATTTATATGCTTGATTCCTATATCAGTATTCGATGTTCTAACTGTTACTACTGTATGGATGTATTAGACGTGAATTACATATATTTCTATATGATTGTTGATGTTGTGATCTTAGTGCAAATTGATGGATTGTTATAATCGAAATGTTAGAAAATTAAACAATTGTTGAATTACTTGATTCCAACTTTGGTTTAATTAGGATATTCAATGATGTAAATTGTTATGTATACATGCATGTGTTTTATTATTTCGACGTCATTAATATGGCCACAAGGCCAGAAAGGTATTGTTAGATTTTGTAGGAAATTATATCACAACAAAATACGGGGGATAGGAGACCAACAACAAAGGAATATGGGGTATTGGCAATAGGTCACCATGGCAACTCGTGTATTCGTATGTTGTGTATTGTTGTTGATTGTTGGAGGTCCCCATTGGGGGGTGACCTCAATAGTGACCTTGGGTAAGTTTGTAATTTTGTCTTGTTGATTTTATTTTATTCGTGAGTTTTGTATTTTTATTAGTTTGTGGAGTCACTTATTATTATTTTTTAACACCCCTCTTAAGTTAATTAATATTTTTTAACCAGTGTTAATTAGGATGTGATAAAAGGGGGGGGAATAAATGTGAGTTAGTAGCTTTAATATGTGTATGGGATGAGAATGAATTAAATTGGTTTGAAGTAGTGTGTACTCAATATCTCATGTGAAATTCGGATTTTGACTTTCTAGGCCATTTTGGTGACTTGTGAGACAAGTTAAACTTGTCCCACACCTCTTAAAGTGACCCACCCACTAGGCCTATGATGTGATGGACTTATTTTAGGTCCTATTTTGTGTTTTTATGGAGGAAAAGAGAAATTATGTGCACTTTTCTTACATGGGTATTTAATTATTGTCCTTAGGGGTGTGGGTTAGGTTGAGTATGTAAGAGGGTGGTCTTTTTCCCAACCACCAATTTATTATGCTTTGGGGTTTGGGTTTGACCTTGGTGAGGTGGTTGGAGTAGTGATGATGTGGCATCCTATATGGAGCCACATCACCCCCCCCTCTCTCTCCTTTCCATTTATTTCATTTTGTGTGAGGATTTGGGGGAGTTGCTCATTTTTATTTTGGGGAATGCTTGTAATTTTGGAGAGCTTGCTTGAGAATGGAGCTTGGAGTGGATGGTGGTTTCTTAGGAATTTGGAAGCCTTGGAGCTTGTTGTGTATTGATACTCTTCATTTGTGAGGTAGATCTCTACCTTTGTTCTTACCTTGTTATTTTGTTATGCTCTTATGTGTAGATGTTGATCCTTAATTTGGTTATGCTTGTTGGAAAAAGACTTGATTCTTAGGTTGTGGGAGAAATGGAAATGTGGGTAAAATTTGAGGGAGGCATAAGAGAAATGTTATTAGGATTTTAGGAGGGAGTTGTGTTGGGAGGTCCACCTTGTTGATAAATATGTTTTGTATTTATCTTGCTATTATCTTGAGGGAGGCATAAGAGTGGATTGATTTCTTGAGGGAGGCATAAGAGTGGTGTATCTTCTTGGAGGGAGGCATAAGAGTGTTGCGTGTATTGTGATGAAAATTTTGGGGGCTCATAGGTGGACACCCAAGCCCTTGGGAGGCATAAGAAGAGCCCCCATGTTCCTTTCTCCTCCATGGCTTTAACATGAAGCCTTTGTGTTAGAAACTTGTTGGTTTTGTTGTAATTTTGGAAATGTGTTTTTGTGTTGAGTGTCTTGATTGAATGTGTATGTGGAAGCCAGTTTGAGTTGCCCATGGTTGTCTAAATAATCCCTCATTGCTTCCTTGTTGGGGCTCGGGGGCCAATGAGGAAGAAGGCTTCTCTCCCTCATTGGAATATTGGTTGGGTGGAGAGCGTTGCCTACTCCCCCATTTGGTTGTGTTCTTGATTCATGATGAAGATGGTTGAGTTCAATGAATATTGGTTCATAGTGCCTTTGAAGAGAATGGAGAAGGATATGTGAAGTTACATCTTGTTTTATTGTGAGTTTACAACTTATAAATTTTACCCATGGGACTTTGAATGAAATATTGTATGTTAATGGTTAGATTTTTCAAATGAGTTATTGGGATTTGCATTTCTCCAAATGAAATGTGAACCTTGTATTGGTTTGTACGAAAAGAATAAGGCCCTCACATCTATACTTTGTCTTGGGAGTTGTATGAGAAATATGTTGAAAGGATTAGTGTTATTGGGTGAAACTAAATGTGGACTCTCTTGCATTATTGACAACTTCGTTGAATGAGAAAATGAAAAAAACAAAAGAAAGACTTTCAAATGTGTGTCATACCTTCTTTTACCCAAGTGAATGTGCATGAAGGAATTAAATAAATCAATTCTACTATCTAGCTCCTTGTAATTACAATGGAAATTTGTTCCAAGTAGATGAATTTAATTACAGCTAAATATACCCGTAGGTCATTATGCAAATAAATTTGAATGATATGGTTTATTCACAAATGGGCAAATAACCAAAACCAATGTAACTTTAATACTCATGTGTAACTGATTTCTTAGTCATATAAACATCAAATCTCCAATGTTATCTTATTACACTAATATGCAATTTTGTGTTTTATATGAAAAAGAAACAAAAGAAAAGAATTTAAACTTCCTTCTATACAAATAAAAATATTAATTAAATAAGACCCATTATTAATATATATTATATATTTTTATATATTAATAATATATAAGATTATATTCTAGATTTACAATAATAATATATATACATTATCATTAAATATTAATATATACTTATACCAGTGAATGAAGGTATATATATATATAATATATAATATATATACATAAATATATATTGTAAAGTGGGGACATAAATGAAAAGTGACCAATTTGGGGGAACCGTATAGTTTTAATTTGTAAAAGAGGAAACAAATATTAAATTAAGTTTTTTGTTTTTAAGGCTTTTGAAATTTACCAAGGTGGAGGAAGTTTGTTATAAATGTATAAATAATTTTAAAAGAGGAAAGAAAATGGTAGTGGTCGGCCAAGTGGGGGGGACCACTCCATGTGGGAAATGTTTATTAAATGACCCCAACTCTAAACCTCCATAATAAAACCGAACCAAATCCTTACCTTTATTAATTTTGCGGCCCCTCCAAATAGTTTTTTTTAATGCGGCTAATTAGTCGGCTCTAGTTGGTGATGCGGCCCGTGTATGCTTCCTTCCCAGGACCATGAGTTTTTAATATATATATATATATATATATATATATATATATATATATATATAAACAATAAATCATAAATCTTCAAGAAATTTAGGGATTATTTAAGATGAAAAAGAATTAGATGTATATTAATTTATATACATAGTTAATGTTTATAAAATTGTATTTGTAACCGAATATCATTTAAAATGGGTATTAAAAGACAAGGAAATATATATATATTTACATGTATAATCACATATTTAAATGGTATATTCACACAGTGATTATTTTCGGGTCTGCAATATAAATAAATTTCTGGTATTACTCATAATGAAATGGGTAAATACCCACAACTCATAGAAGATCGTCAAAAAAAAAGAAAAAAGAGAAGAAGTTTTCGGGTTTATTAAAACATTTATTTTTCTGTGTATATACACATACCTACATCAAGATTCATGTTGTATTTCCCTCTTCCAAAACCAGAAGAACAATGGGCAAAAAAAAAAAAAACCATAACCCAAGTAAGAGAAATCTCTCTCAAAGGAAGTACAAACAATGGGTAAAATGATATTTGGAGACAGAGCAAACCCTAGGAGAGGGATGCTAAAACTAGCTCATCTTCTTGTGTGCATTCACCAAAGAGCTTGAGCTTCCTTCCATGGCCTCCCTTCTTCATTAACCTGCAAAACAAACAAGAGAAATGAGAAAATTAGAATTAAGAAAATGAATATGATGTGAACCCATAAGGATATCTAGGGTTTCTTTTGAGCAAACCTAGATCTAACAGATCAGGAAAGAATTGATCGAATGGTGTATGGATGCACCTTACATCACTTATGTGATGGGGTATTTAAGTGGGTATGTTTTAATTATAATGATGAGTGAATGCAATGTTAAATGGGGCCTAAGGGCTTAGACTAAGTTGTGCACCTTGTCTTTTTAAATAATGAACTATTAATAATATGCATGTCTTTAACATTGCAAAATTAGTATTCTTGTCTAATATAATTTAAAATTTATTTATGGCCCTTAAATAATAATTTTAAAGGAGATTAATGGAATAGAGTAATTAAAAGCAAGATGAGAAATATTGAAGCTTAGTAAGAAAATTTAAATCATGAATCGAGTTTTGGAATGGAGTTAATATTAATCGGTCATTGTTTGAATTTTAGCCTGCCTCGAAAATTATATAGAACGTTATTATCAAGAATTTAATTTAATTCCGATGAATGTTATTGTCGTTACCTTTAAAAAAAAAATTCCATAATTTTCACTGTTTGTTATCGGGTTTATCGTGTTTTCTTGTTGAGAAAAATACAGGTGTTACACCTATGCTGAGTTGTCAGATCATATGAGATGTCTCTAGGTTCGACGGAGTCTGAGTAGTCACCCGTCGAAGTTGAACTATATTTTGGTCTCAGGGCTCTTAAGGGACTACGCCCGAACGAAGTAGCCCGGAAGCAACGACCTTGTCACGCACCAAAACACCACCTCCTATAGCATTCACCTGGCCACGTGGATGTGTCAGCATAGTCGGTTTGGTGCCATGACCCGCCGTTTGCAAAATATAGTCTTTAACAACCTTACACTGGCTCAAACTGCATTATTTCACGTGTTTGCAAACAATAAAGTAGCGAGAGCACCGATCTGAGAAGGAAAAAACTGAGAGAGGCTATTGTAGAGGGTCCCTACGCCAAGGTTTTGGATCATACGAGACATCTCTAGGTGCCACAGAGTCTGAGTAGTCACCCATCGAAGTTGAATGATATTTTGGTCTCAGGGCTCTTAAGAGACTACACTCGAACGAA
The DNA here is from genome assembly GCA_019776745.2 of Taxus chinensis. Lineage (NCBI taxonomy): Eukaryota > Viridiplantae > Streptophyta > Pinopsida > Cupressales > Taxaceae > Taxus > Taxus chinensis. The sequence goes on along the minus strand of CM034149.1, from coordinate 136,126,652 downwards.
GTAGCCCGGAAGCAACGACCCTATCGCACACTGAAACACCACCTCCTCTAGCATTCAACTAGCCACCTGAATGTGTCGGTGTAGTTGGTTCGGTGACACAACCCACCGTTTGTAAAATATAGCATTTGACAACCTTACACTAGCTTAAACTGCACTATTTTGCACGTTTGTAAACAATAGGGCAACGAGAGCACCGATCTGAGAAGGAAAAAACTGAGAGATGCTATTGTAAAGGGTCTCTACATCAAGATTTTAGATTAGACGAGACATCTCTAGGTGCCACGGAGTCTGAGTAGTCACCCGTCGAAATTGAATAATATTTTGGTCTCAGGGCTCTTAAGGGACTATGCTCGAACAAAGTAGCTCGGAAGCAACAACCTTGTTAGGAACCAAAAAACCATCTCCTCTAGCATTCATTTGGCCACCCAGATGTGTCGACATAGTCAGTTCGGTGACATGACCCACCGTTTGCAAAATATAGCGTTTGACAGCCTTACACTAGCTCAAACTGTACTATTTTGTGCGTTTGCAAACAATAGGGCAGTGAGAGCACCGATCTGAGAAGGAAAAAACTGAGAGAGACTATTGTAAAGGGTCCCTACGCTGAGGTGTTGGATCAGATGAGACGTCTCTAGGTGCCATGGAGTCCGAGTAATCACCTGTTGAAGTTGAACAATATTTTGGTCTTAGGGCTCTTAAGGGACTACGCCCGAACGAAGTAGCTCAGAAGCAAAAAACTTGTCGCGCACCAAAGCACCACCTTCTCTAGCATTCACCTGGCCACCCAGACTTGTCGGCATAGTCTATTCGGTGCCATGATGTCCTGAGGCATGACTTCTCACTCCTCGCCTTCGTTCATTTCCTAAGACTCAAAACATTCAATGTCACTTGTTTACCTTCCATCTCTCTTGTTCTCTTTGGAATTTCCTCTATCCTCTTAGGTGCTTCATCACTGTCCTTGCTTTCCTCTCTTGAGTTATGTTGTTGTGGTGATCTCTCTCCATCCTCTGCTACCCCAGCTATGTGCTTACATGCTCATTATGTTTGCATTGTAATATGGTCATGCTCTTGGCTACCTTGAAACTTTTTACATACTTTTCATCCCTTAATGGGTATCTAATACCCTAATTATCATGCTTTGAAGATTCATAAGAATAAAGCATTCCATTTTTATTCTAATAGTGGATTAAGTATTTGAATATAGGTCAAGAATACTAAATGGAGTTGAAATTAAATGAGCCATAATTGCTAGTGAAGCAAGAACTAGTGAAAAGTGGTGAGTAAAGGTAAGTCATGTTAAAGGAATGAAATGCATTTATTCATTGTTTCTAATAGTATGGTGAGAATGTGAACATATGAATAAGATTATCAATAAAGTTCTAAGGCAAGTAGCTTCAAGTTTGCTTATTTGGATGGAGTTTTAGAAGGAGAGTGAAGTGGCCAATCAAGTCACTTATGAAGCATGCTAAAAGAAGTGAAGGAAACAAATAAGTGAAATCCTATGAAGGAATAAGAGGAAAATAGTTTACATGCACGAGAAACATGAAGAAGAGAAAATAATTCTCATAATGGAGAACATAACACGAAAGAACAATAATGGAGGAGAAAGGAAGTGCAAAATGAAATGCTTAGAGAATAAATAGGTACTCATTCAATATGAAATGGGAAACAAGAGGAAAGTGGTGAGAAAAGGTCAAATTTCAATTTGAGGCAAGCATGTAATGGTTGTGATCAATAAATGAAGAAAGTGAAGGAGAGAGTGAATACTTGTTGTACATGAGGAAATACAAAGGCTTGAGGAGATATTTATGACAGGATATTCAAAGCAACAAGAGACAAGTCAAGAGAAAAAAGAGTGAAAAATGGCAGAATAAGAAGGAGAAAGAAAGAAGTCTTGAATGTACAAGCAAATAAAAGGAAAGAGGATGGTAAGTCCAAGAAGAAAGAGACAAACAATGAAAATGAAAGAGAGAAATGAATCTACTTTAAATGATAATCAAATTGAATGGTTAACTTCTTAGTTGATTGGCATATAGCACCAAATTATAAAGAGATTACGGTGTGTACATCTATTGATTCCCTTAATTTCTCTAAAACAATGTAAATGCTTCCCTTAATTTCTTAACAATTGTACCATGCAATGTTGCACCATAAGTAACGTTATATTCATATAGTTCAAGATGAACTCTACCTCTCTTATTTCTATCAATGTTCGCATTAGTTGATATGCAACAAATGAGTGTTAGCTTTAAAAGAAAAAAAGTAATTACGTATTGCCCTTTTGTAGTTCACCTAGCATGGTTTTGCTTAATGGAATAGGTTTGCTTAACAATTGTACCATGTAGTGCTCCGGGACATGGTTTTTTAATTTTAAATCAAACATACATATCTAGAACTAATAAATGGTTATGAAAACATACATAGAAGGATATCATACATGCAATGAAATCGAATCAAACATATAGAAGTAATATCATTATGAAAACCAACACACATGGATATATAAGAATCAAACAAAGTGTGCTCCAGACGCACGTCTCTAAAAATATGTAAGTTCATAACATGTGTACATCTCGAACTAAGTGTGTCATACATATAGGACCACATGCGGTCGCAAAAGGCTATATATATACAATGGACTATATGAAGAAACATGTTCACTAGGACCAGATGGCCCATATATATATATATCTATGTACATCCATGTGGACTATGAATCTACTCATGAAACATCTTCCCTCTCTTCTCCCTACTAGAAGTAGCACGTCCACGACCTGGGGATGTAGTGGAGGGAGATGCCACTATGGATTTCATCTGTGTGGTCCTAGGCATCTCTAAGCAGGTCTGCAACCTAACCTGCACATTCATAAAAAAACAATTTTTTAACACCCAAAATTTTAAAATACATTCAAAATTTAGAAACTTGTACAATTTAGTTAAAATGCATGTGAAATCTTACCGCAATGTCATGATCCCTATCAATTTGTCGTTGACGCATCGCAGGGACAATAGTAGACTCACGAGGGGTAAGCTACATACAAATAATTAATTTTCAAATTAAATATTTCACATACATACAAAATTTGATATTGTAGATTTAAGTAATAAGAAATAATGAACCTCCAAAATTTAACAAATTTTAAAAAATTGTACCTTAGTTAGTGGATCTATAGATGTTATGGCAGTATCTAAAGTAGCCTCCACAGTCTGCATATATGGAGGAGTCTCTCTGACAGTCATAAGCTATACAAAAAACATGTACAAATCAATATTAAAATCTACATGACTGCACCACATAACAGAGGTCCAAAGCATGTAATCCACGTGAACTTCCACAATTAGAAACAAAGTGTAAAGAGAAACTAACCTGCGTAAAACTCATGTGAGGCGTGCCAGTAGCCTTAGTTCCTAGAGCAGATGATGACCCGACTAGGCTCCTGTGTATAAAAGACAAACATATTAATATGTACAACATACACTGTGAAACATTATAATAATAATCTAGTGCAATCAAATGAAATTAAAAATGTAAGTTTGTACAACTTGAAACTTACGTTTGAAACACGCCCAGCTACAGTAGCTAGCATGTCGACGCCGGATGTTTCCTTCACCGGCTCTTGCTATTTAAAATAAAATAAAAAATTAGTTTTTACATGTATGTACATGATGTACAATCAAATACATATATATTAAAATCTCAAACATGAATTAAACTATTGTATATATATTATTTATATTTATTTAAAATTTACCTGTGAAAGACCAATATCAGTGGCACCAGTTCCAAAAACATCCCCCATACATCTCATCTATAGAAAAGAAATCATGTGAACCAGCAAATGATGTCTCGCCCGCAGTGCATACAGACACCACATGATCCACAGTAGTGTGGTGCGCTAGAACTAGCGCCTCCACCAACATCACCAGATGCAATCTGGTCACTATGTTGGGTTAGAGTGTCAGTGAGCTCCCTCAATGCATGCAGTGTGTCAATCTCCACAACCTCCTTCACTGTAGGAGGGATAACTGAAGGTAGTGGGGGTTTTAGGGCATGGGGGATCCTTGGTTGACCTACGTGTGCACCAGGTCTACTATGTGCAGAGCCACCTCCTCGCCCAAAAAATTCAAAAAATTCAAATTAATTTGGGACCTCATTAAGCACAAACTCGCAATATAATTTCTTCAAAAAATAGAGAGGAACCTCATTGTTGTTGCATGGTGGATAATCAAAAACCATCCACCATCAGTCCCAAAAATTGTTTTTGATTCGTTCATCGTGGCACCAATGGATTGGGAACCGTTTGTAAGTAGCTGCGGGGGGGGGGGGGGGGGGGCATTGGTTCTCGGGTCAGTAAATAATGCACAAATGAGGTCTTTTCCAAAAAAATTTGGTCTTTTACGGCCGCATGGGATAATTTATCCACATACCACCACCTACAATCACCTCTAAAGGTATTCCATCTATGTATTTGGTTGGTTGTGGAGTCGACTTCGCCAATCAATGTTTGCAATGTGTTGGCTAAAGTCATGTGGGACAAATTTGTGGCATGATTTTGTCTTATAGTCTGAATAAGGTTCTCAATGACAATTTTATTTTCTCGGATTCTTCCAACGATATTATCTTCTGTTCCTGCTGGTTCAGTGGGGACAAAAGGAGCCACATGAGGCAAATCTATGTTTGGAGGAGGGTTTTGAGGAATGTTCGGAGGGTTTTGAGGAATGTTTTGACGGTTTGCATGATTTTGAGCTTGCCGACCAACTGGACAAAACAAGAAAATTGTATACATAAACAAACATTTCAAAAAACCCATGAAAATGAAAAAAATAACCTAAAATGTAAAAAAAAACCTAAAATGCAAAAAAATGATTAAAATTGGAGGCTTACCTCCTCGTCTTGGCGGCATGGTTGAATCTATCGCGATCTAGAAGTCCGATGAGCAATTTTGAGGTGGTATTCAAAGCTCCAGTGAAAAATGTCTAGGAGAAATCACGGTTTGAAATGAAAAATGGGGAAAATGAGGACTCAAAAGACTACTTTTTTTTGTCTCAGAGTTCTGTGCTCGATCTAAACCACGATTGTTTTAGGTTCGGTTATTTCCAAACTTGCTAAAAAACTGCGATTGCCCGTGATCGCGGTTCCTGAATTTTGGGTTTTTATGTCCACGGAATTGTCCACCAACTTCATGCACTTACCTGTCACTGTGTTATTTCATTTATTTGCTTTGTTAAATGGTTGGTTATTAATGTTTGGATTAATATATATTTTATATGATAATTTATAACCTCGGTCCTAATAAGGCCAGTAGAACAAAACCTTGGAAGCCATTCCTCTTCAAGCTATTTTATAGAAAAATTAAAATTGTTGTGTTTCACAAATTGTACCTTAAACCTTAGAGGGGATAATCCTTCTTAGGAATATTGTGTTCAGTAAGGCCTTAATAAGAAGTGTTCCTATAGAGTGAGACATTTCCCCCCTTGAAAATGTGTGTTGACCTTATGAAAATTTGATAAAAGTAAGGTATGGTCCTTCTTAAAGGGAAACACATTGATCGAGATGATAAAATCCTAACCAATTAAAGAGCTCTAATAATATCTTGGTACATTTGAAATGTTCCACAGAGTTAAAGACTAAATAAATAATAAATGTTCCCTAGGAATATAAATTGTGTACTCTTGTGAAAGTGAACTAAACCATTTTTCGTCATGTATCAAAGCAGTTAAGTAAGAACTCATCTTCATGTGATCTATGTGCTGATTAAAGAATTAAATAACTAATTGAAAATTTGTAAGTCATATGACATTATTGGTTAATAAGCTTGGTAGTGTTTTATCATGTGTACTAAGTGTGGGTTTTGCTCAAAGACAAGAAAAGTTAGCCAAGTTTTATTTATGTGCGGGTTCGTAATGTAGGCCATGACATTGTGTGTAATAATTAGATCTATTGTAGTTATATTATCTTATCCACCCCTGAGCACTGAGTGATGTCTTATGTAGTGACTTGGGAGAATGCCTTTGTACAAAACACATCATTGTTTACACATGATATGAAGAGTCCATACAATATATTAATGGTTTAGTATAACCCCTTTTGTTCCCTTTCAAACACTCCTTATTCTCTTATCTCAAAGACATTGCCTTCTCATCTGAAAATGAATGTTACTTATGCCTTATGGAAATTATTTGCGAAGACACAACACTCTTATGAATGCTTGAGCAATTAAAATGCTCTTGTTTATTACATGTGTTTTGTAAGTACCGTAGGAAAAATTTATGTTTTAAACATAGTAGTGATTATCAAACATGCCATTTAGACATATTGACTGTTGCACAAAAACTACTTAAGACAAACAACATTTTATAACAAAGTAAAACCATGGAACTTCTATGGACCATAATTTTTGCATACACAGTCGAAATCTAATCTTGATACTTTTTAAAGTGCACAATGTTTTTAGGGGAATTGATATATTCAATAATATTTTACTTTGGAATTGTTCTTCATGTGTTTTTGTGCCTCTGTCTCAAAACATAACACTTTTATCGCATCAACAAATATATCAAATTTCTAGACTCTACAGCTTGTGAAACTCAATTAATTCACTTGGAACCATGTGGATGCTGAAAATCAATATTATTCAAATGTTCTTGATGTCATTTAAGTGTTGGAGTGTTGATGTTTCCTTTGTACCACTTTCTACCATGTTATAGCAACAAAACACACATATACATCAACTCTTGTTTTTAGGTGATGCAAGATTGCTTTTAAACTTGGATGTTCTTGCATCAAACATTTGAGCAAGAAATATATGACCATATTACTCATAAAAAATTTATATTTGGTACAACCATCCTTTTAACTTGAAAGGTAAGGCCATGGTTTACCCTTCCACCATGTAAGGTACCTCAAACAACTTCTCATTATGCTTCTTTCTCCTTTTCTAATGACATGTTGGCCCACAAAACATCCTTTTTTCCTAAATTTCACCATTCCTCTCTTTCCTCTACCCAATGTTTGGGCACAAGTTAACTCCACCAATTAACTATCTCTTTCCATTATTTTTTTGGTTTTTTCTCACCTATGCCCACCCTCCACCATGTTCCTTCAACACTAGTGTCATATACATCCTTCCTCTAAGAGTATACTTCATCATTACTCATTTTTCCACCTTTTTTTTGGAAAATAAATCAACATACCTTTGACATCAAGAATATAATCCATAATTTCCACCACTAGCTTTAGAATAGGCTACATGTCTTATTTTCTCATCATCCTCATTACAACGTCAAACATCTAACTAACTCTATTGTAACATCTTCATTCTTTAGTCTAGTCTTCACGATGGATTTAAATGACTCATCCACCTCATATTAAATTCCTCCTTTGTTTTATTTTAACAGAAATGGTTTCTCTTGAAGTTTAGATCAACTCCTTCTACACCTTCAATTTTTTTGCAACTCCCTCAAAAGGTTAATCTTCAACAACAAGTTGCACTAACTTCACCTCCACCTTCACGTACTTCAAAATCATGCTTTCATTGCTCCTCTTACTAGACTATCTTCAATCAAGTGAAACCTTGGGCACTTGATTCAAATTGGAAGATCCAAAAGTTATGAATTGCTGATTAAACTAAAATGGAATATGGATGCCTAATTTAGTTTTATCTAATGCTATGTAAAGCAGTAAATAAAAATGAAATAAATGAGGTAAATGACTAAGTAAATATAAATGTAAAAACATGATGTATTAGAAGGGTTGGAAAGATCTTAGCTGATTCGATGGTTGTTTGGGACTATGTCACAGAGATGACTAAATAAACATGAGGAGGACACAACTATGCTGAGGCCTAGAAAAGTGCATATTCAAGTTGTCTGGATGGACTAGGGTGATTAGAGAGGGATAAGGGCTCCTGGGGCACCCTAGTCTGTGCAGGAGGTCCAAAAACCAAACTTGCAAGGTCACTAGATGATATAAAGTATTCATTGGACTGCGTTATATGTCGTTCGTAATCAAAGATGAAGAGAAGACGTTCAAAACCCCAAGCCAAACATCAAAACCCTAAAAAATAAAGATACAAGTGAAATGGGTTGGAATGTCCTCATCGGCCAGAATGGTGGACTTACTAACTGAGTGTTGCTCTACATTTCAGACCCAAATGTAGTTCTAGGTGAGTGTGTGAAAGTTGTGCCCTAGGTTTTCTTATACCAGTCACACTTTGTGAAGTAGTGACCTATAACTGGATGTAGAAATGTAATAAAATTGTGGATGAAAAAAAAACTTCCCTCCTATGTAGTGTGATGCAGATGAACTAGCCTTGTCCCTTATGATGGAGCTAGATGGATGCAAATGGAGCCCTTTATAGATGCAACCTTAGGTGATGATAGTAGTGACTAGTGCTTGGTCCCTAATTATGGTCTCATAAATTTATATTTATATGGTTCTCTTGTTATAATTTCATAATTAAACCCAAAAAGGCTGACCACTAAAAATATGAAAAGATCAAATGGCTAGAAAGTGCCAAAAAGATGAGTGTAAAGTGTAAAGAGGATCGGGGTGCCCAGAATGGGACCTGGGCACCTGGGACGCCCTAGTACATGTAGAAAGTATATGCAGAAGGTTGGGAGTGATGAAAAAAATCAAAGTAAAAAGGCCAAAGGACATGGGTTGATTAGTACTTTCTTCACTCAAAAACCACATGAATAGTAGTATGAGACTGAGACTAAATAATACCCAAAGTATGTGATTGTGTGTCTATATTTGCCCCCACTTTATGTTGGTGAGCAGAACACTCAGTAACATAAAGTAGATAGAGATGTGTACCTGATGTCCATGTAGAGTGATGGAGAAACCATGCCGATGGACTAGACAAAGCGTGGAGTGACAAAAAAGATGAAGCATGAAGACTAAAGATGCAAATGAGCAAAAAGTGTCGAGAGTGAACCTAGGGTGGAAATGCGTGTGTAATTGCCGATGTGTGTGTTGTACTTGTATGTTAGTATGAGGTGTGTGCTGCTATAAAATGTTGTTGTTGAGGTTGTTGTTGTTGATTACTTGCTTCTTACATGGATGAACCTATAAGGAGAAGATGATCAAGTAATCAAATGCACATGTATATATGCATAAAAATGCATGTATATAGTAATTAAAATATTGAAATGGAAATATGGAAAGTGTAAAAGGAACATGTGCACTTGATCCGTGATGAGAGAAAAAGGTGTAGAAAGTATATCCTGTAACTGCGAATTTTTTGGGTGATCTCACGCAACCATGGCCGAAGAAGTGTAGGGAGAAGTTGCATTATTATCCAATATGTAACTACTTCCCTGAAGATGTATGAAGAGATCTTTGTATTGTTTGGTTTTTTAGGCATCCTGACGCCATTGGCTGAAGTAGTGTAAAGAGGAAATACACAATATCCTCTAACCTGTAACTACTCCCCAAAATGCTAAGGACTACTTGTCCTGTAAAATCCGTTGTGTACGGGGTTCGTAGACTGGTCTGAGCCCACTCGATGTATAACCCAAAATGTCAAGGATAGAAACTAAAATGAACTGTACCGGTAGAAAGAATTGAATAGTGTGTAAAACCCCAAAGGATTCCCCCTTATTTGGGGGAAAATGCAACGTCGATGATAGAAGAATAAAGCCCCAAAAGAGGAACGACCACATAAACTGTGCTTTACAAGGGGAAGGGAATGCATTTGGTAGCAACCAAAGTGCACATAAACAAGTGGCTAGAAAATAAGTGTTAATACGAAAAAGCATGCATGTAAAAGAAAAGTGTACGCTATGTAAACAATGAGTAAGCTAGAATGCAAATAAACACACAAGAAAACAATATAGACCACCAAAACAGGTTGCAAACATGGGATACCACTCACAATGTCGCAAGACACACAAGGAAAAAATGACCGTATAACAACAAACAAGTGTGCACTCCAAATAAAGGGCAAGGCCCGCATACAATAATAAAGTAGAGACAAGCAATAGCTGAAAAAAAAACATATAGCCATGAAAGTAAGTAATTCTGCAAACAAATACTATACATAAAGCACCCGTTAGCATGTTAGAAAGATAACAAATATGTCAAAATTGTGTATAGGAAAGTAATGTAAAGTTCTAAGTACAAAATGAAGCAATAACACCTATAATGTATGATTGTGGATGCCCCCAGTAACCATTATAGGAGTGGTAGAAGGCGAGAATCCATGCTACATGTAAGAGACTTGTATCTGTGATCACAACTAGATAAAGGCTTGAATGCGCATGTGTGTATGGTAAAGATAATGACATACATGAGATCTATCTAGCATGTGCAATAAGATGACCATATATAAGAAAATGCAAGCAAGATTAAAAGCAACCAAGATATGCAATATGCTATGGATGGATGGAATGACATACAAGATGTATGATAGGAGCCATGTGTCCCCCGAGTGAATAAATTTGTCTATAGTGAGGTTCATTTGGTTTTCTCCCTCAGCAGTCAAGAATGAACTATAAACGAGAGTGCGTCATCGGTAAATGGTCAAAGTGTGTGTTGCATCTAACACGTTGTGATGAGTGTGTATGTGTAGTGATGATATGTGACCTAGAGATGAATGTGTGATGATGTATCCTAAAGCGTATATCACGACCAAATGAACAGAGGGAGTTGTGATGTAGCCTAAAGTGTATACTATTAAAAGATGAATAGAGGGAGTGGTGATGTAGCCTAAAGCATATACCACTACAAGATGAAGGGATAGGTGACCATTCATCCTATAACATATATCACTAACCTAATAATGTCACATAATAGAAGGATGAATGATTATTGTGTATGCTGAGGTCAATTTGATTTATAAACCCTCGGTAATCAGGTATGGACTGAGGAACTAAAGTGCGTCGTAGGGTAGTGAGTGCAACACATAGAAGAAGATGTAGGATGTGAGATGATTAAATGACCATGTGATGAGCAAAAGGTGTAAATAATCAATGTGTAGAATGTAATGCAAGATATTTAGATAGACTAATATTGTGTGATGCACATTATGTAGTATGTGGAATGTAATGCTAGACTCATAGACAATAGAAGCATGACACATGTATGATGAAGACTAATATGATGTATGACATATGGATATGTAAATTTCGAAATGATGTAAATTAAAAGTAGAGTGTATGATGTAAGATGTAAGACATATGACACAAGATGTATGAAGATTCGTAATGTGTAGTATCTAGTGTGTAGTGTGTGGAGTTCATGTGTAGTACGCCCTCAACAGTCAAGTGTGAACTGAAGCAGAAGAGCGTGTCATCGGGTAATGGTCGATACTAAAGTGCAGATGAATATGCATATGTGAGGATATTGATGTATGATAATGCAAAGATGAGAGATGCATGGGTGCTAAGGTGGGGGGATGTGTAAATTCTATGCTCCCCAAGTACGTGTTAATGAATATAATAATGTGACATTATCTAGAAGATCGTCATTGTTGGGATCGAAGCATACTGGAGTGGCATTGGAAACTTGATAAACAATAAAATGAGGTGGATCATATCAAGAACCATTACGACGTAATGTGTAGACAATCACAACATACTCTTCATCAGTGAAGGGTACTAGTGGATAGTCATGTGCATACAAATGAGAAAGATTCAAAGCATAAATTGGAAATGATTCATTACCTATGGAGACATTTCCGAATGGCATAGGAAACATAAGAGAATTTTGGTTTACATCTATAGTACCACCAATGTAGTCAAGCCAATATTTCCCAAGTGTCACTGGAGAAAGGTGAGCAGCGCGGGAAACAAAAATTGCCAAATGAAACACCCTAAGGCCATAAGTAGCTGTGATATGACAATATCCATGATAAAGATGAGGCGAGTGAATTGGTGGTAATATATCATTAAGTGTTAAACCAAGTCTAATTAATCCCTCAAGTGTGTAAATAGTATATGAGGAAGTACGATGAATTGGAATGTTATGCCAAAAGGATGTTTTGATGAGAAGAGTGCATGTGAAAGGAGGCGACGAAGATGTAGAATGCACAGTAGAGGATGAAATAGTCTTGACAATGTTAACAGATTCTTGATAAAGTATCATAGCATTGGTAAAAGGAGGGGTCTTGAACTTATATTCACCCGAGCCATCGGCCACAAACGTGTCTTCGAATTAAGAGTCATCTAAATAAATTGCTGTCAAATTTAGTTGATCTAATGGTTCTTCGATAAGATTGATAGCGTCAACTTCGTCATCAAATTCCTCAGAATCATCAGTGTTAGCATCCTCATGTTGTGTAGCATTATTGAGTATGTTAGTAGGTGATGTGGCAGGCATAGAAATAGAAGGTTCCTCGATAGGTGGAAAAGGAATGTTGATAGGAGTTGATACTATAGGGGAAATAATGGTCATAGTGTGAGTAGAAATAGATGGAGTATTTGTAGCGGCAGATGAAGACTGTGAAGCGCTAGCCTGACCAATTTCATATGTGTCAAGGCTACTATATGGAATACATTGTGAAGGTAGGATGGGCATAGCAATAATAGGGTCCACGCAATAGTATTTAAATGACCCTGGATCTATAGTAATAGTGTGTTCATAACCATCATCTAAAAATTTGACACATTGGTGAATAATAGATAGAACTACTTGCATTATGTGAATCCAAGGTCTACCTAATAAGATATTGATTTAAAATGAGCCATATATAACATACAAGTTAGTGAGAAAAATCTTAGGCCCAACCTAACTATGTAATGAAATAGTTCCCATACATTTACGAGTAGTGAGTCATAGCCTCAGATAATAGTAGAATTCCTAGAAATGAGATTATCACTAATACCCAGTTGCTTTAAAAGAAAATAAGCACATAAGTTGATAGCTAGTCCATTATTAATAAGTACTCATTTAATGCAAGTAGTGCTAACAACGACTGTAATGATCAAAGGCACACACAAATTATTTTTAGCAAAAGTTGACAAATCCTCATCAATGAAAGATATGGCATGTGGGAAATTACAAAGTGACTGTATGAGATGTGTAAAGGCCACTGCCGAGTTGTCACTTTCTATATGAATAGTATGAAGGGATGCTTCTAGCATATTGTGAAAGTCTGGTGCATTACGTAATAAATCATAAAGAGAAATCTTAACGAGTGTATTTTTAAGTTGTTCAATGATGTCATAACCCTTAGAAGTAGTAGGAGGAGTTTCCGAAGTAATGGGTGGAGGAATAGAAGTGGGTGGAGCCGTAGGAGGATTAGGATGAGTAATACAAGTAGTAACAATATATATATATATGAATTATACCTAGGCATAACAATCAAGGAGAATGTTGAGTACGCACACACATGAAATCAACAACACTAGTAACTATATTAGAGACCTTAGTAGGCACAAAATAGAATAAGACGATTGAGTCATAACTTGATACGGTGACAACATGATCAGAAGAAATGGTTGGATACGTCGGTTTCACCAATATGATTGAACTAAAATGGAATATGGATACCTAACTTAGTTTAATATAATGATATGCAAAGCAGTAAATAACAACTAAATAAATGAATTAAATGACCCAAATAACTAAGTAAATATAAATGTGAAATCCTAATGTATTAGAAGGTTGGAAAGAGCTTAGTTGATTTGATGGCTATTCGAGATTGTGTCACAGAGATGACTGAATAAACAACAGGAGGAAACGATTGTGCTGAGGCCTAGAAAAATGTAGATTTGAGTTGTCTAGCTAGACCGAGGCGCCTAGAGAGGGATGATGGCGCCTAGGGTACTAGTCTGAGTTCTGGGTGCCTTGGTCTGTGTAGGAGGTCCATGTAGACACAAAATTATACACTTTACAAATAATTTAGCTTGGTCTTATACTACTATTTAGAAGGTTCTCAAGTTTAAAAATTACTAATTAATCCCACCTTTTGGCCATCTTTATTTTATATTTTATTTCATAGTTTTCGTGTATTTTCCAACACTTATCCGCCCACTTTGCAAATGCCCCGACATTCTAGCCCTAAATAAAGGCACCCCAGCCTGTACCGGGGTGCCCCGATCCCACCCGGGGTGCCCCGATCTATACAAATCCGCTTTCGCTCCTTTTTGGGTCATTTATAGCGGTTGGTCATCTTTATCTTTTTCCTAGTCGTCCTTGTTGAGATTAAATACGAAATTAAGCTTGAGAGCCCTATAAATATAAAGTTATAAGACCATAATGAGGGTCCTAGGTCCTAGCATCATATCACTACTATCACTCCATCTAGAGTTGCATCCATTGCATCACTTGCATCCACATAGTGCCATGCATCAAGGCTAGGATATCTGCATCACACACACTTCATAGGGGGAGGGATTCTATTCTATTCCATGCACACATACTATTCACATTTTTATATAGTTATTATTTCTCGGTACTTCACAAAGTGTGACTGGAACACGAGAGCACCTGGGCACGCACACGCACACACACACACACACACACACACACACACACACACACACACACACCTAAACTACATTTGTCCAAAATGTAGTGCAACACTCAGTGATAAGACCACTAGTTTGCGTAGTTGAGGTCAATGTCTGACCCATTCATTTACATATTTTATTTTTCTAGGGTTTGATACTTCTCTTTGCATTGCAAGTTATGTTCTAGATCATTCGACAGATCCAACACAATAAATAGGGAAGGTTTGGAACCAACTTGTGACCATATAAGTTGTAGGTTTTGAGCATTTACAATGATCAAAGCACTCAAATTGCAAACTAGGACACCCTAGGGTGCCCTAGTACACTCCCAGGCACCCCAGTCATCTAAGACCCTCTAGATCTATCCTTCGCAGAGTCCTTTAGTGTTCGGCTGCACTTCCTAATTTCATTTCCAGACTTGTGACAACCTACGATAGTCACTTCCAATCAACTAAGCTATTTGTCTTCCTTCTCTTGCACATTTAGGGTTTTATTTCACTTAGATTAATTAGTTACATTTGCTTTTAATTGTTTTCATCTTTTATTACAACATTTTAGTCCTAACTATAATAACTAGGGTTACTATTTCTTAGCACATTGTTATTTAGTTAATCATTTTGGTCAACCTAACGTCCCGTTCTACCACGTCTTAGGGTCATTCTTTTTCTTCCCATGGGTCTTGTCCACCATGTATCAATCTCCTTACCAAGTCATGGCCAAATCTTTGTCATCCTTTTCATATCCCTAGACACCACAGATTTCAATGTATTACTACTGCCACCACATGAATTAATGTGTGTACGTACAAAGTTCCCCCTATTTTTTGATCATAATTTGCACCTGACCCATCCATCAATGTCATTAATACCTGTTGTACTCACATTACTCTGCTCTTGCCATACCATTTCAAGATCCATTAGTTTCCTGCCGCTCCATTGCATACAATTTTCAAAGGTTATAATATTATTAACCAGCTCAAGAATATTCCCTCCATTATATCCCTTAGATTATTATGCAATTAACAGATTTCTTAACCATACTAAAGGTTACCCTTCAATCACATTCACGTCAAACGATACCACTCTACTGAATTGTTCTCCCATCTCATCCAGTCCCTTTGTAGTTTGCTTTGTTCTACCTCCTTTACAGACGTTTCTTCACCCGCCGCCAAAAATAACCCTTGTGCCCCATTCTCATTCACCATCTGTCTATTCAATACTATGTCCACTAGCATGTCCTTATTCATAATTGAACGGTCCCATTTCCCTTTAGACATTCTCATATTTGACAATAGGCACTAATGCATACATGAATTTTTATATACTTCATATTGGTCAAATTTCCATCACACATGTCTACGGCACTATATCTCCATATACTATGTTGGACCTAAAATCGATTCTTACTAAATTCTAGGTCCTCGATGCTTCATATTGCAATTCATCTCAAATCTTATGGCAAATGCCATGAGATCCATGCACATTGCGAAGTCTAATCCAAAGTACTTCAATGTGTCAAATTCCTTCATGATGGTTATGAACATATTGTTACTGCTGACACGGAACCATTCAAATATTGTCGCATTGATATTGTTACTTCTATGCATGTCCCACTACCTTAGCTTATTCCATATGCTAACTTGGATACATATGATGTCGATCAATCTAGTGTACTCACCTCCACTATTCCTGTCATTCCTTCTTTTGCGATATTTACTCACACTTCGGTTATTATTTCACCTAATGTATTTGTCCCTGCTAGTACTCCACCTCCACCATCCTCTACTCCTACTCCACCTACAAATGTCCTCTATAGCGCTATCCAAATAGATGACACACACACTAACGTTTCCACCGAGTCTGACGATGAGTTTGATGTTATAGAACTCACTGACGAATCATTAAGAAAGCTTGATTTTACTCCTCTCGGTGTGGAGAATTCTTATTTTGAAGAAACGTTTGTCGCCGATGGCCCAGGTGAGTACCAGTTCAAAAACCCTCCATCCACTAATTTCATGGTCCTATATAAGGGCCCTATTAATAGTGTCGATGCAATTTCATCTTCCTCTCCACCAGAAGTCATTTCACAAAACCCCTTCACATGCACTCTTTATATCAATAGGACATTTTAGGAACACATTCCTCTTTACCTTGCTAGATCTGATACTATCTGTACACGTGATTGCTTGCCTAGATTTGGCATGACACTTAATGACATATTTCCACCCCTTCATCCACCCCATCTTTATTATGATTACTTCCATATTACAACAGCTTATGGCTTACATGTCTTTCACTTGACAATATTTGTTACATGCGCTGCTTGTGGGTTTCCATTTACACTTGGATGATCTTGGCTTGATTATATTGGTGGCACAATCGACCCGCTTCATTCCTTGCTCTCCTTCCCCATACCTTTTGGCATTATCTCCATCGCTAATGATTCTTCTCCTACATATGTACCTAGCATTTCACGTTGGTGTGCTCATGGCTGGCCACCAATTTATTTTATGGATGAAGAATATGCGACGAATGTTTATCTCCTTTGTCGTAATGCATCTTTATATGATCCGCCTCATTCTATAGCCTACCAAGCTTCCAAGGTAGCTCCCGCTAGTTTCGATCCAGATAACAATGATTTTCTTGATGAAATTTCATAGTCACCTTTTTCACATTATTGCTCGGGGGGCATAAACACTATACATTCCCCTCATTCTCATTCTAGAATAGTTGTGTTTCTCCTTCCTTTGATCACTTGCATATAGGCATATTTATCACACATTATCACACACTCATTACTCGATGACACACTCTTGTGCTTTAGTTCACACTGGACTGTTGAGGGATTTTCATTACACTGAACCCCACACACTAAACTATAGGTCCTACACATTTACATTCTATCACATACATCGCACATCCTACATCATTCATTCTACACTTAGTCTACATTATACATTATCCTATACACCCCTTATCTATCAGTCATTTACACATCATCTATCTTATACACACTACACTAGTCGTCATATCATCTACATCTAGTTTTGCATCTCTTTCATACATTTTGCATTTATGCTAGGTTACATTATATATGGGTCTTTCTTTACATGTCATCACTACATATTCTCTATATACATATCACCACATCTTACAGAGCCTACACATCATACATCTCCTACATTACATAGTTCCCATCGTGCATTTATCTATCATCTACATTCTACATGCTACACTAGATTACATTACATATGGGTCTAGTTTTATCATCATTGCATATTCCATTTCTATAAATACTACATATCCTATACACAGTACACATTCAAAAATGCATTGCACACGTCGGGTATTTGCCTCCCATGTTCATCCCTTGGTCGTTTATACTACATTGTCTTCTATGCACTGCATTCACCACCCTATGACGAACTCTAGTTCCTCTGTCCATACTCAACTTCTGAGGGTTTACCAATAAAATGGAGCTTACATTCACAATTGTGACATATCCTTTATCCAAAATTTCCCGCATTAGTGACATACACCTTAGGTTAAATTATCACCCCTTCTTATCATCTCATAGTGGTATACGCTTTAGGCTAAATCACCACCTTTAATTATTTCATCTTATAGTGATATACGCTAAGGACTAAATCATCACTTTTCCCTTCAACAAGTCATCGTATATGCTTAGGCTATAGGGTCCACACACATCTTTCCATAGATCTCACCACCATACACTCATCCTATAGTGATATACGCTTAGGGATAAATCATCACTCACACCTTCTACAAGTCGTGGTATATGCTTAGGCTATAGGGTCCACGCCTATCTTTCCATATGTCTCACTCACATACACTCATTCTATAGTGATATACGCTTAGGGCTAAATCATCACTCTTCCATTCAACAAGTCCTGATATACACTTTGGCTATAGGGTTCACACACATCATCTCTTCACCTGTCACATTTCATCACCATTCCATACATGTGCTCATCACAACGCACTAGATACAACCTACACTACTCAAACATTTCCTGATGACGCACTCTCATTTATAATTCATTCTTGACTGTTGAGGGGAAAAACACAATGAACCTCATTGCATGCACATTCCATCCACTTGGGGGACACGTTGCTCCTATCATTCCATCCATCCATCCACAACATACTGCATTGTCTTGGTAGCATTTACTCTTTCTTGTTAGTGTTTTGCATGCTCACTTTACTACACATGATAGCTTGCTTTCTTATATGCCATTATCATACACACATGCGTGTTCATGCACCTTTGTCTAGTGTGATCGTAGATACAGGACTCTACACATGCTCACCTTCTACCCTTCCTATACTCGGGGGCATCCACATTCATCTTATTTAGGTGTTATTGTTTCATTTTGTACTTAACATCTTATACTACTTGTTTCTTACATGTTTTGACATATTGGTTATCACTCTAACATGCTAACGGGTGTTCCATGTGCAACACTTATTTTGCAGGATTACATGTTTCCATGACTACTTGTTTGTTTATACTTGTCTTTGTTTTCCATCGTATGCGGGATTTTCCCTTTATCTTGTGTGCACACTTTTCTATTGTTTACGGCCATGATGGCCTTGCGTGTCTTGTGACATCGTGAGTGATGTCCCTTGTTTGTAACCCACTTTGTGCGGTCTTTTTTGTTTTTTCTTGCGTGTTTACACTACTATGTTTGGTAGTTTTTATACATTTTTTGTGTTTTTACACTGATTACATGCATGTGCTTGCTAGGGCTAGCCATCCCCTTTTGTGCATGTGCCTTGGTGTCTACCAAGTACTTTCCCTTTCCCCCTTGGAGGGCTGAGTGTTTTACAGGTCAGAGTGTAGGTTGGTCCTCTTTTGGGGCTGCATTCTCCTTTTCAGGTTTGTCACATGCGCCCCCAAAGAGGGGGGCATCATTGAGGTTTTTCTACTAACACAACATATTTACATCGGTTCACACACAACGAGTGAGTTCAGACCAGTATACAAACTCCATACACAACGGCCATAACAGGACATGGTGTCCTTTGGCAATTCTGCAGAGCGGTTATAGGCTTGGGGGTTACAGTGGGTGTGCCTCTCTACACTTCTCCATCCAGTGGCATCGGATTGCCTAAAAAGCCAGTGTCAGTACAGAGATCTCTTCACAAATTTCGAGTAGAAGTGGTTAGAGTTGGAGGATACAGAGCTATTTCCTCCCTACACTTCTTCAGCCATGGTGGCGTGAGATTGCCCCAAAAACTTGCGACAGTAGAGGATATTCTTCTACACCCTTTTTCTTGACATGGATTAGGTACACATGTTCCATTTACACTTTTTCTAGCATATTTTACATTTGTGTATTTTACACAGCATTTTTACATACATATATATTTGAGTACTTGATCATTTTCTCCTTGCAGGTCTGCCATATGAGAAACAAACAGTCAAATTAGGGGCAACAACAACAACAACAACGACAATGACAACACACCGCTATAGGCACTTGCCTTTACTAACCATGTAGGTACACTACACACAACAACAACTACACATGTGTGCTGCCCTAGGTTCACTCTCATCACTTTTTATGCACATTTTTCATCTTTAGAATCCACGCTCCTCCACCTTTTTATTTTTGTCATTCCACACTTGAGTCTAGTCCATCGGCATGTCTTCTTATACACTCTACATGGATATCAGGTACGCATATCTATCTACTTTATGTTACCGAGCTTTCTTCTCACCAACATAAAGTGGGGGAAAAATGTAGACACAAAATTATGCACTTTACACATAATTTAGCCCAGTCTTATACTACTATTTAGAAGGTTCTCAAGTGTACAAAGTACTAATTAATCCCACCTTTTGGCCATCTTTATTTTATATTTTATTTCGTAGTTCCCATGTATTTTCCAGCACTTATCTGCCCATTTTGCAATTGACTTGACATTCTAGCCCTAAATCAGGATGCCCCAGCCTGTACTGGGGCACCCTGAGGTGCCCCAGTCCCACCCTGGGCACCCCGATCTATGCAAATCCCCTTTCACTCCTTTTTGGGTCATTTATAGCGGTTGGTCATCTTTATCTTTTTCCTAGTCGGCCTTGTCGAGATTAATTACGAAATTAAGCTTGAGAGCCCTATAAATATAAAGTTATAAGACCATAATGAGGGTCCTAGGTCCTAGCATCATATCACTATTATCACTCCATCTAGAGTTGCATCCATTACATCACTTGCATCCACATAGTTCCATGCATCAAGGCTAGGAGATCTGCATCACACACACTTCATAGGGGGAGGGATTCTATTCTATTCCATGCACACATACTATTTACATTTTCTATAGTTACTATTGCTCACTACTTCACAAAGTGCAACTGGCATGAGAGCACCTAGGGCATGACATGCACACACACACACACTAGAACTACATCCGGGTCTGAAATGTAGTGTAACGCTCAGTGATAAGACCACTAGTTTGGCGGCTGAGGTCAGTCTAACCCATTCATTTGGACATTTTAGTTTTCTAGGGTTTGATACTTCTCTTTGCATTGTAGGTTATTTTCTATCTCATCTAGCAGATCCAACATGACAAACTGAGAAGGTTTGGAACCAACTTACAACCATACCAGTTGCAGGTTTTGAGCATTTACGGTGATCAAATTGCACATATTACAAACTAGGGCACCCCGGGGTGCCCCAATACACTCCTAGGCGCCCTAGTCATCTCATATCCTAGATCTGTCCTTTATAGGGTCCTGAGTGTTTGATTACACTTCCTGATTTCATTTCTAGACCTAGGAAAATTTGCGACTGTCACTGCTAATCAACTAAGATATTTATCTTCCCTCTCTTGCACATTTAGGGTTTTATTTCACTTATATTAATTAGTTACGTTTTCTCTTTATTGTTTTAGTCTTTGATTACAATGTTTTAGTCCTCCTAATTAGATTAACTGGGGTTACTATTTCTTAGCACATAGTTATATTTTAGTTAATCAGTCCAAAAACCAAACTTGCAAGGTCACTAGATGATCTGAAATCTTCGCTACCTATCATGTTGATGACATTAAACTACGTTGTATGTCACTGGTAATCAAATATGAAGAGAAGACCTACAAAACCCCAACCCAAGCATCAAAACCCTAAAAAAAGAAAGATGCAAATGAAAGGGGTCAGATTGTCCTCAATGGCCACAATGGTGGACTTACTAACTGAGCATTGCACTACATTTCAGACCTAATGTATTTCTAGGTGTATGTGTGTGTGTGTGTGTGTGTGTGTGTGCACGCGCGCCCGCGCACATGCGTGCGCAAATTGTGCCCTAGGTGCTCTTGTGTGAATCACACTTTTTGAAGTAGCGAGCAATAACTAGATGTAGAAATGTAAATAAATGGTGGATGGAATAGAATAAACTTCCCTCCTATGCAGTGTGATGTAGATGAACCAACCTTGTCCCTTGTGATAGAGCTAGATGGATGCAAATGGAGCCTTCAATGGATGCAACCTTATGTGGTGATAGTAGTTCCTAGCACTTGGTCCCTCATTATGGTCTCATATCTTTATATTTATATGGTTCTCTTGATCTAATTTCGTAATTAAACCATAAAAGGTCAAGTTCCACTAAAAGATGAATGCAAAGAGCTCAAACAGGACTAGAAAGTGCCCAAAAGATGTGTGTACCAGTGGAGAAAGGATCAGGGGCACCCCAAATGGAACCAGGGCACCTGGGGCATGCCAGTCAGGGATAAAAATGATGTGAAACGACAAAAAATACTAGGCAAGTATATGCAGAAGGTCGGGAGTGACAACAGAAAGCAAAATAAAAAGGCCAAATGACATGGGTTAATTAGTAATTTCTTCACTCAAAAACCATATGAATAGTAGTGTGACAACAAGACTAAATAATACCCAAAGTGCGTGATTTTGTGTCTATAATTACAAAGGTGTAATTTTTCATATGGTTGTCTATTGAAGTTCTTTATCAAATCCTTGTGTACTATCTCAAAAAGTTCCAATGAATTAAAGTTAAAAGTCAATTTGTGCCATCGAGTAGAACAAATGTTATTAATGGGGGCTCTTAGAAAAATTGATGTGTAACACAATTTCTAACTCCACCAATTAACTCTCTTTCCATCCTCTTATGGGGTTTAATCCCACCTATAGCCACCCTACATAAATTTTCTTCAAAACTAGTGTCACATACATCCTTCATCCAAGAGTGTTCCTCATCATTAGAAATTTTCCCATATATTTCTTGGAAAATAAATAAACATACCTTCGACATCTAAAGGATAATCCATAATTTCCAATGCTACCTTTAACATAGTCTTCAGGTCCTCTTTTCTCATCGTCTTCATTGCAATACCAAACATCTCTACTACCTCTATTACAACATCTTCCTCTTTCAGTTTAGTCTTCATGATGGATTCAAATGACTCATCCACCGCATCTTGAATGCATCCTTTGTTTCCTTCTCACACAAATGGTTACCCCTGAAGTTTAGATGAAATTCATGTACACCTTTACTTTTTTTGCAAATCCCTCAAAAGTTTCATCTTGTGCAACAACTTCCACTAACTTTACCTCAACCTTCATGTGCTTAAATAACACATGTTTTTATTGCTATTCTTATTAGACTTTCCTCAATCAGGGGAAACCTAGGTTGGCTAATTCAAATTGGAAGTTCTAAAATTTATGCACTACAAAGGTGCAACCTATCCATAAGGTTATATATTGACATTTTTTTACCAAATCCTTGTGCACTATCTCAAGAAAGTTCCGAAGAATGAAATTTTAAGGGTTGATTTGTGTTATTGAATATAATAAATATGATTAACAGGAGCTCATAGAAAGCTTAATGTGTTACCACATACGAACATGTTTATATTGTGCATTCACTTGAAGTCACCTCCTCTTGTGCCACGTGATGAAATTCATGATATCGGTCGGATGCTCCTCTTGATAAAAAAAACTCATTTATGAATTACCAAATATACAATGATCCTTAATGGCATCCTCTGGGAATGATGCAACCATTTATCCCATCAATATCTACATGTATTAAATGATATTGTAGAACCCTATCGAAATTCTCGCACAATGGAAAGCATGGGTAAAACACAACGTAGATCATTGTTAACATAGCGCACACAAAGACCGGTTACCAGGGCTTCTAGAAAGCTTAACCTTGAGACTCTTGCTGTGGAGAAGGGGCCTCATGAAATTGAAATTGCACATGACCTTCTGAATATTAGCAGTGCCAATCCCTGGGATGTGCATATGGAAAGTTCTTCAAAAAGGCTGGATGCCTTAGAGGCTGATATGAAATTGCTGAAGGATGAGGTTAAGAACTTGGCTAAACAGAAAGGCAAGAGAAAAAAGGAGGAGGAGGGGGATATTGATAGCAGCCAGATTGATGATATCTACAAGAAGCTAAACTCCTTATACTCCCGTTTAGGGAAGGCCAAAACTCGACATGATTACAACATGGCCATCTTTAGGGCGATTGAGGAGTTCATTGAGCAACATGTCAAAAGTGTCTCCAACCTCAGCGGTGTTCCGGCTACACTTTGGGGTAACGAAAAGGAAAGCAAAAGGACCATTGAGCAGCTGGATAACACTGATGCTGCCCACATGACAACTTTGGGTATGTTCCACTCCTGGAAGAATATCAAGACCAGCATTGACAAAGCTGCCAAAAAGTAGTTGTAGATGCTTTTGTTGTTCTTGTATGTTTTTATGTTGTTTTTTTGCGGTCTCTCTACTGCTTTTTTGCAGTATTTTTGTTGTTTTGTCTCGTTTGGGTAGCTGTTTTTGGGCTACTTCGAGCTTCATTGTAACATTTGGATTCTGATCCTTTTCTCTCTGGTTCACATTCCTATTCTGGCTCCTAGGCCATCTTTTGTACTCAAGGGTATAGTCCCTTTCAAAAAACTATTTGCCAATAATAAAAAAAAAAACATAGCGCACACAAACACATAGATGAAACAATACAATAGATACTTGTGTGGAACTAGATGTGTAAAACATGAAAACAAACTCCTATGGAAAACAACACTTATGTAGAATAGAAAATAAATATTTACATTATGAATTGCACCAAAATTAAATAACAATATTTTTTAGTGATGCCTATATTCTAAGTGAACCCAGATGCTCATGCATCCTTTAAGTTATCTTAACTATATTTAGAGTGCCTTATGCACATGTCTGAGATTAGAATAGGGCACATGTGCAATGAATATAAAAATTATTTATCGTCATTAACATTGGCATTTGTCATCCCTAAGTGGGACATTTATATGTGCCTAATAAATGGCTAATAGGGAAAGGGGAGCTTGCTTTTGTACAAGTTATTTATACCCCCTATCTCTTTGAATATTTATGTACATTGTGATGCACCTTTGTGATATACATTACCCTTTCCTCTAATTAAAGGGTTTTAATTTGGCGTTGAACGATAACTATAAAATCTATAATGTTGAGAATTTAACCATTATTACATAGAACCCTACCACTACATTTAACCAATCAAAATCAAAATATTTTTTATACATTAGAAATTTATTTATTTTATTTACTAAATTATAAGTTAATACTTTTTAAATCAAAATATTAAAAAAATGTTTTAGTGTTACAAGTTATATAAATAAATATGTAAATATTAGTAGTTTTCAACATACTTTTAAAAAATAACAATTTAATCTCAAACACGATGAAGAGCATTTTGCGGAAATGCATCATGGTATCCATTAGTAATGTGTGCCATATAGTGGTTTATACATATTGAAGATATTGTAGTTGAAATTAAACATGTTAAATAGTCTTCAACGGATGTTATACTAACAATTCATATGAGTTTTGCCATAGGGAATAATTTTTTTTCTATTTTAACTATGAAGAATTTTTAAGCAAGAATTATTTGTTTTGAATATAAATTATTATCATATTTAATTGAGTTTGATAAGTGTTTTACTAGCAATTTCTCTAAGTATGCAAACTAAACCCTATAGGATGTGAATTTTGTTGTATGTATGTATATATGCATATAATATTATTATTAGAAGCATATTCAAAAATTAATATGATCAAATATTTTGTTTAGTCTCTAGACATTAAATATTGGCACGAGACTAGTTAATTGATATGATACTAATGTACTTATTAATTTTTGGTATGTGAGATTAGTGGTCAAATATTTCATTTAATACGTAAACACTTAATATTGATAAGAGAGTAGTTAGATGTTATGGTATTAATATATTTATTGATCAATGATATGTGATTAGTTAATTTCTATGGTATTTGTTGGCAAGATTTTTATGTTGTTGTGTGTGATCTTGATTTACCCAATAGAAACAACATAAAATATTCAACAGTCAAGAAGATCACCTATCGATGGAGTGATGTTATTTGTGTTTGAGAGGGGCAATTCCCTTGTATGATGAGTTTTTTTGTATTTTTGGTGCTTTTAATTAGAAAGCACAAAAGTAACAAAATTTTAAATGAGAAAGAAGAAGGAAGAAGACAAAAGAAGTGAGACATGTACAATAAAATAGACTCAGAGAATTATTGAAATAACTCAAACATAAACACAAATTAAAAACTCTCTCTCCACACACACACACATTAAGGTAAAAATATAATAGCGGATGCGGCAAATAAGAGCCACAAACATAAAGTCTTCATGACTCCAAACTAAACAAAAATGGAAAAAAGTCCATGCACATATATATTCAACACAAAGTCTAAGTATTGTAGCATCACATACAACAAGTAGAAAAGCAACGTTAATGACATCATTCAATTATAAACAACAAGACCCAATTTTATGATTGAAATGCATTAACACCACATGGATAAATGAACACATCGTCATTGTGTTCATATATTCATGAAATTAGGAAAAAAAATGTTCACACAAAGTTACAACATAAATCCTCTAGTATTTGAAGAGAGGAAGAGAGGGAATTTGTCCCTATTACAATTGTGCTCTAGCCTTATATAGGAATTTTCACTCAAAAAGTAGTTATATAAAAAATTCATGATTTAACCCACTCCTAGCTTGAGTTGACATAACTCGATTTTACATTTGCATAATTTCAATATTTTAATTAATTGAAGAAATTAATTAATTAATTACATTCCATGACTTAAATGACTTTTCCCAGTGACACTGAAAAGTAAGCATAAAGTTTTCTCATGACATAACCCAGTGGAGACAGAGCACTCAAAGTTCAAGTGATCCAATTTTGATTGGCTTGAAGCATCCATTAACCTATATGAAATCAAGATCCTTGTTCATAATCATGAGACAATGAATATTCTTATGGGTGATTCTTTTGGAAAGAGGATCCAACTTCGTTTGTAATCAGACCATCTTATGTATAGTGAACTAGGCTTCCATAAAGGTCATGTCCATGCTCAATCGTAACATCCTCCAGCTTGATCAAATGCTCAACGTTTGTGGCACATCCAAGGAGAAGGGAAACATTTGTAGGATCATAAATAATATGTCATTCAAGCATGTAATTAAACACTTCATGAACATCCATTATATGCTTGTATTGTCTCATTCTCATTGTTGCATGAATTTTAACATCTAAAGGATGAAAACCAACAATGGGAAAATGATATGGAATGTTTATGGAGTGATGAAATTGTTGCAAATACAATTTTAGATGGTTTTATATGTAAAATCCTCCATAATCCTTTTGGGATGTAAACAAATAAAATACACCACCTCACTATGCAAGTTTACAATCAATATGTAGGCACTTGAGAGAGGAAGTGGTGGTCAAATTTTCACGAGATTTGGCTGAGTAGATCATAATCTACGAGCATTATTCTCCATGGAGGGCGTTGAAGGACTTGGAGTTGAGGAGCTGCATGGAGGAGGAGAACATAGTTTAATGTTTCAAATGATTGAAATAATCATTAGAATTACCTTGGGAACATTTCTAGATTTGATATAGAACTTTGCATACCCCAAACACATGTTTTCGTGCCATTTGGAACTATTAGATATGGCAGGTGCTCAATTTTGGTACATTTTGAACCTAGTACAAGTGTCAAAAGCACACTTTATGTGCTAATGAGAACTTTTGTTCCTAAAGCATACTTTTTTAGAACATAAGGAATTTTACAAAAAACATGACACATATATCCAATCCAATAAGCACCTTGCAAATCCATGGTACCTTTTTTGATGTGTTTAGGAACCTAACAAATGTCATAAGCGCATCAATTTGGTGCATTTTGAATTTGTTTTATGCATAGGTGTCAATGGAGAGAGTTCCTAGAAATTTGGGCGCTCATACAAGGCCATTTTAGAAATAATTTAGTGCAAGAGCGCACCCAAAGTGAGCTTTTAGAACCAAAATGATGTAACAACATCGTAATCACTTGGCCAATACACATAAGTTATGTTCCAAAATCATATGATTATTTAAATCTTGATTTGCTTCATAATGCAAACAATGCAAATTTTGTTATATAATGATTACTAGGACTATTTACACTTGTTTACAATGTTTCTTCTCTATCACCCTTAATATCCAACCACCATGTAATTAGATTCAATATCAAAAGGATTTAACCAATTAACATTCAACCACTAGTTTGCAATACTAAAAGTGATTCAAACATCTCACGACTGTCTTATTGTCACCACTCACTACTCTTCTATTATTCAAGGAAGCATCCACTAGGCAATCCTTTTTAGTCTCTTCCCTGCACAAGAACTCGTCAATCATGAAAAACATAAAGATATTTCCCTATTGATACAATTGGATATATTTTCCTTTCTCAAGCAAGGGTCTATTAGCCCTTCTTTTAGTCAAACCTTATAGTTCACAGATATTCAAAAGAACTCGAGAGAAGTTAAATACCTTTTTAGATACCCTTTATGGAGTTCTAACTTCACCTTAAATTTCATACTCAAACTCACAAAAGAGGTCCCACAAATAGACTATCACAAGTCTCAATTAGGTCTCAAAAACAAATTTTTGAGGGGAAAATGCCTCCACATGTGTCAAAATATTTACACATATACATTCAACAGGTTAAGCAACTTATAGCACCTCAACACAAGTATTTGTTATGACTCAAACCCTGTGATTTTCATCAAGTCCCAAATTTCCCTACTCTTTCCTAACTCATAACTTAACTGATTTTACTTGTAAATTGTCTTCACTTCTTTAGCTTTCTAAGCCTTCTTTACCTCACTACACCTTTCTTAAACCTGCATAATACCATGGGTATATATGTATATGTCCACAATATGCTTGTTCACTTGTAATAATGATTTGTATATCCAAGTAAGATCATTGAAGCAAAGTGACTAATTACACACAGTTAAAACATGATGTCATTTGACCTCCCTCAATAATTGTTTCTGTGAAAAATATTACTCACAACACTCCCTCTCAAGTATTTAGTTCCTCATGTAGATTCATAACCATGCAATAGTTGTATAAGTATTAGATTTATAAACATTAGATTCTAAGATTGGTTACTAAACATTGTCTCTTACAACTTGTTATTTAGATCCTTAGAAACTATCCCACCTTCATTAAACCCTTATTACATGACAATGTATCATAATACATCATATTGCTAAGCTTCCCATCCTATATTTGACTTTTAGTAACAATTTCTCTCAAGACTGAGTCACAGACTGGTTGAGAAACAAATTTCTGAATGATTTTCCAAGTTTTTACTATAAAACCCTTGTATTTCCTTCTAAAACTTTTTCCATGCCTTAAGTACCCCTAGTTCTAAATGATCACCAAGTTTTAACTATTTTCACTAGTTAAATTTGGAGTTACGCATATTCTTCTTCACAAACCCTAGGATAGGGTTTCTCTGACCTGAGACTCAACTGTACAAGTCATATTTTATCTATGTACTTCTAAACCTTCTTCAAAGTGTATAAATCCTTATGCAAGTCCTATCAACCCCTTCTAATCTCATCCTAGTAAAATTTTACCTATATCTATGTTTGAATTCCTCAAAACATCAAGTTAAAGTCTTGAAATGGTTTTATTTTCTATGTTAACTTGGTTTACTAGTATGATCATTGGTGTACCTCTAAAATCTATTATACATCCTGATAAGATGTAAACATACTTACAAATCACTCAATCACAATAATTTCTCAAGATGTCATTCAATCTTCAAGCTTCCATACCTGTGTCATCAACCTGTTTTGTAATAACACTAATGGTTTGAAAACACCACACTTTACCACAAAAGTACATACCTGTAGCATTTGCCTTAACAAATAGAGATTAGAACTAATATTAAGATTAGAATACTATCATGATCATAGTATTTCATAAGAATACCATTCACTTGTTTCTTAGCCTATACTAACAAGATTACATATCAAAATCCTTCATTTATCTATATTTGCAAGATTTCCATGACTCCATATATATTTCTAAGACTTCTTTGGCTCTTTCCCACTTATTTTTCACGCTATCAAACTTCTCTATCTCTCTCACTCTCTCACTCACACACACACACACACACACACACACACACACACACACACACACACACACACACACACACACACACACACACACACACACACACACACACACACATTCGAATATATCTTTCCATGGGTCTAAAGATGGTAGTTACAAATAGTTCAAATAACGTAACCATGGTAAGAGCTGACCATAACTTATTAAACCCTAAGTAATAAGGATGGAAACATGTTATTTACATAATATGAGGTTCTTGATAGTTTTTTACATCATTTCATTCTTCCAAACCTAGCACGTAAACACCTACATACAACTAGAAAATTCAAATATTTAAATGGTGTATTTTAGAGGAAAATCCAAAATGACCTTATTACACCGATAAAGAGACCCAAATAAGTTGGGATCCATATTGAAACACTAAAAATTACCACCTAAACCTATATCAACCCAAAAGTGCAAGGAAAACCAAAATTTATTATTTATATGCTTGATGATGCTCCTATATCACAAAACAAGGCTCAGGCCCACGTATAATATGTTTTAGTACCTCTAAAGGCCTAGGGCACATGTATATGGTGATTTTAGAGCCACACCAAAGGAAAAGTGTATATGGAAGGCATTTTAGGATCGAAAAGGGTTCATGAGCGGGCTTCTAAAAATAGAACCATAAAGTGCCTTGATTTGATCTTGTGGAATATAGACTGTTTTAACAAATACCATTTAAGAATTTGACGACCAAACATGGAAACAAAATGTGTCGTACCAAAAGGAGACTGGTGAAGATGAAATTGTTAATATGGGGTGATTGTACTTTTTTCTCAAGTGGTTTTGATGCATTTGTGCACAAATTGGAGTTATTTGAACAGTCCAATTTTTCCCTTGATTATAATATTAGTGTATTTGTCTGTTTATTGATTTTTTGTATGGGACTAGTTATTTACTATGATATTAGTTTATTTATTTTTATACTATAGAGTATTGTCATGGTAAATGAAATATTTATAATGAAGATAAAGAGGTTGGTTGTGTGATGTATCCAATATATATTTAAAATAAAAATGTTGATTAATATGATTGATCCTACATATATTCAAGATGGTACTTGATGTGATGAGTCCAATATATAATAATTAAAATATAAGGCATATTATGAAATTTTAATATTATTATTTATCATCACTATTGATAATATAGTATAAGGTTTCGGCATTAGAAATGGAATATTCAAGAATTAGACTTCAAGGAATATTATACTCTTCTAATGTTATATTTTTTAATTGATTAAACATATAAAATATAAATATATAATTGGATAAAAAATTATAATTATTGCATTCAATTAATGTTATATATACCTATCTTTCATTGGAATAATAATAATAATAAGATAAATTATATTGACGATTTGTAAAAAAAAAGAGTCTAGTTGGTATTCACAACCCAAAATAAAATGACAATCGATTAATAATCACAACTAGAAAGAAAATCTCAAAACACATAAAGAACACCAAACAATACTAAGCACATATAAAAACATGAAGAGGTGAAGGTAAAGGATCATATCAAGGAGGGAAAACACCCCAAAAATGGGCTCCCATGACAACAAACTCATTGTCACTAACCATTTTGATTATCTTCCACAACGATAGGAACAAACACTCCCCACTTATGCATATGGGGGAAAAATAATCTAGTATTTATGCCACCATGTGAAATATAGGTCCATCGAGATGACACAACAATATAATTTTCACGAGCCAATGAACCACCACCCACCATTGAGGAGGTGTGGAGATGTGACTATTTAATTGTCTGCACCACCACATAGACAATGCTATAGGGGAGTTCTACGTGGCATAATATCAAGAGCAATCCTTCTCATGGTGCAAGGATCATTCTTCGTGTGGTTGAGAAAATCCTATAAGTAATGAAACTCTAAGACCACTTTTTTGGCCTAGCCCTGTATATGAAGGAATGTAGATGTGGGCACATAAAATTTTTCAGTACTAGAAAATTAATGTAACTTAAATGCTTAAAATAACATAATTTATAGTTTGAACTAAAGTTGAAATGGAATATAAGCTTTGTAAAAAATCTAAATAAAGATAATATGAGTTTATTATTGGTCATAATCTCAAAAAAAAATCCTATAGGTGATGCACTCCGGGTGATAAGGAAAAAAAAGATTGTGGATCCATAAAAAGTGATTGAAGGTTTAATATCCATAATAAGCTAGAAATTTTAAATTAGCAATACCAATATTGTGGAATCTATTATGGAGGAAGTCCTTGATAAACTAAGCATTGCAAAAAACCAAAAAGCTTGGTCTCAAACTTACATTTCCAATTTCGCTTAAGACAAGCAAGCCAATTCTTGCATGATTACACTTCATCGACTATTTAACTTTCCAAAATCCAAAGAGAAGGGATTATGAATTCCATATAGAAGTCACTGAGAGTAATTCTTAAACAACTTGTCATGATTGTACTTCCAATATTTTCACTAAACCACTAACTCGTTTGTGAAGCATAACATCATTAATAAATTCCCAAATATGTAAAATCAAATGCATATTAGAAGAGAAAAACTTGGTATTTTATTTGAAGAACAAGTCATGGATTCTAATCTTGAGAAAAGATAAGATCTTACAGAGTACATAATTCTTTCTTTAAAATTCAAAAGGATTTAATGCCAGGAGTTTCAACAAACAAAAGAGTGTTGTTGGTGGAGACCATAAAATGCCATGTTATTAAAATAAATTCCTAATCTAAATCCATCACAAACACATTTGACGAATGGATTGACCAAATCAAAGGATTTACAAATGCTCTGAGCAATACAAGGATCCTCAATATTAATTGAGAGGAGTTAATAAACGAAGAATGCAAACAAATGTTTTTCAAACTAATTTTATGATGTAGGAGCATCACCCCTGAGACCAGTTTAGATATGTCATGACTCAATTTTGGTGTGTTAGGTGCTCTATGGGTCCTTATGTGTCTTAGGAATCATCTTAAGTTCTTTTGATGTGTCCAACAATTCAAAAATTCAAATTATGGAGTTTCCCTCCATTTTGTGCAATTTGAATTTTTGAATTAGTTTTGAGCCAATTTTGACTTTATAGGTAGGTGTAAGGTCTTTAAAACATGTTTAAGGTTATTGTGGACGTTATGAGTCATTGGAGACTCTTCATGGGGTTAATTTGTCATGTAGTTCTTAAACCTTGTTCTTAAGATCCTTTTCTTGGAATGTAACCTCCACGTGCAACCTTGATCTTGTGACCCTAGAGGTTAGTTATGGAAGTATTTTCAAGCATTTATCAATAGAATGAAAGAAGATTTGGAGCTCCAAGGAAATTAAAGTGGAAACTCTTTTTGCAAATAGTTGTATTTGTTTCTCAAATCTATGTGTATGAGTATTGGTGAGATTTTATCCTGATAAATTCCTTTGTAAAGGCACATGTATGAGAGGCATGAGTTTATTTTTCTCTGTTTGTAACTTGAAAGGTGTATTACTGATTCTTTAAGAGTATAATGGCTATGAAACTTAGGGAAAACTCAGAAAACCACTGAGAAATTTGTGTTATCCGTGCAAGTTTGATAATTAGATGGATTAATGTCATCAAGAGAAGGGAGATTAAGGATGATAAGAGTTTATAAGGTATGCACATGATCCACCACACCTTATAGAATTTATGTAAGATAGGTTATAGTGTTATTTATTGGGAAAAACTTAAAACAAACTTGTAGACCCTTGTTTCTAGAGACTGTACCATTAGGGATTTGAATTCATTATTTTCCATTTTTTGAACAAGCAACCTTACTATGAATTCAAAAGGCATAGGAACATTGAAATAAGCATGTGTGAAATTGTTTGAGGCAAAAAAAATTGTGAGTAAAGGTTTTTTGGTAAAATAACTCTTCTAGGGCCTGTAGGAAACCCTCCTAGGGTTTACTGTCAAGTTACATTTTGATGGTCTAAAACTCAGTCACAGTAGCCTAAACTTTCAAGTAAAAATAATAACATTTACCTCCATTAAATTTATAAATGATTTTGCATTGAAAGGTTACCAGTTAGTAGGAAAAGATGGCAAGTACCCTACAATCATGTAGCACATTGGAGGAGGCCTAATTGGAAGCTTAGATCAGTGAGTTGGGAGAATTTTTACAAAACAAGGTACCCTAAAACTTCATACACTAAATTTTTGCCTAAATGGGTATTCTAGAATGATTTTAGATTTCTTGGATGATTTTTGAGTCAAAATTTAGGGTGGAAAAACTAATTCTAGTGGGCTAGTAGAGAAGAATAAGTCTAGAAGAATGATATAGGAGAAAAGACACTTGCATTGGGAACTGATCCAAAACATTTACCCCACACCTAGAGAATGGAAAAGGGTAATCAAAAGTGGTTATAGTTTTTTAGTGTGGCTTGTATATTTTTCTAACCTCTAACTCGCCAAAAACCTTGCTTTTAGGAAGTTTAAGGGGCAATTTTTGCAAAGGGAAGTCAATTTGATCTTTTCTAGTGATTTCAACCAATCTAATGATGGTGTTATCATAATAGGAGGTATATTAACATGTTCTAATATTTACACAATCCATTTTGAACTTTTAGAGTCAAATTTACATGGTTTAAAGGAATACTAGCGTTGAGAAAGTGTCAATTTGGAAGACTAGAAGGACAAAGTTGAATTGCTTTTCATCATCTAACTAGTTTTAAGAATGATTTAATGATATACTCTACATCATTTTACCTTAAGGTGATCCTATAGAAATGCAATGATGAAGAAGTATCTTCCAAGATTCAGATCCTTCAATGGTGTGAAAAATTCATTCATCCCAAATAACGGTGCTCTTTATGTGTACATCATTTATTCTCGTTCCTTTCTTATCATATGGAAGACAACATACATCCCAAACAACAATACAAAATCCTCATGTATTGATCTGAAGGAAATTTTGGGACATATGGGAGTTCCCTAAATCTCCCTAAATTATGACCAAGTGGTAGAGTGTTTCGAGAGCTTTCCAACGACAGATGGAATGTGGAAAATGGAGTTTATACACTCCATATATGTTTAGTCAAAGGTATGGTCTGAAAATAGATCCAGACGGTCAACAGGTGACTCACACATTGACACTTGGCATATTGGCAAAAGGTGAAAAGGTTGAAATTTCATGTTGATTACCTTCGGTCTTCGACGAAAAAAAAATTGGTGGGCTTCGCTATTTGTTGGTCGGGGACCCTCAGCCAGGTTCGACACACTCTTTTATAAGAGTGGTGCCTTTGCCACCTATTTTATATTGACATTATCAAATTTTTGATATTATATGCCATATATCGCGCTAACGTTGCCCATATGGGAATACTGGTTTTGTAGAGTTGATTTTTCTTTATAGGACTATATTGGTGCATTACAGGTTCGAATTGCTCTCAAATTGCGCTCAGGAAAGTTATTTTACTAGCTCGGTGGGGTGATCAACTCCCCATTGAGTTGAGTTGATCACTTTATATCCACATTGTTTGGGCTTAGTTCCATATGGCTCGAGCTATATTACAATGTTCGGGATTGGAAAACTCAGAATGGTTCACACTTAGCTCAGATGCCAATGAATAACTCAATGGTCAATGCACACCTTGGAGATGACTCAACCCAAACCATGGGTGACCTCCCAACTCAACACAGAACCCACGACTTGGCAGATAGCCAGCTTGGCCCCGTGGCCATTCAACATTGCACCAAACAACCAACACACAACTAGACAACATATTCAAATGGCTCAGCAGTATTATATGTCCCGAAAAAAGGGCATAAGACGTGGCCTAAGCCATGAATTACATTGGTAGGTCGAGCCTATTAAAAGGGCTTCTCCATTCTGATTACCCACACATGTGGGACAAAGCAATGGTGCCCACCACCAAAACCAACTAATCTAGAAGGAGGCCACAAGGAGATTGGGGTTGACACGTCCAAAAAAAAATTGTTCCCCCTCTAGGTCCACATGGATAGTGGGCATTGAAGGCAACGTAGGAGGTGGCAATGAATAGAGGGGAGCCACATGTAGTGGTAATGGTAAATTACAAGCATTAAAAAAATGTGAAGCAGGTGTGTAATAGCCTTAGTGCTATTAAAAGCAAGATACATGAAAACTGTGGATAAAAAGGAGGATTCGGTGGTGTGATTCGAACCCCCACTGCCTATGCAAAAACATTAATACCTTGTCAACACCCCAAGAAGCTCGGTGAAGTTATAAAAGGAGCACATTGTATTTGAAGAGCAATTGAAGAACCTGCTGGCCTAAGCAAATCCATAGGTAATAAGATGGCAGTTTTGGAAATCCTCCATTTTGGAGCACTTAGAGGTAGAATTAGGCCCTAGTGTAAATGAAAAGTGTTCATTTTTCCAAGAGGAATCCAACCATGTAATCTGTTTTCATGTAATGCTTAGAATTATCCATTTGTAGGTGATTTTCTGACACATTTGCAAGGAGATTGCATTATGAAGACATTGTAGGGGCCTTAGATTGACTTAAGAATGTTTTCTAATAGACTACAGAATTCCATTCAGGTTTGGTATCAGCCCATTTTCAGGTTTTTTGATCTATTTGTCATTATTGAATGGGTATTGTACTTCATTGGACGTTAAATAGATCGATTCTCTTTTCAAGAACCCAAAGACGTAACCCATTTTGGTGAACTCCATTATCAATTTCATTTTTTGTGGATGTTTTATTTCTGTTTGACGAAGCTTTTGATTAGATAAGTCCAGTAATGGATTTTTATTAATTTGATTAAGTATTCATCTTTAAAATGGGAAAATAGACTTAGGTATACATAATCCACAATGGAATGAGGTATGCACATTTAAGTGTTATGATTGAAAATCATATTGAGGTGTATGTTTTCAAGGGAATTAATCAGTTTTGAGTTAACTAAATTCTGTAAAATTAATGTTGAGTTCCTAGATCCTTGTGAATGGTTCAAGTTATGAAAATTATAACTTGAGTTTTCGGATCATGTATGATTGGTACTATACTATAAACATACCTTAGAAGTTTGAAAAAATTATCATAGGATGCTTTTGGATGACTCCCGAAAAGAGGAATAACAAACATGCCTAGCCACAAGTATCTTATTAAAACTTTGGAACTTCCTTGATAAGGAAAGGGGCTTGGTATTCTAGAAAGAAACTGTATTTTCAATTCTCTGCAAAACATATTGTCATTTATCATAATGAAAAGTTAGAAGGATAAAAGGGATGCCCAAGAACTTGAACATCTCTCATTTATCAATCCACTTCCACTGAAAATTTTCCAAGCCATTCAAGTATCGCCATCATAATGCGATGGTATCATTGATTTTTAGCTCACTTAAAACTTGATCTATGGACTTTGCAAGAGGTATTAAGAAGAGACAAAAATTATAAAATGGAGCTTTATTCTCAACTAAACTGATAAAGGATTTTTCAACAAAGTAACCATTAATAAGTTGATTACTCTTGTATGGAAGATTGGTTCCTCAAATGAGACCTTACGTAAATATGTGGGATTGAAGATAGCCAAAAGATTCTACAACTAAGACATAAACAATGGAGTTAACATATAATCTTGTCTCATTAAGAGTAAAAGGTTGAAGCTCTTGTGACCATTAATGATTAAACAAGTTTAAGCTTATGAAAAAAACTCGAAACCCTAAAGCTTTTAACGTGGAATGAATAAAGCGCATTCTATATGTTCATAGTTTTTTTTCAAAATAAAATTTGGGGAAAAAATTCCACTATTGAAAGACATGATCCCATTCTATTCCTTTAGAAATAATAAAGATTTTGCAGAAGATGTAACATTTTTATATAAAACTTATTATTTTTGGTCTCACAATTGCAATAGGAATGTGGCACGGGGGGAACACAAGTGATTTTACAAGAATATTGTAAGATACATCCAACAAAGTAATGGCTCTACACTTAGAAATGAGTTCATGATATCGAGATTTAGGGATAAAGTCAATATATTCTTGATTAATATGGTTTCCTAATGAGTTTGTTTTAAGAGCCTTACGCTAAATCTAAAGTAATTTTGGCCCAAAAAATGGTAGATGCATATGTAAAATTCACAAGGAAACCTATTAAGGGGATTTATCATTGGATGTATTCTATACAACCACATGAAGCTCTTCAAAATATAGTGATGCATCATAGATGTATTAAGAAAAAAAGTTGAGCTTACGAGGAACAACATCAAAACATTATTACAAGGCTTGATCCCACTCTAGAGAATCCTCTTATACTTGAAACATTGATTTATAGCGGTCCAAAATGGACGATGAAATATTAGGAATATTTATGATATGGTCATCAGAGATTTTACTGGATTTAATATAATCCTTGTCTTTCTTATCCCTCGAGGTTTTTTGAAAAAATTATTTCAAATCGTGATCCCCAATTGTTAGCCAATGCAAGCATGTGTGGATATAGGCTCCTTTGGAAGCTTGACACTTCACAAGTTTAAGGTTGTGTCTAATGTGAGTAACCACTATGTGCACTTCAATATCAAATAGGTTATCCTCAAGTTGCAAAGTGGCCCTCTATAATTATTTGGCTAAGGAATTATCAACCTGCTTTCAAAATTTCACCACTTGCTTACCATATTGTTTGATAAAGGTGACAATATGAGATATAACATTTTTCCACAATTTAATCCAACTAACAACATAAGTTGAACATGGCACTAGATTCCAAGCTAGAGTTATGAGTCAGATAGTACCCTCATTAGTAAGGAGTGACATGTTGAAAACATCAGTAAATTTTCATGCTTTAGAGTCATTTTTAGTATCAAAAAATCATGATAACAACACTAGGTCATGAAAAAAATGTCCTGATGGTGAGCTTTTTCTATTGTAAATAATGTTAGGAGTTAAAATATTTTTCAGTGGAGGTTTTTTTAGACTTTTTTGTGGATGTACTTAGTATTTTTTAGTGGAGATTTTTTTAGAATTTTTTGTGGAGGTACTTAAGATTTTTTATGTCAAAATTTCTGCGTCAAACATTTTTTTCTATGTTAGAAATATAATTTTTGAATTTTTTTGTTTATTTCAAAATTTTCGTGACAAAATATTGTCACTTCTTTGTTCAAAATATCAACAATATTTATGTCACAATTTTTGGAATTGTGTTGTATATTATCCATGATTTGTGATCTTAAGGACTATACATCTATGGGAGAAAATGTATTGATTTGAGCGATTAAGGGTTTTACCAGTGTGGTTTTTGAGGTATTGGCTGCAGAATGCTTGTTATCTAGCCTTAAATAGGCTCTGAAATGCCACCCTCAAAGACAGACACTATCAAGATTCTTGGTACTAAGTCTGACACTTGGTCAGACATTTTCAAAGGGCCACCTGACAAGCATGTGGGTCCTCAGTCCCCTGCATCTGCGTAGAATCAATAATTATTCAAAAGTATTAAGGAAAAAGAGTGGGTGACCCATATCCATTTGACCGATGGATGCTTACATCGAGCAATGGGGAAAGCCAATTTTTCCCTTGTTGGTATTTTTTTTGGGATCCAGGCCCAATATTGATGTCATTAGAAAATGGGCCATGCACCATTGGCAACCCAAAGGGGATCTGGTTATTATAACCATGGCTAAAGGTTTTTTCCTTGCCAAGTTCAATCAACACTCAGATCTTGAATTGGTATTATTAGGTGTACCCTGGTACATGGGTAATATGGGACTTTTCTTTAAAAGATGGTACCTAAGATTCGATCCTAATACAAAGAATATTCACACCATTCCTATCTGGTGTAGGCTTCCCTGACTCCCTCTGTAGTTATGGGATGATGATGTTTTGCTTCATATTACTAAATCAATTGGTGCTCCAATAGGATTAGATGGGCCTAATAAGAATAGATCTAGGGTGGCTTTTGCTAGATTTTGTATCTCTTCTGAAATGGAGCAAGAATTACCGGATCACATCGTCCTTCACTCCAAGTTTAGTAGATGACAACAGGTGATAGAATATGAAACTTTTCAATTGAGATGCAAGAAATGCCATAAGTTAGGACATTTCACCAGAAAATGTCCTACCACCAAAGGACTCAAAAATGAGGGATTTGAAGACCCGATGAAAGGAAATGGAAAGAAGGGTGAGGGTAAACATAGATCTAATGGAAAAAACCCTCTTGCAATTGATGGATCTGGAACACCAGTGAAAAACATCTCTCATGAAGATAGAGTTGAAGGTAAAGAGTCATCACAAGTCAAGCTTCCACAGGCCCAGGAACAAAAAGATAATGAGATAGAAAAAACTAACTCAAATCTGCCATATCTAAAATATAAAAAAGAGTAAAAAGGGTTTCGAAACCCCTATAAGGCAACCACCGGTTTGTAGAAAGCTATGGAGACTAAATTCTCCCTCAATTAAAAAGGGAGAAGAGGTTGTAAGGGAATAAGACAAGCATGTAGATTTGGATTTGTAAAAGCCTGTGAAGTTAATCATGGAGGTGGATGAAAACAACACAAGGGTTACTATTAATCTTGTGGCTAAAGACTAGGAAATAACAGAGGATGTGATTATTGATCACTTGAATACTTCTACCCAAGAAGGTTCGAAGATGTGTGAACAAACATAAAACAACACCCTAGCTGCAACAAAGATGCATGAGATGGAGACACATCCAGAGAATTACACTCAAGAAGACTTATTAGAAACCATATTAGAAGATCTTATTGAAGAAGAAGAGTATAAGGATTTGGATGATCTCATGGAAGAAGAAAAGGCCTCCTTGACTCCTGATATTGAAGTTCCTTTCACCCCTGTTAAGGAAAAGCCTTCTTTTAATGACATAACAACAACTTCACAACAAGATGTCACATATGAAACTTGTGAAAAAGAGGAGGGGGAACTCACCCCAGCTCCAACAAAGGTACTTGCTGACTGCGATACTGATTTAAATAATCACTTTATTGAAGTTAAATCTAAAAAGAGAAGATCACAAGGATTTTAGGGGATTCCTAATGCTCTATATAGTGATAAAAAGAAGAAAATTTGAAACTGGGAGGCTTCCACATCGAGGATCACTAGATCATCTGTTAAGAAGGTAGCAGGCATTGGAGCTAACAGTAAAAAGGAAGACCTTCAAAAAAGGAAATAAGAAAGAAAGACACTAAGAAAGATATTGTAGATGGGACTCAACGTCAATTGAGCCTTTCGGCAACCGCTTCCACA
Organism: Taxus chinensis; assembly: GCA_019776745.2. NCBI lineage: Eukaryota > Viridiplantae > Streptophyta > Pinopsida > Cupressales > Taxaceae > Taxus > Taxus chinensis. The sequence continues at coordinate 136,085,469 of CM034149.1, read as the reverse complement.
ATTTTTTATAGATGAAGATCATATCGTGGAATGTTAGAGGACTAAATGGGGGTCCTAAACAAAGGATGCTTAAAGATCTTTGAAGATCTAGCAGACCTAGTATCCTTGTAGTGCAGGAAATTAAAATGAAAGCTGAAGTCCTTGAGGATTGGAAAAATAACTTTTGGGAGAATTCAGATTTTGTTGCCTTTGACTCTCAGGGAGCATTAGGAGGTGTGGCTATCTTCTGGAATATGAGAAATCTAAATGGTAATGTGATCTATGTTTCCCATAATCATTTAGCTGTTAAATTTCATGCTTCTGAAAATGACTCAGTCTGGATCCTCTACAATATTTATGCTCCTAACTCTATTACTAGTAGAATAAAACTTTGGGAGGAGTTACATTACTTTAGAAGTAGATATGTTGATTATAATTGCTTGGTTATGGGTGATTTCAACACCCCCTTAAACCTTGGGGAAAAATATGGTGTAAATTTTAACTTCTCTGTTAGAATGGAGGACTTTGCTGAGTTTGTTTCTTCTCTAAACTTTATGGATATTGAGCTTCATGGAAACCAATTCACCTAGTCTAATAGGAGAGTTGGAGAGAATTTTATCCAAGTCAGGTTAGATAGAGCTCTTATCTCTAAGAACTGGATTCTTGATTAGGATTTTACTCTTTCATCATTACCTAAGATTGGTTTTAATCATAATCCTATTGCACTAAGTCTCTTCAATTGGTCCAAACCCTCACATAGATCTTTCAAATTTGAGAAAATGTGGATGGAACATGAAGACATTAATGATAGGATTAAAGAATGGTGACATTGGGATGGAGAATAAACAACTCAATTTAGGCTGGTACAAAAATTGAAAAATGTAAAGAAGCAAGTTAAAACTTGGAAAAAAGAATTCTTTGGTAATATCTTTGAGAAAAAGAAGGAACTGAAGCAGTAACTGGAGGAACTTGAACATATATTTTCTTCTAAAGGTATGAATTATGAAGATCAATAATTGGAAAAGAAATTACTTTATGATTTTCATAACATTTGCAATAGAGAAGAAACCTTTTGGAGGCTAAAATCTCAAGCTATATGGCTAAAAGAAGGTGATAGAAACACTAAATTATTTCACATGACCATCCTCAAGCATAAAGCTTGCAATCAAATTACTGAAGTTTCCAAAGGAAATGGCATCATCACCAAGGATCAAAATGACATAAAGGTAGAAGCTCGAAAGTTTTATGAAAATTTGCTTACTGAGACCAATATTTGCAATGAAGAAGCAACCTATTTTCTTCTTAATGCCATCCCTAGTGATAATATATCTGATGAGAGATTCAAAAGCATTGAAAAATTTGTAACCATTGAGGAGCTGAAGAAATTTGTTTTTGCTCTTGAAGGGGACAAGGCACCAAGACCTGGTGGTTTTTCTATAAAAATTTTCCCGAAATTTTGGGATATTTTCTTGGAAGACCTACTTAAAGTTGTTAATGAATTCTATAGGACAGGTGATATGTTAAAGGAATTGAACAATACACATACTGTGCTTGCTCCCAATAATATGGATGCTAAATATTTTAAGGATCTCCAACCTATCAGCCTAGTGAATGTTGTTTACTAAGATACTTGCTACTAGAATACAACCTCTACTTGGTGATATGATTTCTAAGCAGCAAAATGGCTTTATCAAAGGTAGAATTATTCAAGATGGATTCATCATGGTTCATGAAACCATACATTCCATGGACGAAAGAAAAAAAATAGGGATGGCAATCAAATTGGACATGAATAAGACCTTCAATAGAGTATCTTGGAATTTTTTGGATAAGGTCTTGTCTAAATTTGGTTTCCAGAATAAATTTAGAAAGATCATTCAGGCATGCATTTCTACTTTAATATTTTCAATTGTTGTCAATGGTTTCCTAGTGGGATTCTTTGCTAGCAGTAGGGGCATAAGACAAGGAGATCCGATATCCCATTTTCTATTCATAATAATGGATTATAACCTTAGTAGATCCATCACTGAGGTTGTTAATGTTGGGATGCTAAAAGGATTCAGACCTACTTCTACTAATCAGACAACCTCACATCAACAATTTTTTGATGACACATTTTTGATATTGATGGCTTCCATTCTGGAAGCTAAAGCTATCAAAATAATTCTCATATTCTACGAGGCAGCCTCTGCATAGCAGGTTAATTTTGACAAGAGCTCAATTTATTTTTTCAATACCCCTTTGGATAAACATAAGAGAATTGCACTCATTTTGGGGTGCAAAATCAGCTCTTTACCTACTACCTATTTTGGTCTACCCTTGGGAACTAATAAAGTTTCTACTAATGTTTGGAATGCCTTATTAGACGTATTTCACAAGAAATTGGCTAGGTGGAAAGGGGATATTATCTCGAGTATTGTATGATGCTTGTTAATCAAAAGTACATTGCAGAACTTGCCCATATATATAATGTCTATGTTCAGCATTCCTTCAGCTGTCATTAACATCATTATAATAATTCAAAAGCATTTTCTTTGGCATGGAATTAAACAAAGATTCAGATATCGTTTGATGGCTTGGGATAAGGTGTGTATAGCTAAGAAAATTGGTGGCATGGGTATTAAGGATATTAGGAAGATGAATGTTGATTTGATTTCCAAAATGGGCTAGAGACTATTAAAAGAAAAACAACCTTGGGCATAGCTAATTAGAGTCAAGTATTTGGCTCAACATAATGTGAATTCATTTCTTTTTGAAGAACATCTTCCTGATGGGTCTATTTTTTGGAACAACTTACTTCAAATTAGGAAAATTCTAGTGCAAGGTTGTAGTTAGAGAGTGGGTAATGGCAATGACATTAAATTTTGGAAAGAAAAATGAACTAATATCAGTTGGAGTGACAGATTTGGAACCATAAAGGACATTTTAATTGAGAAATATAGTACTAGAGTGAAATACTATATAGACTTGGAGAGGAATATGAGAACATGGAAGTAGATAGAAGTGGATGTGTTAAATTTGAAACCGGATGTCTCCTCTCTACAATAAAACCTTAACCTTATTCCTTTAAATCAAATTGATGCAAAAGATGAGCTCATTTGGGTTAATGTTAATGTGAAATCACAGCACCCCTGAATGATTTCTAAATATCTGCTTTTCTAAGGCAGACTCATTTGGTGTGATTGCATAACATTGAACTTTCCCCAAGGTGTGGGACCTTACAAAATGGAAAAGCTCTCTAGATTAAATATTGGTTCCTTATTCATCCATTCAAGTGCATACGTGGAAACTTACATAGGATTTGTTCTTAATCCTAATCTAAACTTTACCAAGGAGACAGGGATAGAAGGAATACAGAAATTAAAGCAAAGCTAAACTACGAGGTGATGCACCAAAGGAATGATGAACACTTGTTTTGCTAATAAACACAAACCAAAAAAATGCATACAATAAACCAACACAGATAGCCATATATATAATGGAAGGCCAGATCATAGCAAAAGAGACAAGAGAGGATCTAAAATCGATCACAGACGTGTTTTATTGCTCTGTAGATTGATACAGTCCACTATAAAGTAGCCAAGAGACAAAAACATATTACAATTTTAGTAGAAGGCCTGAATCCCATAGATCCTTTTTCTAGAAGGAAGAGGGAGCCTGCAAAACAAAGAATGTCCAACCCTTTACAATGAATCCTGCCCCCGTATTTATAGATTCAACCTTAAAGAAGGAAAGAGAGAGAAGTGGGAAAATAGGTTGAATCTCAAACACTGTTGTTAATGCCTCTGATGAATCATCTCCCCAAATCCATCTTTACTGCATCAATCCTTGGTTCAGCGCCTTGAAGGAAGAGGAAACGACAAAAACATATCAAATCTGATCTGGTTGTTGAGATAGATGGATCCCACATTGAAGGCCTAAAGGTGTTTCCTCCATTTTCTTCACCTAACCTCCTCAAAATTAAAGTTTCTGACCCCATGGCATGGGTGAGGCTGAGATCTTTCCAACAACATCAAATTTTGCAATATTTTGAGCCCTGAGTCAAAAGATACGCCCTTTGAAGTTTGTATCAGGTCTGTACAGGAGGGCGGGAAAACATCTTGAAAAATGGGTCCCCTTTTGATATTAGACACGCGGCAGTCATATTGGAACAAAATCGGGCCCTTGGGTCCATAATTTATCTTTTGCCCCTTTCTTTTGATTCCTACTTTGGCTTTGACTCAAGCCCAGGAGCTGACTTTTTCCCTGGGACATGCGGTAGTCTAGTGCTCGTTTAGAAACCTTCCCTATCCGCATTTTGACTCTGTTTCCTCTTATGTGGGATCATGGTCGATCCAATATTTGGCACGGGGGTGAAATATGGATAACAATTTGGTGACTCACAGGGGTATCTACCTGCTAGATGAAAAGACCAATTGCCTTGTCATATCTGTTGGGCATGGAGTTGTAAGTGATAGTATGCTACTGATCTGAACTTTGAAAACTTGCCCCTGGGTCGCTTGGAAACCCATTAGAGCCGAAACTGATCTTGACCAAATGCTAAGTCCAAACACTGCATGCGAGTAATAAAACAACACCACACTATATACAAAATTTGAAATCATACATGCTCTAAATGGAACATGCAGAGCGTGCAAAGCACTTAGGAGAAAAGTAATCTACACTACATTAAGACAATGTGCATAAGCACTTAGAGGAAAGAGAAAACTAAACTAATATGTACATGGTGAGAACTCCCCTTTTAGTAGTAGTGCTTAAGATAGATCCCATTTACTAGAATTTGTAACTCTTCACCCTCCAATGTAGATAATTGGAAATCATTGCTACTTTTACATCTTGTGATCATATAGGGGCCACTCCAGATGGCATCAAATTTGGAATGCCTTCCTGATTTTCCTTGATCTACATCCCATTTCAAAACCACGTCTCCTTTCTGGAAGGTCCTTGCCTTTGTCTTCTTGTCAAAGCATTTCTTGATTGAAGCCTGATTCTTCTATATTACTTGGAGAGCATGATCTCTGGTTTCTTCTAACTCTATCAGCTCTGCATACCTGGCCTCCATTGGTCCAAATTCAGACATCTCTAGTTGCTTCACGAGCTTTAATGCTGGTAACTCAAGTGATATAGACAACACCACCTCTTTCCCATATATGAGCTTGAATGGAGAGCTACCTGTAGATCCTTTGGGTGTTATTCTATCAGCCCATAAGGCCATTTTGAGCTTTTTGTGCCAGGTCCTCTGATTCTCATCAAGAGTTATTCTGATGATCTTTAGCAGGTTCTTGTTTGTGGACTCAACCTGGTCATTACCTTGAGGGTAATAGTTTGATGAAGTACTAAAACAAGTCCCATTCTTGATGGCCCATCATCTGATCTTAGAACCTATAAATGCTAATGCATTTTCTAATACGATGGTGGCTGGCACTCCAAATCTGGTCTTTATCCCTTCATAGAAATCCAGGATACTAGACTTGTTTGCTTATTGAATGCCACTACCTCAGTCCATTTGGTGAAATAATATGTCACTATCATGATCCATTTGTGACCTTAGCTTGAGTTTGGATTGATGACTCTAATGAAGTCCAATCCCAATTGCATGAAAGGTTGGTTGACTGCAATTGGGTGCAATGGAAGTACTGCTAGACTTTCCTTTCCTTTGAAGAATGCACAATTCTTGCACCTTTTGATCCATGTGTAGCAGTCACTAAACATTCTGGGCCAATAATATCCTACTTTCATGTTTTTAGTGTTGTCACTCTTGGGGAAAAATGGCCTCCAGCTGCTTCAACATGGAATTCTTGTATCATTCTCTCCACCTTATCTACCCTAATGCATCTTAGCAGAATGTCATTGATGTCCCTCTTGAACAAGACACCATCAATAAGAACATATGGGATGGCCTGTAGCCTGAAATACCTTCTTTTTTCTTTACTCATCCCACGAGAACACAAGCCTATTCAAAGGAAGTGTACCATGTCTTGGGTCCAACAAGGAGCATGTACATCATCTCTCCCTTCTTCTTGATCATCTTGTAGAACAAAACCAACCTCCTTTCCACTGTCTGTATCATCTTGTTGACCTGAGGCTAGTTGTTCACATAACCCCTTCCCATGGACCAGCTTGGTGACCTTGATCTCAATGTCATATTCCATGAGACGAGTGATCCATCCTACATGCTTTTCATTCAAGTCCTTGCTAAGAATGAATTCTGTAACTCCCGCATGGGAGACCAATAGTTGGATTTTGTTATTTGAAACCAAAAGCTTAAAATTCTTCAATCCTCTGATTACTACTAGGACCTACCTCTCAATGAAGGAGTACCTCACCTCATAATATTTTAGGCTCCGACTGAAGAAAGTAATTGGTTGTTCTGTACTTTCTTTTTTCTGCTACACGAAGATTGCAGAAATTGTGTCGCTGCCACCAAAGGCATACAATATGAAGTCTTTGGAAAAATTTGGGTTCACAAGAGTTGGGGCTTGTGATATGGCTTCTTTAATGGCCTCAAAACTTGTTTTTCCTTCAGCTATCCACCTGAATGTTAAGCTCTTCTTCAGCATCAACGTTAATGGCTTAACAAGGGCAGCAAAGTTTGGAACAAACTTGTGGAAAAAATTGATTTTTCCCAAGAAGCTTTGAAGAGCCTTCTTGTGACTTGGCAATGGTAATGCTCTTATTGCTTGAACTCTTTCTGGGTCAGTTTTCAATCCTTCCTTTGATACGATATGGCCTAGAAGCTTACCTTCTTGGGCCAAGAATATGCATTTTTTGGGGTTCAGTGACACCCCAAATCTCCTACATCTCTGAAAAACTTGCCTCAGATGGAAGAGATGATCTGCTACATTCTTGGAAAAAATAGTGATGTCATCTAAATAGATTAGCACTATTTGATTAATAAGCCCCTTGAATGCCATATCCATTGCCCTTTGAAAAGTGGCACTGGTGTTGGATAATCCAAATGGCATTTTCTTGTATGCATAAGTGCCCCACTTAGTAGTGAAAGTTGTTTTAAATTGATCATCTTCTTTCACCATGATTTTGTTGTACCCCGAGTAACCATCTAGGAGGGAGAACCTTTCTGACCCATACACTACTTGCAAGATCTGCTCCATTGAAGGGAGTGGGTAGTGGTCTTTGAGGGAGGCTCTGTTCAAATCCCTGAAGTCAACACACAACCTGATTTCTCCATTTTTCTTCCTGACTGGGACCAGATTTATAACCCAACTTGAGTGTTTGATTGTAAATATGATGATTGCCTCTATCAGCTTGTTCAGCTCCTTCTTCATCAGAGGCTCAATACGTGGGTTGACTAGTCTCTGCTTCTGCCTGATGGGCCAAGTGGTTGGATCCAATTCACTTGTCTGTTGTGCTAGTTTTGGATTGAATCCTCTTAGGTCCTCATAACTCCAAGAAAACACATCAAATAATTCTTGGCAAAGTTGTATGAATTCATACCTTTCTTGTTTGGTGGCGACTTTGCCAATTTGAAGTGTTTTGTCTTCTCCAACTGGGATCGACTCTGAATCTTCTCCTTTGATCTACATATTAGCCTTCTCTTTTCTAAACTGATCTTTAGGATTGAAAATAGATTCTAGTGTCACTAATCCTTTGGGGAGCTTGTTTATATGTAGTTATACTATCTGATTCCCATACTACTGCTCTAGTTTGCTCTGGTTTATAGCTAAGAATTCAGCTTATTCTTGTAGAAAGTAAATGATTTGGTGATCATTCTCAAACACCTGCCAACATGTATTATTATATGGCATTGCTGGCCTCATAACCACATGGATATGCAGATGTTCTATATCCCTCTTGATGTTGTCAACCAAATCAAATGCTACTCTAACCACTACAAGTCTATCGGAAACTTCATTCTCCTTCCTAGGTATGGACACAATACTGAAGGCCTCGAAATCCTCCATGAGATCCCATACCCTACTCTTGTAGTTTTTGAGCAGGTCATTTTTTACAGCATTAAGTCCTCTGACCTTATTGGCAACCAAATCACTGTCATTGAATACTTGCAAGTTCTTAATTCCCAGCTTCCTTGCCCAATGAAGACCTTGGACTAAAGCCTCATATTCAGTAGCGTTATTTAAGCAAGTGAACTGGAATATGAAGGTTGAATAATATCTCATACCTCTAGGGGACACAATCATAGCTCCTCCTCCAACTCCTTCTTTACTCCTTGAACCATCAAAGAACAATTGCCATAACTCATTGTCGTCCTTATATTCTGGATTTATTAGGTCAAGAACAGGCTGATCCTCTTCATGTAGGCAGTAGACACCCAGTTCAGATTCCTCCATTTCCCTATAGGTGTCAAAAGCATGACTTTTGTTGGCCTAATCATCAAGATTCAAGTCTGGGATACATCCCACCTTGGTATTTGCTTCAGAAGTGCTTAAGAGGTCCTCTTGATCAAAAGTTGAGCAGTTGACATTGATTGGGCTAGGCACATAGGATTCAATATGATATTCAATGATAGGTTCAGATCTAATTGTGGCCTTCACTCCATACCTTGTCTTAAAGAGCATATGTGACCAATCAGTAGATAGGTAGCCTCCAATTTTGGCAGTGAAGTCCGTGGACAGGCAAAAAGAAAAATGTGGTGGCAGGTCTATGATTGACACATTTTGCAAAACAGACACATTAGGGCAAGCGTGTAGAGTGAGACTCAGATCCTTGATAATTCCCACAGTAGTCAATGTTGTCCCATCTAATTGGACTACTCCTCTAGAGATGACCTCATATTGGAGACTTAACTGCTCAACTATTTGTTTGGGCATCACAAAACTACTAGCCCCAGAATCAATCATACAATTGTGTACTAATTTGTCCCCAATAATTAATGAGACATAGAAGGGAAGAGGTCTCAGGTTTTTACCTTGTTGTTCTCCATGGTTCCTCCCAGGCTGAACTGCATCGGCAAGCACTCTTTCTTGCTGGTTGGGGGGGTCATTTGAATTTGACCAATTCTGAATGGCAGTCTGCAACAGATCCCTCTGCCTTGGAATGGCCAGTGACTCCCATAGTGAAATGTTCACACTTGTCCTTTTCATCTACTCAATAATATTGAATGAGCCATATTTTTACTACCCCTCCCCAAACACATTTCTTTCTTGCACATGGGTTGTTACAATCGATGCTTGACTGGGATTGGGAGGTGCTCTGGATTAGTTTAGCATGCTGGGAGTTGTAGTTGGAGCACCTTGACCTTGTGGAGCGATGGAAGTTTAAGGGTCACCTAAGCTCATTGGGTGGCCCTCTCCAATATTTCTCTTTTTGGACCGTGTATTGGTAGCTACACTTTGAGGAGGGGACTGATTCATCCCACAAAAGTCTTCGGCCTACCAATTGACAAGCATAGTCTCATTTGGGGGGCCACCTTGTTGTTGATCTTCCTCTTAGTCAATTTCTTGTGGCGCTACACTTGTTTGCACCATCAAGGCCTGATTTAGAGCACCATTAAAGCACATTGATTGATTATGTGGTTGTATGCATGGAAAACACCAATCATATTCCTGTGCCATATTGTTCTATGTAGGAACCAATGCCCTAGATGTTTAAGATGCGTTAAGATCATATGGCCTGAAAGGTCTAACAGCTTGGGGTTGTCCTTGGTTCTGGATATAGTTTATAGTCTGAGGTGGTGGCCTATTCTACTGATACTAGGGTCTAGTTTGATATTGAGCCTGGGGCTGGTATGGCCTGAAACTCTGAGTTTGTTGTCTTTTGATGGTCACTAGCTCATTCCCAAAGTTCTAAAATTGCTTGATTACCGCTTCCTGAAACTCTTTATCGGTATTAGATGATGAAGTGGAAGCTTCGGCTGAGCTTTGACTCCTGGGGGTGGGTATAGGAGCTAATGTAGGCACTTAGCTAGTAACTGAGCTTCCTAACTTAGGGTACAGAGGCATGGATGTCCTAGGAGTGATTATGTCCGCTTGAATCAAATGGTTGTCAGCCCATATGGAGAGGCTATAGGCTACAAGTAATGTAGTGCCCCCCATTGACTGAATCATCAGAGAAATATCAAAATTCAAAGCCCTAAGAAAGTATAAGAAGGCACCTTCATTAGTGGGTTTTGTTGTTGTTGGAATCCTATCCCAGGTCCATTGGAATCTGAGGTTGAAGTTCATCAGCTTCTAGTTCGGGGCTCTCTTGATCGTTGTTAATTACTCCAACAAATACAAGTTATCACCTTTTTCCCCAAATTGATCATGAAGAGCCATGCACAGCTGGTTCCAGTTCTAGATAGAGCCTATTGTAAGAATCTTGAACCATTATGAAGCTTTCCCTTTGAATGAAGAGGCAAGTAGCTTAACTGTAATTTCCATCTCATGGATCTCATGGATTGTACAAACATTTGCAATATCTTGGACATGGTCACCGGGAGAAGTTTGATTTTCCCCAGTGAAATATGGGATGCTTTTTAATGCTGCAATCGGAACTGGGTTTTGTGCAATCAAGGCAAGTGGACTACTATCAGTGAAGTTGACATATGGATTTGGTTGTGCCATCCTGATTGGCCTCAGAATCCTTGCAGGCTGAAAGAAAGGCCTCGCAGGTGGAGGTGTTGACAAGGTTCTTCTTGGTGGAGATGGAGACCTCTGAATTCTTCTATCTCTCCTTTCTCTACCTGGGGATAGACGTAAGTATTCTGTAACATCCCCATTTAAGATACCAGAACAAGGGAAATTTTTTTTTTTTTGATAATGTTCTCTGTTATGAATTATAAAAATTCAAACACACGTTCTAGTTTTAATAATTGTTCTCTGCCCAAACAACACAATTTGGATCACACAATTTCTTTTAAAACGAATGTTCCCTGTTCGCATATTTACAATATGGAACACACATTCAATGCCATTCAATCTTATAACAGATTCTATATGCTGCTGTAAATGACTTGAGGAACTGCCGATCTTCCATTTTCATGGCTCGGAGTTTCAACGATCCTTCATTTCATGACTCGGCAACAACCGATCCTTCATGTTCGTTTATGCATAGTATATTATATATACCTGTTCTCATAACCATTCCCGGTTATCGAAGTGATCCATTTAAGAAGCCTATCTGAATATCTGTTACTGATATTCATCTGACATCCTGCATCTTAAATTAAGTGATAAGGACAACGCAACCAGCAATTTGCGATACTTTGGCCAAAGATTTTCACATGCTTTGCATGATCATATTCCTGGATGTGATACACATCAACAGAATACGTCCTTCACCTCACTTCACATGTTATCTAGAATGGTCTTTCCTGGTTCCTACCAGTCCTCTTCGTTTAAGGTCAGTTTTAAACTTCCAATTCCAACTAGTAATATGAACGGGTATAGGAAGGCACTCTTGGTAACTAAAGATACGTAGACATACGGTGTTGTTTCCCCACGACTCCATGTGTCTAGTTATCTTTAGTATTCTAGAGTCACTCCGTATACCTGATCATACCCTATCCCCTGCTAAGAGCTACACATTCAGCCTATGTATTCTTGATGTTTTAATTCGGGAGGGCATTGCAATATGTCAGCTGCAACATTGTGTCGTCATGAAGACCCCGTCTTCATGGAGACACCTTGTTGTAGCTGGCGTATGCCAATGTCCTACAGAATTCTCCCATCGAGAATACACATCCTTCTCAAGTGATTTGGATACGATTTAATAATTAAAATCAACTTTCAACATCCACGCTGATCCCTTGATCCTCATTTCCGTTACAATTGTATAGGGCTAAGAGGGACTAAATCCGTCCATTATCTTGCTATGCATCTTCTCCTTCGTGTCGAAGGGCTGCATTTCCCTACTTGGTTCTCTTCTTAATCATTGGATTAAGCGGTCCGTACCAACGGACGTGATAAGTTTAACCTATTAAACTTAGCCAAGATTTTCTCAACTGCAACTAAATTCAGAATACTAACTTATTAGACGTCATTCATACGAGGTCTAAATTCTGAGAAATGTATTCATTTGTTCTCCTTAACGTCATATAGTTAAGGTCCATTAGTTATGGATATATTTATCCTATATCCTTTATTCTGAATTTAACCCACGAGATCATTAATGGAGTTCGAAAGTGAAGTTCGATTACTCCGAAGTTTAATTGATATTCCTTAGCTCCTAAGCTAATCCTGAATACCCTTTTGATTATGGAATCATATTCTTCCTAATCCTGTTTAATGTCAATTAAAAATTCATCTTTACCCAAGTATTAACTAATTGGCATTTTCAACTTAAAAGTTTGCATTTAGGTAAGAATAGATATCAGTTTCCATTTAACACCCATCCAAGGACAATTAAACAAATCCAAATCAAGAAATAACATTATATTTCCAATTTAGACAACAAATCAAACTGATATAATTATTAAAATAACACACATGTAATTGTATTCAACATTTCATGTCATAATCTGTACATTTGCCAATCCAACTAAATGGACGAGGTTTACATAAACATCAATACAACTCATAGATAGAAGAATATACTTTCTTCTTTTCACAATTCCTCGAAGAGGAATAAAAGCAACAATTACAATTCATCTTTCAGCTAATCAAGAAGCATCAGAAAACAGCCATGTCTTCATTCTAATCAAATTCCATCTGCAAAATGATTTGCACGGGTCAGTTCAATGAACTGAGCATATTAAGCACTTATCCTTAAAATAAGGTGCTTCAACTAACTGTCTCAATAAAAGAACCCTGCTTTTATGAAACGACAGTTAAACATCAATCACGAAATAGGCACAAAAGAAAGATCAGCATAACAATTGAACTATCAAAATATCATCACAATCAGCCAAAGAACTACTGTCCCATTTCCACATAACCGTTACAAGTATCAATTCACAATATTTGCACAGTTAGAAATATAAATAGCTTACTACTGATACAACACACTGTTATCCTTTCCACGCCTTTCATTAATAATAAATGCAAAGGATGAAACTAACTGAAATGTAAATTCATTACTTTCCTTTCAGTTCATGCATCGTATTAGATTCCAAGCAATCAAGTACAGACAAGAAAGCAAACAACAATGCATATAGATGCTCCTATCTAAGCACTACAAAATTCATTATTCACGAACTACAGCTTTCCAATTGAATGAAAGAAGAAAAGATTATTTTTCCAAGTCATTCATCCATATCTCTATTTCTTTCCACATGACTGTCCTAACAAAGGAATCCGAACAGGAGACAAATCAAGATAACAGTTCAGAGTGAAACTTACAAAATCCATTCAGAATTCACTTTCCGACAGCAATAATAATTTCATTCATGATCAGCTTTAAATGAAAACAGGGAAGAACTTATCGTTCTTATCAATACTTCACTTAATTCCGGTTCATACGAATACCAAAACAGGTTAGTAAGACATCGTATTCATCATAGAACAAGCAATATCAAGATGCACACTATGTTAATTGCTATACTAGAAGATTCCATACTTCTTTCACTGTATTGTTAACCAAATAAACAGTTTATACAATCACGCAATCGCTTATTCATATGACCTTTTATACCCATGAACGCATACCGTTCATAATAACAGTTTTGCACAATGTTGTTACCTACATCAAGACCAATTCATATGCACAGTAAAGCTCCAATGTTATTTTTCAGAGTCCAAAATAACAAAAAGAGAAGAATTCATTTCCCTATAATTTCATTAAGAAACAATCATTTTGTTCAGAATGAAATAAAAACACCCAAATCATGTTTATCATAGCATGACAGCTCAACTTATAAAGATAATAGCACAATCGTTCTCATTGAAAAGCAAACTCACATAGCCTGTACAGTTTAAATCCAGTATACCACAAACAATGGATATCCAATTTGAGTTCTATCTCGATCAACCGTTAATTCCAAAAACAGCATTCTCCATTTTCTTAATGAAGTAGAGAACTCAAAATATAATATTCATATATCAATACCTCAAAAAAGGCAAAACCCGCATAGGGTGTTAATTGCGTAAGCTTGGTACAGTCATGACAGACTCATTAAAACAAGCTAATTCCTATATTTTCCATTTATTTATACAGAAATCCACGTCAAGTTCGCATTCACAAGACAGTTCAATTCAGAAGGTCAAACCACAACTACAAGACGCAATGGAATCAACCTTTCATCACAGCAAGAAGAAAGTATGATCATTTATTGCACAGAATACAAACCAATTTGTAATCGTGTCTACAATCCGAACAGGAAGACCGAACAGCATCAATAAAACACAATAAAACCATCCTATCCTCACAGCAAGGAGAAACACAATTCATTAATGAGTTCAGAAGGAAAAACAATTAACTTTTCTTACTTCGACGAATACCCAATACGTATTCATTCAGTTCCTACTCGAGAAAAGGCACAGCAATGAAAATATGGCTAATACTTCATTCAAATCGAGTTCAATTACTCATAGAAAACCCAAATGCCACTTCCATCAAAATCCTAACAGTAAAAGGAAAAGGGATCTATTTCCTTAAAAAAAAAATTCGATAAGAAACAACTTCAAACCACTATTGCTTCTTTCATTCCAGTTCGTCAGCAAAAGAACAATTGTTTCAATAGTGAAAATATCACATATAACATGTATTGTCCCATGATACACATGACGACTTCCCTACTACTGTCGAACAAACCAGCACAACATGGAGTTATTCCATTCGAGAAATACGAAGACAATTAACTCAGCAGCCAAGGACAATGTTTCTTATTATTTCCAAAATTACAGCAAGATTCAACGAAACCCCAAATCATAGCAATATAACACGGCTGTATTTTCCACTTCCTTTTTACATACAAGGACAGTTCCCCAACACAACAGCAAAGAAACGATTACATTATAAGGAAACGATTACACATAGTCTGTTCCAATTTCAAACAACATGATCAGAGAAAGAGAATACTAATTTCAAACCCACCATACTGTCACAACCGATACAGTAATTCATTTCCAACTCGATTCGTGCAAAAAACAAATCAAGACCGATGCAACCATGAAACGATTCATCATATCATTTTCCAAAAAAAAGAAGCAAGAATCGACGAAACCCAATTCAAATCGACTCGACAACAGTCACAAAATCAAAACCCAAGAGCAGGGTTGTTTTAATGAGACACTTAAACAAAGCAAGAATTTTTAAAGAGAAGGGCTTAACATGCCTGTAATCTCTTTTCCAGAACTCGAAGAAAGCTTCGTTTGCCGCATTATTTCCTTCTACGGCGATAGCACAAACTTCCAACACTCCTTTCTTCTTTAGGCTTAGCAACAGCCTTAAAAATATCCAAGAAACAATGTCAAATTCCAAGAGCTGGTTCGACTGAACCAGGCCAAAAAAACCAAATGCAGAGCAACTTTGCAAAGGCTCGAATCAACAAAATGAAAATCAAAATTCCCCCATACACTTTCCAAGGTGAACTGGTCATGAGGACCGAGAACAATCAATGCAATTAAGGCTCTGCCTTTTTCCTAACTTCCACGCCACTGCCAACTTGGGTTGGCGAACTCTAAATTTCAAATTTCCCATGCAAAACTGAATTTGGCTCTATCTCCCATATAGATGCCTCTATTTCCTACCTGTCCCACCAAAATTGGCGCTGTCCCACGTATGGACTTACCAATAAATGCTAATGAATGCCCTTCCTTCATCCTTATCCTCTCCTTCCCAAGGGTCTGCGCACCCCTTTTAGATTAGGATTAGTTTAGGTTGCATATAGTGTTCAACCTAGGGTCTTAGTTTAGCCTTAGGTTATTAGGTCTTAGGTTTATTTTTTCCCCTTTTTTTTGTGAATTTAAAAATCCCACTTAGGATAGTAGTGTAGGATGCATGTTAGGACTTAGGATTAGTTTAGGTTTTTAATTCATACTAACCACTAACACTAATCAACTCCTAACCCAACCTCCATCCTGCCTTCCTACAGACATTCACGTTAATGCAGAGCAGGACGTTCCATCCTTCTGGATCACTGTATCAAGGCCACCCGTGTCCAGGCATTTCTTGCCCTCATTGAGGTTCCAAGTTCGACAATACAGGGCTCAAGAATCGAACCCCTGTCGTTGGCATTTATGTGCCAGCTGCTCATACTTGCGATCAGGCGCTACACGTTCATAACAACCTCGGGTTCGGTTCAAGAGTAAATCAATACTGAAATCACCAAAATCCCTCAGCACACTTGGATCAATGAAATTGATTCAAGGTGTGCTGTCAATCAGTAATGAGAGTATAGCAAGTATACAACAATTTGTCGTCACATTAACAAACACACAAGTACAATAATTGTTGTCCTATACAATAGATCACAGCATGCAAGAATCCAAGTTAGCAACACATTCTTTTAAGATCAGAGTTTATCTTAACATGTTTGCCTTCATTCCAGCAGTTATAACAGTATGTAAAACATTCACCAAGATAACATACAAAATCAGAGCGTTACATATTCAAATATACCTTTTTTCCTTGCTCTAGACCGAATTTTTCTCATGAATCTTCCAAGCTTGGGTTGCTGAAACCAGTAGATTTGTTTCTTTTGGAGTCGTCATATGTACAATATTAAGGCTTCTTAAAAGCCAGAATCACAGCAAGTGTACATCGATTCCTACTATAATAAGATGGAGACTTCTTAGTCCCACCGGGTGTGCCAAAACTGTTAATGCACAATCACACTACCCCCAAATGAGTTCTAAATATCTACTTTTCTAAGGCAGACTCATTTGGTGTGATTGTATAAAATTGAACTTTCCCTAAGGTGTGGGACCTTACAAAATGGAAAAGCTCTCCAGATTAAAGGTTGGTTCCTTATTCCTCTATTTAGGTGCATACGTAGAAACTTGTAGAGGATTTTTTCTTAATCCTAATCTAAACTTTACCAAGGAGACATGGATAGAAGGAATATAGAAATTAAAACAAAGCTAAACTACAAGGTGATACACCAAAGGAATGATGAACACTTGTTTTTCTAATAGACATAAACCAAAAAAATGCATACAATAAACCAACACAGATAGCCAGATATATAATAGAAGGCCAGATGATAGCAAACGAGACAAGAGAGGATCTAAAATCGATCACAGACGTGTTTTATTGCTATGTAGATTGATACAATCCATTATAAAGTAGCCAAGAGGCAGAAACGTATTACAATTTTAGTGGAAGGCCTGAACCCCACATATCCCTTTTCTAGAAGGAAGAGGGAGCCTGTAAAACAAAGAATGTCCAACCCTTTACAACAAATCATGCCCTCGTATTTATAGATTCAACCTAAAAGAAGGAAAGAGAGAGAAGCAGGAAAACAGGTTGAAGCTCAACCACCACCGTTAATGCCTCAGATGAAATCTCTCCCCAAATCCATCTTTACTGCATCAATCCTTGGTTCGGCGCCTTGAAGGAAGAGGAAACGGTGGAAACAAATCGAATCCGATCTATTTGTTGAGATAGATGGATACCGCATTGAAGGCCTGAAGACATTTCTTCCTTTTTCTTCACCTAACCTCCTCAAAATTAAAGTTTCAGACCACGTGGCATGGGTGATTCTGAGATCTTTCCAACGGCATCATATTTTGCAATATTTCGAGCCTTGAGTTGAAAGATACGCCCTTTGAATTTTGTATCGGGTTTGTACAGGAGGGTGGGAAAACATCTTGAAAAATCGGTCCCCTTTTGATATCGGACATGTGGTAGCTAGATTGGAACAAAATTGGTTCCTCGGGTCCGTAATTTATCTTTTGTCCCTTTCTTCCGATTGCCGCGTTAGCTTTGACTCGGGCACTGATGCTGACTTTTTCCCTGGAACACGCAACAGTCTGGCACTCATTTAGAAACCTTCTATGTCTGCCCGTTTAACTTTGTTTCCTCTTATGCGGGATCATGATCGATCCAATATTTGGCACGGGGGTGAAATATAGATAACAGTTAATTATTTTGATTGTGACTATACCGTCAAATCAGGTTATAGTGCATTTTTTGAAAATATTAAATGTGATATAAACTAGAGAAAAATCTTAATGCCTGAGTTAACCCCAAATGTTAATTTTTTTTTGTGGCTAGTACTTGTTGGGTTTTAGAATGGAACATGGGTTGAAACCACAATCAGGGGACGACAAGTCCCTCCTCTTTAATGGGAGAAGTTCCCTTATTGAAAGCAGGAAAAACAAATGTACATATATACAACTCTCAATGTTTGGACCCTGATATTCTGGAATGTTTTCATACTTAAAATATTATCAATAAGAGGGAATGGAAGAAGATGGAAATGGGAGAAGGAAGAGAACAACAATGCTTTTGGGAAATATAGATAGCAAAGTATCTCCCTACTTATTGTTAATACAAAATCACAGCACCCCCAGATGATTTCTACGGGTCTACTTTTCTAAGGTAGAATCATCTGGTGTGATTGCATAACATGGGACCACCTCTCAAGCTGTGGGACTTGCGAACTTGAAATGGCCCTCCGGAGAAATTCAGCTTCTTCTTCCTAATCCTAGCACTAAACTACTCCTAAGGAAGGAAATGTGACTATCTACTCCTAATCTAACACTCCCAAGGGGACAGGGAAAGAGAAAGTGCATAAAAGGGGGAAATCCTACACTAATGAGGTGATAGCACCAAGAAAAGGGAGCTAGATATTTTGTTGAGGGAGAAAGAAACAGAAAAAATGGAGATGAGGGAGGTCAGACGGAAGTGACAAGACCTAGGTCTGCAAATCATCCATTAAACTCCATGAAACACAACATTTTGCACCTGTAAATGTGAAATACATGCACAAAAAACCAAGAATGAAAGGGAGAGGCATGGAGAAACAACAAAACAATGCAAAGGGTTGAAGAACACCACAAAAACACATTTTTTATTGCTCTAGAAGGTGCACCTACCATTACATTTATGGAATAGAGGCACAAATACATTTTTCGGGCGTGGGAGAAGGTTCACTGCTCAAAAACGGCAATGAGAAACAAATTTGACAGAGTTTCTCTATGTGCGGGGTGTCTCTCTTTCTCAAACAAGAAGTGTTATAGTATATATAGAAAGAAAAGAGAGAGAAGAGGGAAAAGTTGAATCCTGCTCTAACCACCATGAGATATGCATTGAATCCCGCTTTGAAAGTTCAACCACTAAATATCAATGCCTTCTGCAAATCCACCCACAATATGTCACTTTTGGTTCCCTAGTGGATTGAATCGAATCAAATTTGGTAGTTGAAAAGATTAGATTTTGTGTTAATGGCCTAGAAGGCTTTTCTCCATTTTAACCTACCAAGGCCACGCGGTAGCCTGGCACTCGTTTAGGCTTCCCTTTTTTATATGGGACACGTGGTAACCAGATTGCAACAAAAATCGGGCCTACGAGTCCACAGTTTATCTTTTTCCCTTTCCGCGAGAATCACGAAATCCAGAAAACTAACGCGGCCCCGCTGCTCCACTTGGACACGTGGCACCTTTTTGTTGGCCTGGCAATGCACTTCACCTTTTGTCTCCAACTCCTCACTTTGATTTGACTCGGGTCCAAACTTTGACTTTTTCCTTTGCCTCGTTCTGGAATTCAAACTTGTAGGTCTGAAACATTTTCCCTTCATATTTTCTCTATGTGTGGGGTTGTCTTGACCAAATTTTCTGGGGTGTGAATTTGGGATAACAATTTGGCAACTCAAGGGGACATCTTCCTACTAGATGAAGAGACTAGTGGCCTTGAAGCATCCATTAGGCATGGAGTCTTCCTGATAATATGATTCCGATCTGAACTCTGAAACTTTGACCTGTGAGCCTCTTGGAAACCTGCTGAAACTTGGAGCTTATCTTCATCAAAAACCATTACAATGCACTATGCAAGAGCAAAACAACAACACAAAAAACTATGTACAAACTGAAAAATCATACATACCATGAGTGGGATATGAAAAGTGTGTAAAAGCACTTCTTCTATTGAAAACAAACCTACCTACACTACTCTAACCAAGAGCAAAGGGAGCTCAAACAAAGCCTACAACTGATAGGGAGAAATAACTTCCCTTCCTCAAAAATGATAGCCATGTAACTGATTTGGCACTGAACATGGCTAGTTAGATGAGTGAAAAACTAACCATAAGCCGATCCTCCACCCAAATCATCAAGGTATCAACATTAATGGAAAATAACTCCTCAAGCTAACTTGCATCAGACTTTTGGAGGTATTGATGGTGACCCTTGGTACTTTGATGCTCACCTCATGCCCTAAAGTAGGCATGATTGGTTTTGGTTTCTCCTTTGGCTCCAATGAAGCCAAGTAGCTTATTGGGCACGGTCTGATCCTTTGGATGTGCCCATTGCTCTGATTTTCCACTCCAAAAATGAAATCTTCTTGTAGACCTCTTTGGGTGAATGGCGTGGAAGGAAGGGTGGAACTCTTCTGCTATTTATCTTCTATGACAACAAGTTCATATGCTTGGAAGGTGGATGGAGGAAACAATAGAAACTCAACTGGTTCTTCTCCATCAAAACAGTCCTCCAAATCAGACAAGTACTCTGCTTCATTGTTGTCCTGCTGCAAATGAAAATTCCATGGTGGGAAAGAAGTCATGATTGCACAACTTCATGGAATGGGAGAAAATGAAAGAAGAAAATGGATGAAATGAGTGGAAATGGATGGGAAGAAGGTCTATAACTCAGAGAATGGGTTTTTGACTAGATGGAGTCGTCAGATGTGCTTGAAAGTGCCTCCAAAGGCTTAAATCTTCACCAAGAGCACATCGATCCTGATGAAGTGAAGTGGTAAGGTGCTTCAGAACTGTCCCACTGAGCGTGCCAAAACTGTTAATGCGAAATCACAACACCCCCAAATGAGTTTTAAAAATCTACTTTTCTAAGGTAGACTCATCTGGTGTGATCTGCATAACATGGGACCATCTCTCAAGTTGTGGGACTTGTGGACTTGAGATGGCCCTCTGGAGAAAGCCGACTTCTTCTTCCTAATCCTAGCACTAAACTACTCCTGAGGAAGGAAATGCAACTATCTACTCCTAATCTAACAATTCCAAGGGGATAGGGAGAGAGAAATTGTATAAAGAGGGAAATCCTACACTAATGAGGTGATAGCACCAAGAAAAGGGAGTGAGATATTCTGTAGAGGGAAAAAGAAACAGAAAAAATGGAGATGAGGGAGGTCAAACAGAAGTGACATGGCCCAATCGTCAAATCATCCATTAAAATCCATGAAACACAACATGTTGCACCTGTAAATGTGAAATAAATGCACATAAAACCAAGACTAAAAGGGATAGGCATGG
The DNA here is from genome assembly GCA_019776745.2 of Taxus chinensis. NCBI lineage: Eukaryota > Viridiplantae > Streptophyta > Pinopsida > Cupressales > Taxaceae > Taxus > Taxus chinensis. The sequence goes on along the minus strand of CM034149.1, from coordinate 136,064,225 downwards.
AGAAACAACAAAACGATGCAAAGGGTTGAAAAACACCACAAAAACACGTTTTTTATTGCTCTAGAAGGTGCACAAACCATTACATTTCTAGAATAGAGGCACAAATACATTTTTCAGGTGTGGGAGAAGGTTTGTTGCTCAAAAATGGCGTTGAGAAACAAATTTGACAGAGTTTCTCTATGTGCGGGGTGTCTCTCTTTCTCAAACAAGAAGTGTTACAGTATATATAGAAAGAAAAGAGAGAGAAGAGGGAAAAGTCGAATCCTGCTCCAACCACCATGAGATACGCATTGAATCCCGCTTTGAAAGTTCAACCACTGAATATCAATGCCTTCTGCAAATCCTCCCACAATATGTCGCTTCTAGTTCCCCAACGGATTGAATCAAATCATATCTGGTAGTTGAAGAAATTAGATTCTGCATTAATGGCCTAGAATAATTTTCTCCATTTTCACCTACCAGGGCCACGCAGTAGCCTAGCACTCATTTTGGCTTCACTTTTTTATATGGGACACGTGGCAACTAGATTGGAACAGAAATCGGGCCTACGGGTCCGAAGTTTATCTTTTGACCTTTCCACGAGAATCACAAAATCTAGAAAACTCCCGCCGCCCCGCTGCTCCGCTTGGACTCGTGGCACCCTTTTGTTGGTCCGGAAATGAACTTCACCTTTTGTCTCTGATTCCCTGCTTTGATTTGACTCGGGTCCAAAATTTGACTTTTTCCTTTTCCTCGTTCTAGAATGCGAGCTCGTAGGTCTGAAACATTTTCCCTTCATATTTTCTCTATGTGTGGGGTTGTCTTGACCAAATTTTCTGGGGTGCGAATTTGGGATAACACTTACATTGAACCAAGAAAATATAGAAAAGGATCAATTACTTCACCATCGATGTAAATCTACAGACACAAAGTTCTAAAGATTCACACAGACCAGAACACAAAGTTTCTATTGAATGCAAAACAAAAGATCCATTGAATCGAGCAAGGAGAGAGAAAGGTATAACCGAGGAAAAAATGAAAAGAAAGAAAGAACTTTTGTATTGAATTACTTCATAATTTACAACCTTCCTAGAAAACCAGAATCCCCTCTTCCCGTGACCAAAACCATATATTTATAACAACCCGTATACATCCATACTTTGTCCCTAAGAAAAGGATATCCGAAAGGAATAATGTTTGTTGCAGATCTACTTTTGAAAAGTGACATGAAACAAACGCACTCATGAAAACCAGAGGTTCAAAAAGGTAAATATTTCATCAGTTTGACCATGATTATTTTAGCAGGGGGGCATCTCATAATTTTCATCTTCATGTGGTCCTGCCATTTCTACCTTTGAACCACTTTCATAGCAATCAACTGCTTACTGGTAAATTTTTATCTCTTTTTATCATATATGCCCGATAAACTCTATTTTCTGATGATTAAACTTTACATCCCTTCAAACTTATCAATTCGGCTCCAAAACCAATCCAAAACACATCTCATGAAGGAATGAGAAGGAATCAGAGAGAAAAGAAAGGAGAATGATCCATTTTTGTGTTTTGCAGAGCTCTGGTTCATTAATAGCGATAAGAAATAGAAGAGGGCATTCGGTTATCTTTTCCCCTTTTTACCTTCAAATTTGGACCCTACACATGGCAAGATCCAAGCAACGACGACCCTGGGGGAGAAAATTTGCATTTCCTGACATTTGGGAGAAGAAGCGCTTTCTCGATTTGCTCCGCCCCCCCCATAGCTCTGCCAAGGCCAGACACGTGGCGCCGTCCAAGTGGTTGAGGAAATGTGGTCCAAATCTGCCATTTAAACTCTTTTTAAGAAAAAGCACAAATTCTCAAAAAACTTCGTTGACCGGCTTCGACTTTTCAACGTGAACACATGGCATGCCACAATTGGAAAAGGGGGCACGGCCCAATTTGCAACATTTTAACTCTTTGGTGAAAAAGGCTCAAATTCTCAATTTTCCCCATAGGCACGCTACTTCGATTCCATCCTTCAACACGTGGCATCGCCTAATTTGTTGCGAGAATGTGCTTCAGCTTTAAACTTTATCTATTTTGAGAAAGGGGAAGAATTCCCACTTTTCCTCCAAAAGTTCGCGCCTCGGCCACTGACTTTTCAACGTAGGCCACATGTCTCTTTCTAATTTGTTGCGGGCCTCAACTTAGAAATTTTCCCTTCGCATGAGCAAGGCCGCAGGCCATTTTAGAACTTTTCGCCCTTTGTGGAAACAAGGCTAAAATTCCCAAAGTCTTCCGTCGGTCCGCCAAAGTGCCAATGAACTGAAAAACAACCACGTGTCCCTATTTCATTCTTCAACACATGGATCCACTTGATTGGTTGTGGGGATGTGCCTTACTTTTTTATCTGTTTTGGAAAGGGAAAAATTTCCATTTTCCCCCCGAAGTCCATACCTCTGCCATTGAATTTTCAATGTAAACACATGCCCCATTCTAATTTTTTGCGGTTTTCAACTTAGAAATTTATCCCTTTGCTTGGGCGGGGCCGCGGATCATTTTTAGAACTTTCCGCCCTTATGTCGTAATGCCTTAGAGAATAAAATGGATCCGCCACCCCGAACTTCCGCCAAAACTGCTCAAGCTAATCAGTGACTAGCGGGGATGTGGGGCAAATCTGGAATTTTTCCCAAAATCACCAAAAGTGATAAGTTCAAAAAGAAACCCACCCGGTTGCATCCAATCGGAAACAAAAGCATAGCTTCATCTTTCTGAGAAAGAATTTGACAGGAAAAAGAACGTAGGAAGCTGCAGAAAATAAGAAAATGTCATTTTTGCTCCTGATGAAGGATTTCTTTCTCTGCAAAAGGTTAAAAACAAAATATGCAAGGTCCCACACATTCCAAATGCATAAAAGGAGAACCAAAATCAATTCCCATCAATTGTAAATAGATAAAACATTTTAACTATAGCAAACTGAGGAAAATGATTAAAAAATGCCATGGGAAATGAAAATGAGCATCAAAGGAGTTTAAAACACAAATTTCTTCCATGACAAGGCTCCAATTTTAATGAATTAGATTTGAAATGGTGGGGAAAATTAAGAGCACAACAGTACTAAAAGGAAAGATTTTTACTAATGACAACCTAATCGAGAAGGGTTTCATTATGCCTAATATGTGTTGGATGTGCAAAAAGGGGGTTGAAGATATCAAACATCTGCTATTGCATTGTGATTATGCTTCAAAGGTATGGAGTCTCATATTTTCTAATTTTAATATGTATTAGACTCTCCCTAATAACTTCTTGCAGACCTGGGAGCAGTGGGACCCACCCTATAAACATTGTATGGTAAGATGATTATGGAAATTGATGTTGCCTCATACCATTTAGATACTATGGAAAATCGGGAATGGAATAATCTTCAAGGATAGAAAACAAATATTCAAAAAGATCTGTAAGGAAATTGGTATTGTCATCAAAGACAATTTGGAGAGATTTAGGCATCCAAAAAATAAGCCATACCCCAAGGAAGAAGAACTTATACTAGCTGCTTAGAAGATTGATATTGGTAATTTACATAGGAATCATCAAACCAGTATTGATAGATCTGTAGTTCTGTTGTACAACCAAAAATATTATAAGTATTGGGTGTGTGAATATAGGGTGCTAGAAGTGCGCGACGTTATAATAGTATTAAAGCACCCCAGCTCATGACTTAGTTGTTTTTGTGGATAACAGCTAATTTTGGAGATAGTGTGCAGAGCAAACATAGAGATGAAGATTTGCGCTACATGCAATGGTATTTTGGGAACAAGCAGTAGATAAGTGACATGTATAGTTTGAGCTAATAATAGGATTTCTAATTGGTGTTAACTATAGGACGTCTATTGTTAGAACACTTGCATGTTGTGCATACTATTGTAAAGGCGCATGTCTATTATCAGCATGTGACCTATTTTGAGAAGTGCATAGGTGGTGAAGGGAAAGTCCCCACCCCTATAAATATGTATTGACTTGCATAGTTTAGGAGTGGTGAATTATTGTAGAGTTATGTTGTTAGTTTTGACGTGCACATGACTCATGGAGATACTTTACAGTGTAAGAAGCTTCTGTGTTTTATAGTAATTATGAAATGGTATATATTAACTAGATAATGGTGTTAGAAATGACTGAATCTGGTTCTTGTATGGTTAATCTTATCATAGCTATTATTTAGTTCATTTATTATGATTCGCTAATATCTAGATTTGGATTTTACACTGAGGAATGTTTATGTCCACTTATGAATCTGAACATGTTTAAACATCATCACACTAACATCTTGAACAAGCAACTCTAAAGAGGGACATGGTGCTTTTGTGTGTTTCAGGTGAGCACTTAGAACAGGTTGAGTGATGTGTTAGTGTGCCTTGGTTATTCATAGTAAATTCTAGGCTACATCATTGGTTTTGTTGTTGGGACCTCTTTGTCAATCGTTCTTAGGATGATTCATGATGAATACGTACCAATTAACCTTATCAAGTGTTGAGGAGTAAATAGTAGATCTAGAAGATGAATACGCTCATAGATTCAACACTGGATTTAAGTTTGATGCGTACACATGGGTGGAACAAAACTTGTATGACTGTTTATATGAGAGTTTCTTTGTTGTCTTTCTGATAGAGTTATACAAGTGGATGGTTTCTTATGGATCTAAAAGGAATTGGAGGTTTCACACACTTGTCTGGACGCAGGAAGAATTTTAGGCCCTCTATGATGTTGATATGATTTGGACGTGTGTTTTGGACACTTGGTTTTGGGGTGTTCTGAATAGCTATATTTTGGAGTACTAAATTCCCACTTATTCTTTCCCAAAGGTAGTCAAGTTCCAATTTTTACGTTATCCCAAGGGAACCTATCTACAAGGCATTCCACTGGGGATAAAGATCTTATTGGTAACGCTGAATTTGGAAGAGAATTCGATGGCTAGCTAAACCCCATCATGTGTGGGAGCAGCAACAGGTTTGGTGAAGGATGAAAGGCCTAGCGGAAGAGAGGAAAAGAGAAGAAAGGTGGCTTAAGTACAATGAGGCACACAAGAGGGAGTTACGGAAGCAATGCAAGATTGTAGAATGGATGGCTTTGAGGAGAGAGATGGCTTGTGAAGGATTTGGAACTCATGTAGAGGGCATGGAGCCAGAGCATCTGGAACTCCCCCATTTGGGAAAGCATGATAGGGAACCCTCATCGGTCTCTTATGAGAGTGTGCCAGTAGAGACGACATGGGCTACAGGCGCGCATCTAAATCTACCTGGAATCCTATCCCTTTCACTTGGTATTCCAATTTCTAGTTTAACCAGTAGTCAGCAAGCTAGTTTGGGCAGTAGAATAACAGGAGGGAATCAAATAGTGAGTACATATATGGTCAGGCAAACGTCTTCCTTATTATTTTGAGGTACCTTTTTAGGCGCATCGTCAGCGCAGAACTCAAGCGCGTAGAATTTTGGACTCGCCTCTGGGAGTAGTACCACCTCACAGACTATAAGAGTTCAATTTAGTACCACTATTAGGACACAGAAGTACATCCTCTAGTTTACTTCCGGCTACAGGTGGAGGATCAAGGGGCATATGTGCCTTCTGTTTTGGTGGATCTGGTGGGTCTAGAGGAAGAGGTAACATAGGGGGTTCAGGATCTGATGGTCATGGTCCTCACCAACCCCAAAATATTTACATGGAGATGTTGCTTCGTCTTTTAGAGTATATGGGAATAGAAGATGTTGTTGAGCATGTGCACATGTGTGAGATACTGTGGTGTGTAAAAGGAATCACAGCTTTTGAGTGCAAGGCAAGTCAATTCACAAATATATTACAAGGACGTGCACACAATTGGTACATGAAGTTTGACCTTGATTAGACTTGTGTAGATTATACAGCGTTACGGGATGCTTTCCTTAAGGAATTTTATATCCCTGGGTTCTAGCAGAAGAGTATAAGCACGCTCAAGCATATTAAGCAGGGCACTATTGAGAATGTTCGAGAATATGATGCCCGTTTTAAAAATCTTATGTCTAAACTTTCGTATGATATCCATGCAAGCCAGCATGCATAGTGGTTTTTCGGAGGCTGGATCACACCTTTTAGGAGGGCACTATCTAATAATACATATATATGGATACACGTGAAATGCTTAAAGAAACATTATGCACTAAGGCTATCGGAAGTATAGACATTGGGGAGAGCCCATTCCTAGAAGCTCAGATTGTAGCTATGGAAAAGTAGTTGGAGAAACTATCAGCCAATTCAACACACGAGATGCACACTGGGATTTGGTGTATAGATTATGAAGTTGAAGGGCACACCAAGGATAGTTGTCCCCATAGGTTAGTGCACTCATTGTTGTTGGACTGTGAGATATATCATTTAGACCATGATGCAAGTCATTGCCCATTGTTACAACGCGCGATAAGAAAGAATGTAACTTACTACTTTAAGATTTGTTGGTCCATGACTCACAATACCAAGGATTGTAGGTTGATTGATCAGATCCATGATGCCATCGATATTGGTATATGACATACATGAGTATCAAATAACTCTAAAGGTAAGAATGATCACCATTATCATGATCACACTCAAGGGCACTATGATCAGAATGAAGGGTGCTTTGAAGGAGGTCATGGCAAAGGTCGAGGGTACCATGGTGGATTCATGGGTCGAGGCCATGGTGGTGGATGAGGTGAGTTTCCTCGTGGAAAATTTTATACGTGTGGATCTCCTGACCACTATAGGCATGAATGCCCTCAGAATATTACTTGTTCTTTTTATGGAAAGAATCATAACTATGAAGAGTGCCTAGACTTATATGAGCATCTTAACAAGCAACATAAACATGAGAACAAGGGCACATGGATGGTTAGAATACAATGCGCAATGGAAAATAAATGGATGTCAAAGTTGGCACCAGAACTTGAGGTAGTATCTATGAAGATTACTACATGCACTAAAGTTGTGCGCACCAGAGATGTGCGCCAGAGAAACATTGCAACAGAATCCTGCCATTACTAAGGAGGAGGTTTTACATGCAAGATACCCAGATCTTACACATTAGAAGGAGGTTTATCAGGAGACCATGGAGGTGCTCAGAAATCTTCAGGGTTAAATATTGTGTTTAAAGGAAAAGTCATGGAAGTTGGAACAAATGAAGGCAACAGAAACGGTCTAGTCGAATGTTGATGATTTGAAAGAGGTATGCAAGATGTTGCGTGAGGAGAATATTATTCCATTACTAGGGAATTGGTTAAAGGGAAACACTCCACACACAGATATTGAGAATGGATGACAGATCATGCATGCTAATATCCCCCCTCATAGCTTTGATTATGATAAGGAGATCACTCTGAATGTTGTTGTGGATGGGTGGCTTTTGAGCAATATATTGATTGACACAGACACAGAAGTTAATGTTCTTACTTTAGATGTATGGGTGCAGATGGGAAGACCTCCATTATAGCCATCCTCTAATGTATTGTTTATGGAAAATCGAACTAAGGCCACTCCAATAGGAGTTTTGAAGGATGCATCCATTATTATACAAGGGGCCAAGTTCACTGGGGACTTTGAGGTTTTAGCACTTGCAAAAGTAGACAACTTCCCAGCTCTACGCAGGCGCCCTTGGTGTTATGCAAATAATGTTGATCTATGGTTCAACAAGGGGTATATAAGCTTTGAGAACAAGGAAGAATGAGTTATTATCCCTTTGACAGATGGGAAATCTGCACCTTATGTTGAACCTTTGAGTGAGGAAGACCTTAATAGAATTTATGTGTGCGTCATTCGAGATCCAGAAGTACTTGAGCCATCTAAGGAAGGAATCCTCTAGTGGGAAGATGCATAGTCTATTAGTGATACAACAAGTATTGCTTGTGATAATTGGGCGCATGACACCTATGAGATGGTTGGGCGTGAAGAAGAAGCACATCTGCGTGAGGAGGTAGACCTCATTATATCAGGAGGATAGGTAACAACTTTGTACCCCAATACACTGGAGAAGGAGACCCTGAAGTATTCATGTGCACCATGGAGGAACAATGGAAGGATCAAGTAGACAGAAGAAATATGTTAGTGTATACTCTGCACGGAACATTAGCGCGTTGGTGGATGGTTCACAGGGATAATCTCATATAATGGAATAAAGTGAGAAATGATCTAACAACCCAATTTCTCATAAGCATTGTGCCTACTCAAATCTAGACATATCATGGTAATCATCTTGTTCAGCACCATGTTCAACAGTGTGAGAGACTCTGGACAGAGGGGCAAGAACCTTTACCACCTTTACTATGGGTGCACAAACTTTATTTCACTTTGTGAGGTTTCGTATGTGCTTGGTACATTAATGTGGAGTTGCATAGGGAGACTAGAAATTGACAAGACTTGACTGTAGGAATGATCCAGACTTTTGACTACTTCTCCACTAAACCTCTGGTGAAAGAGGCATTATGACTTATGGAGTGCTTGACTATGGGAGACAGTGCAAAGGCTGAAGAACACATTCAGGAGTTATTTGGTGAGGAAGACCTAGGAGCACATTTTGATGAAGTAGATGAGACCGATGTTGAACTACTTAAGTGTGCTTGTCTTGAGAAGGAGAAAGGAAAGATAGTCTAAAAAGTGGATGATGAAGAAGTAGAAAGTTTGAACATTGATCATTTAGAAGGTACGCATGAGGTTTTAGACAAGTTCAAGAGGAAGAAGCAACACAAGTTGTTGCAAGTGCTCCTTCACTTGATCGGTACGGGAGCAAGACTTTGGAAACACCCCAGCATTGTATTTGGATGCATGAGCTCGATATTGCTTGAGGGAAAGCAATCTTGGGAAGGGAGGACTGTAATGTCCCCATTTCTGAAGACCCTTAGCCTATACATCCTCGTGGGCTTCAGGATGTGCAAGGGGAACATTTTTTATTAAATAATTAAATATTATTACCTGGAGCAATAATTATTTAATTATTTAATTATAAAAGTTATTTAATTTAATTCCAAAAATATATAAAATTAAATGGGGAATTAATTAAATAAAATTTAGGTGGCTTTCATTGATAAAATCACCCTTTGCAAAGGGGACGCCACACCTAGGGAAAACAAACTACTTTTATTTAATGTTTTCCCTCTCCTAGGTTTTTCGAATTTTGTGCCTCCTTGCTTATAAAAGGAGTGCTAGGATCACTATTATGATTATGCTATGATGAACTTATTTTGATACTCCATGCCTGGAGTTGGGATGTATTCCCTTTGATGTTCTATATCTCTTGCATGAGAGGTTGGATCGAGCTAGTTTTGAGATTTATTTGAAGTATTTATTTGTGAGATCCATGTCTTTGGCTGTGACAAGCATTTGATTTAATTTACAAGTGAAAATCTGCCCTTTTACTGTAGCGATGTCACTGTAGCATCACTGTAGCAACTGATTGGTGATCAAAAAATAAGTGTTTCTTTGGAGTTCTTTTGCAAGTCGACTTTGGTGTATGGGGTTTCTATTCCAGCGATTCCTCTAATTATATTTGTAAGTTGTTTGTATGCCATTCTGAGTGTGATTCGACCAGCATTTAGTCTATTTTTGTGTCCAATATGACAGTGATTCCCACTACTATGGCTGCGCACAGATTTGGATGACTTTCTAAGTAAATCGTCCAAGATCCATGCGTGTTTAGTGTCCTTGCTCAAGTGGTTACATGTAAGACAAGTTTGGCACCAAATCTGGTATTTTTTTTATTGATTTCTGACTATTGTAAATCTGCGACTTCTTTTGGTGTGCATATTGAATGTTTGATGCAAGAATAAAGTGATATATATCCTACATAGTGATTGCTACTACTTTGATAACTCCAGCGACTTCAAGTGGGTGTGTATGGTCTGAATTTTAATAAACTATTATGTTGTTGCATCCCTCGAAATCAATGACCCAGTCTGAGTGAGTTTTAATTATTTCCATGCATAGAGTTGTGGGGTTTATGGTATCTCTATAATAGAGATTTCTCCTATATATATGTGGATCGATTTAAATGTATTATGTTGAGCTGGCTGTTGGATACTGTTTCTTCCACTTCAGTGACTGGTTTTGGCAAGTTTAGATATTAACTCTAGGTGTTTAGCAAACTAAACTTCATCTGAATTGATTGTTGATCCATCCTTTATAACAATAACTTATTTGGAGTGAGCATTTGATATTTTGATGTATGTTTTGAAGGTCTATGTGACAGCAAACTATATAAGGATAATTATCTGAGCTATATGCATGATTTAACTATCATATAACAGCAATACCTATGTCTTCTTGTGACTGATATGCCTCAACTTGAATGGACTGTAGTTTCATATTATTAAGGAGAATATAGTAATCATATTTTTGTTTTAGTAGCGTAAATCCGTGAGATGGTGGAATTTTAAGATTGATTGAGTTAAGGCCATTAAACCCCTATCCTTAGGTTCATTGAGTCATTTACTCAACCGATACAAGTAGTTTTGATTGAGTTGCCATATTCAGTTGATTGATCCATTGAAGAGTTGGTTTGCATATTTCCCATTGATTCCGGGTGTGGGATATTATAGTTAGCCCCATGGTAATCAGTAAAAAGAAAGATGACAAGATTAGGATTTGTGTGGACTATATGGATCTGAATGTTGCATGTGTGATTAATCCTTTTCCTACACCTTTCACTGAGGAAATATTAGAAGGCATTGTAGGGCGCAAAATTTACTCTTTTACAAATGGATTCTCTGGATATCACCAGGTAAGAATTGCAAAGGAGGATCCAGAGAAAATAACTTTCACACCTAACTGGGGAAGTTTCGCATACACGGTGATGCCCTTTGGACTGAAGAACACTCCTGCAATATTTTCGTGCATAGTTTTTCAAGAATTTCAAGATGTTTTTCACAAATTCTTGCAGGTTTACTTATACTATTGGATAGTATATGGGCTAGTCAAGGATCATTGTGACAACTTGCGCTTAATGTTTGAAAGATGTAGACAATCAAGTATCTCTTTAAACATCAAGAAGTGTGTATTTACTACACCCTTTGGAACTCTGCTAGGGCATATCATCCGTAAGGAGGGTTTGTTAGTAGATCCAGCTAAGGTTGCAGTTATCTTAGGCCTGGAGGAACCTGTTAGTCAGAGTGACATGCTAGCTCATCTGGGTTATTCATAGTAAATTCTAGGCTGCATCATTGGTTATTCATAGTGGGGTGCGTGAATTATTGGGCCACACAGCGTATTACAAAAAAAATATCAAGGGATATGCTGAAATTATCGCGCCCTTAGAGGAGTTACTAAAAGGAAAAGGGACATTCTATTGGGGAGAACCGCAACAACACGAATTTGAAGCATTGAAGGAGAGGCTTATTATGGCACCTAATATGCACTTTCCCTCATGGAACCAACCTTTTCACGTACATGTGGATGCCTCTGGCATGGTCATTGGTGAAGTTTTAGCTCATCCTGGAGAAGGTACTATAGATCATCCTATTTGTTTTACTAGTAGAAAGTTGACTCCTATAGAACATAACTATAAAACTACAGAGCACGAGGCCTTGTTGATGTTCTACGCGTTGCATAAGTTTAGACAGTACCTACTAGTAACACCTTTTGTGTTTTACATAGATCACATGGCATTAAAATACTTGGTAAATAAGCTCATTTTATAGGGGTGCATATGTCGATGGGTGTTATTATTCCAGGAGTTTGACTTTACAGTCGTGGTAAAACCTGATAAAAGTAATTCTAGCCAGGACCACTCATCAAGAATTCAATCAGGGGAGGACATGCATATAATTGAAGATACAATGCCAGATGCATTGTTGTAGAGGTTAAACCATGCGCCCTCGGAATTGGAGGATATTGCTAGCTTTTTACTCATAGGTATGGCGCCAAAAGGAATGAAAGCATTGGAAAATAAATAACTTGCAATTCGTGCCACACCTTTCATGTTGATCAGTGGTGACTTATACAAACTAGGATGAGATGAAGTATTATGCCGGTGTGTACTAGAACATGAGTGCATGGATATCATGGAAGAGGCTCATTACGGTATTGCAGGTGGGCACTATGCAAGTGACACCACCGCGCGAAAGATTCTACTCGTCGGTTTATGGTGGGAGACCCTATAAAAGGATTAACAAGAGTATTGTAAGGTGTGTGATCATTGTCAGCACCTTGAAAAACTTGGCAAAAGAGATGAAATGCCTTTGAGGCTTATTACTAGTGCAGAACCATTTGAAAAATGGGCAATAGACTTTGTGGGTCCTATTTCCCCAGCCACGCGTAGAACTGGATCACGCTACATCATCACTTGTACATATTATCTTACAAGGTGGGCATAAGCAACACCTACAAAGGATTATACAATGACTACTGTAGCAAGGTTCTTATGGGAAAATATTCTTACTCGGTATGGATGTTTGCTGAGTCTGATAAGTGATAGGGACACACACTTCTTGAATGAGACAATTAGGATATTATTGGATGAATTTATGGTCACACACCATAAGACTACACCTTATCACCCTTAAGCAAATGGGACTGTTGAGGCCTTCAATAAGATATTGAGCTAGACCTTGACAAAAAATTGTGATGTTGGAAGAAAATATTGGGATGATAAAGTTTTTTTTGTACTTTGGGCATATAGAATAGCCTATAAAAGGTTGAATAAGACCACACCCTTTCAGTTGGTGTTTGGAGCAGAAGACGTTCTTCCCATGGAATTTATGTTGCCTTCTTTGTATATTGCACGTGTTGGAGGTCTAGCTGATGAACAAGCATTGGGAGAAAGAATTGACAAGTTAATACAATTGGATGAGAGGCGCACCATAACACATAACACATTGGAGTTAGAAGCAGGAAAAGGCCAGATAGAAGGCATGGCATGACAAACACATCAAGGATAAGAACCTTGAGGTTAGGTAGATGGTACTTCTTTATAATTCAAATTTTTTGTGCCACCCAGGAAATCTTAAGGTGCATTGGTTGGGACCGTATGTTATCACTCACATACTTGACTTAGGCGCTTGCCAATTAGAGGTGCTTGATGGAACACGGTTACCCAACTACTTCAATGGGAGTAGGTTGAAACCCTACTATAAATAAGCTTTATTTTTTATTATAATAAAGCAGTATTTCCATTTAGATTAGAATTCCTTTATTGTATTTCATTTAATTTATTTCCTTCTACGTCACTATGCTTTGTCAATTTTGTTCAGTGTTTTGTGTAATAAGCGCATTTGCACCCCAGAAGCTGATCACAATCTAAAGTGTTTATATGCGCAGAGGACTACACATACCCTTAGAGTGGGGTGGATAAAGAAGGTATGGAAAAGAAATAAACTCACAGGTAACCACAAGAGGAACAAAAGGAGCAAGGTTTCAAAATTCATGAGAACTTCTGAAGAATTGCTATAAAAAAAATTAAGACCATGCATAAGGCATTGGGCGCTCAATATAATTCAAGGGAGACTGAAGCATTAGAGACTAATTATATTGGGTCACATTGGATAAACTACTTCGACTTAAGGAAGCGCGGGTAGAGGAGATCTATGACAGATAAGAAGTGGCGCACTAGGAAATTATGACTAAGGCACAAAATTTTGAGGCGTGAGACATTGAAGCATGGGATAATGAGGTGTGCAACATGCTCAAGAGAAATTAATGTCATGTACAGTGGTAGGTGGAGAAATTAATGAAGGGAATTTTTGAAACTTGTTTTAAAGTCGGCCTTCTCAACATCATTTGCTACCTTATGAATTTGAAAAAAATTGCAAAGTGCGAAGAAGAGCTAGAGACGAAGAGCATTCTGCAGATTGAGTAAACCTGTCGCGTTGTGAAGCATGGTGTTGAGTTCCCAGGCATGGAAGAAAGATTTAAGGAGTGGTTTGTGTGCGTGATGAAAAGGTGACTAGGGTTTTCATTTTGTAGTTAGGGTTTTTTTTGCATTTGCAGAATCAAAAGGGGTGATAGCACCACAAAAATCTCCAGTAGTAGAAGAAGGAGGTTGACAATCCAGCAGAGGAGTGGTTGGTGGAAATGTTTTATCCACAAGGAGTAATAGAAGGGTGGTCATGGACAACAAGTATTAATCATTGTAGGGCTATAGAGATTAACCGCCACACTATAAAATGTATGAAGGACATCGCGGCAAAAGTCTACACAAAGACTAACCAGCAACTGACAGATGACACTAGGGTTTTGGATGCCTCGGTGAAGAAACTATTTGAGAGCGTGGGCATAATGTAGATCCTGGAGTTTCCCTACTTTAGAAATCCCGAGCACTTGTACCAATGTCTAATGTCACGGGTCTATGAAGATTATTTCTATTTCACAAGTAGGAGAATGAGGATAACTGCTAAATTGATTGGAAAAGTTATCAGGTTGTACAACATAGGTTTAGCAATTGTTGGAGACTTAACAAATGACGAGGGCATTGATGCCAAAATAGACCTATAAAATTATAATAAGGGGGCTCGAGCTTTCACGGTCACTAATATGTCATACATGGCCACCAAAGTAGTAGCGTGGTTAACAAGGAGTAATATAGGGGCCACTGAGTGATGGAACGAGGTAAACATGTGTTGGTTGCATATAGCACATAAAATGGCCAACAAGACCTACTACAACATCGTTAGTTTCATTACAGAGAAGATAACTTGGGTGTAATTTTGTTATTAATTGTGTTCAGTGAAGTTGGGGTACTAGATGATCCTAGGGAAAATATATGGGAGTTTTCATTGGAGAACAATTCCCTAGCCAAAAGATATGCCAAGTACACATTGCGTGGGTCTGTTTCCAACACATACAAAGGGTGCTTGGACAAGTGGTTCCAGAAAATGTGCAGGGCATTTGAGGGAGAATTTCGCATTCCACGTGAGCTACCAAAGGTTTTGGATGGAGAAGCTGAATTCATAGTTTACTAACATTTCAGCTTGGGATGCTTCCACATGAAGTTTGGAGAGAAGAGCCCATGGTGTAAGTTTCCCTTTGCATTTACCGCAAGATATTTTAAGGACTCTGTAAATATATTTCATGATGCACATCAGATCTAGTTTGATCCCGAAAAAGTGGATGCAGACATTCGCATTCTGCGTAAAACATATATATGGCCAGTTAAGGAGGCATATGTAGAAACCATAGAGTCTGATAATGTTGACATCACGCCAAAGAGTGTGGTTGTAGGACATGTTGAACCAACATGCATCTACATTTTCCTAAGGCCAAGGTTCAAGGACTACAAAGTGGTGAAGGGCACGAATATGGTTCTTCCAAGACCTCCTAAGAAGAAGCAAACAATGGGGACTTCAAGGAATGTTGCATTTGTGACCCCTACTCCAGAAGACCCAGTACATACAGGACTGAAAATTGTCCTAGAAAAAGAGGAACCTAAAGACAATGTCAGATGTGTGCACACAAGAAGGATTCTAAGGAAGAGGTGCACTTCAAGAGAAACCATTTCTAGAAATTTCTAGCCAGTAAGGAAATCACCACACGTAACACTTGTAAAGGATGAATAGAAGGAGAATAAAAAGCACATGAAATATATTCCTATACAAGATAATGAGGGGGAATCTCCACACCCAAGCATGCAGGAAGTAGAATAAACTCCAAGAATGAGTGGAGATAGAGCTGAGGCCACTCCTAGTGTGGAAATGCAGGATGATGAAGATATTGGCAAGCACGTAGTCTATGAGACAATAGAACCCAGTGTGAGTATTTGCAAAGATATCTCTGGTGAAGGAGAAAAAAATGCTGGTGGGGATACATGAGTCTTCATGCACCCCATGCAGGAAGAAGGAAAAGATGAGGAGGAGATCAACCAGGTGGTTAAAGACATTGTCCCACAGGATGTAGACATACCTAAACAGAAAGAAGAGGATGCATTAGCGCATGAGGATGTTGGCAAACATGCAGACACGCATGAAGAAGAAGAAGCGGTAGGTACTCAAGACTTGGGTTATCAGAATGACCTTTCAAGAACTATTTGAACCTATTTCCAGAATACACTACTAAACAAATAGTTATATGAATCGGATTGGATGGACCCTGAAATGACCAATACACGCAGTCACAAGCAACTATCTTAGGGCATGCAAACTCACATGGATGAGCCTGATTTTGATGTTTCCAAGGAGACATGCACCTCGAAGAAGATGAGGAAGGTGCCTCATATGTGCCAGATGAAAATTAAGCCAACCTATTTTTCAAATGAGTAGGTAAGGAACGATTTGATTAAGGTGTCCACAGAAGTAGCACACATATATATGGATAAGGCGGCAACAATCCAAGTGCTACTAAAGGATAAAAAGGATAAGGATACAAAAATCAAGGGCCTTACTCAAGAGTGCGATAATGCAATCACGGAGGCCCAAAATGTAAAGATGATGGCGGAGCATATTGCAGATGAGATTCTACTGCAGAGGCTTGAGTTTTAAGAGAAGTTGCCTCAGGACTTCAAGTTTGAGTGGCACTATCTGTGCACAATAATTCACCTACTTTTAGATGAGGGACCAATGCACCTCCCCAAGAAAAATGATGCAGGGGAAGAAGCAGCAAGAGCAAGGGACACTATTGATAGTAAAGTTTCAATATATGAGGCATTGCTCCAAACATTGAAGGATGAGCTAAAGAGAGCTAATGAACCTCTTAGTTTATGTGCGGCGCCAGACGCCATAATAAGGACCAGAACTTTAATGGAGGATAATGAAATTCTGAAGGAATTAAAGGATGAAACACTTGGGTGCACAGAAAGTTTGGCACTAGTAAAAAAAAAGTGTGAGGCCCTCGTAGCAGCCCAGGATCTGCACAAGGATAGAATTGATGAGATTGGGAAACTCATAGCGCAAAAGATGGATCTCAATTAGGGAATGTTGTCAGGCATGGCCAATGTTGTCCAAGTACTACAAAATGAGAAAGAGAAGATCACTCAGGACTAATTATATGACATAGCCACTGATATTCCAAAGAAAACAAGGAGCGTGCTATGTGACTGGCAGACATTGGAGGCTGAAATCAAAATTGAATATCCAGAATTAATCCTTCTAGTTGAAGAAGAGGATTTTGTAGAGTAAATATTCATTCTTTTGTAAAGTGTTTCATTCATTCTTTCATTACTTTTTTCTTTATTATTGGAGAAATCAGAAATAATTCCCATTTTCAGGGTGGCAATGTACTCTAGCATGGGGTAATGTTGAACAACCAGAAATATTCTATGTATTGGGCGCGTGAATATAGGGCATTGGAAGCGCGCATCGCTATAATAGTATTAAAGAGCCCCAACTCAATACTTAGTTGTTTTTGTGGATAAGGGCTGATTTTGGAGATAGCGTGTAGAGCACACATAGAGATGAAGACTTGTGCTACACGCAATGGTATTTTGGGAACAAATGACAAATAAGCGCCATGCATAGTTTAAGCTAGTAATAGGATTTCTACTTGGAGTTAACTATTGGACGTCTATTGTTAGAACACTTGCATTTTGTGCACACTATTGTAAAGGTAAATGACTATTATCAGCATGCAACCTATTTTGAGAAGTACATAGGTGGTGAAGGGCAAGTCCCCACCCCTATAAATATGTATTGACTTGTGTAGTTTAAGAGTGGTAAATTATTGTAGAGTTATGATGTTGGTTTTGAATGCACACATGACTCGTAGAGATACTTTACAGTGTAATAAGCTTCTATGTTTTACAGTAATTATGAAATGGAATATATTGAGTGGATAATGGTGTTAGAAATGACTGAATCTAGTTCTTGTATGGTTAATCTTATCATTGTTATTGTTTAGTTCATTTATTACAATTCTCTAAGATCTAGATCTGGATTTTGCACTGTGCAATGTTTATCTCTAATTATGAATCTGAACATATTTAAACATCATCACACTAACATCCTACACAAGAAACTCTAATGAGGGACCTGGTGCCTTTGCATGCTTTGGGTGAGCGCTTAACTCAGGCTGAGTGAAGTGCGAGCGTGCCAGGGTTATTCACAGTAAATTCTAGGCTGCATCAATTTTAATGGATTCCACCACCTAATTTATGGTATAAACTAAATTTTGATGGGTCTCCAAGGGCAACCCAGGAGTATCAAGAGGAGGAGGTGTGATCAAGTATCACAGAGGCTGTTTAGTTGCTTCTTTTGTAGGTAAAATGGTTCATCAGACAAATCACTATGTTGATGCCTTAGCAACATTATGGGGCATCAAACTAGCAAAGGATTACAATATTTCAAATATTATAATTGAGGGGTACTTTATGAATACGATAAATATTCTAAAATAAACTCAACCCCCTATTTGGACTGTTAAGGATTTCATTAACTAATCCATAGACATTTTCAAATCTTTCACAAATTTCTAAATTATTCACTCATATAGAGAAGGTAACAAAGTAGCCGACACTCTTGCTAATCATGGGGTTAGCAACAATGTGCAAATTTGCTTTAGTGATGACATACTCCCTAGAAAGGTACAAAATTAAATCATTAATGATAAGTATGGAATTCAAAATATCAATAAGTTTTCCTCCACTTTCTTGAGGATGATTACTCTCCCACTCAGGATTAAAAATTATCACAAGCCTTCGCATGTTTTCTGGGTCTGCAAAGGTGCGGTTAAGAGGTGGTATTGGGAGAGAAACATTTCTATTTGGAATAGAAAGAAGAAGTCTAGCAGAAACATGGGAAGAATGGGTGGTGCTCCGTGCCAAACCGAACCAACCTACAACCCTGCATGGAAGGAAAACAAGGTTCTCTAGAATTATTTGCAAATGGGTGGGGTTTCTAACTTCATTGAGAAAATGTATGGCCATGACCAAAATATTTCACTTCAATTTGTGGCAGGCTGGAAGAAGAGGATAGATGAATATGGAGAGCTTACCATGAAGATCACTGAGGAGATCATTACAGAAGTCAAAGGTTTGAGCCTTGAGGGCACTAGGTTCTTTAGCAAGAGGATTGATAAAAACACAGAATCTAAGAAGTTCTTGGACGAGGGTGAAGACCTTGAATTTATTACTATTCGCATCAAATTTACTTCCATTCCAGTGCCATTTGTTGAGATTACAAGGATGATTGTCAGATATGTGACATTAGAAGGCAGGTATATTACGGTTCCTCTCAAACATCTTATTTTTTGAACCATTTTAGAAGAAACTTGTGAATTTACTTCCCCCATTACATTCTTAACTCTTTGGAATGTTCCATTGTTGAGGTCCAGAACCACACCTATGCCACCCCCCTCCATCCAGGACTCGTCTTTCTTCTCCATCGCCACTGCCTCTCTCAACACCCTCCCATTCTCAGTGCCCCTGCCTACCCTAACCCTAGCCCTTCTACTATCCCCACCATTCCCTTGGGCCAAAGAAATATCAAGTCTAAAAACCCTTTGTATCCTCTGAATCACCCTTTTCCCTCTCAAATAAAACTTCGCAGCAACAAAGAAATTGAATCTGTGAAAAATTTCTTCCATATTAGCAACCATGAAAGTACCTCTGCTGCGGATGAGAAGGATGATTTAACTAAGAGGATTGAAAAATTGGAGTAGGAGATATTTGCATTAAGAAAAGAGCTCAAACAAGTTTCTAAGAGGGAAGGAAAAAGGAAACTGGATGAAGAACTTGGTCATGATATAGGTCAGATTCCATAAATTTATAAGAAACTTAATTCTATGGATAACAGGTTGGGAAATGCTAAAATCAGACATGACTGTATCATATCTTGTCTCAAGGTTGTCTACAATTTTATGGAGCAACATGTGAAAAGTGTTTGCATGCTTAGTGAAATTCCAACGACCATTTGGGAGGGGGGACCAACACGTGACCTTGTTCTTTCCCAATTAGACAAAAATGATCCCTCCCACGTCACAAATTTAGCTCTCTTCACTACTCTGTAGAAAGCTAGGACAAAGATTGACAGAGCAGACCAGTGAAGGTTGTTTTTGCTTCTGACTACCTATTTTATTGTTGTTTTCTTGTTGCTTTGTTGTAGTATAGTTCATGTTTAGTCGTGTTTGTATAGTTTTTCTAAAAACTATAGTTGATATATCATGTGTTAGCTGGATTTTGATCCAAAATAGTTGTATTGACTGCATTATCTCGCTTCTGAGCCTCATTTTGTAACAGGGTATAGTCCCTTCAAAACTATTTACCATTAATAAAAAAGGATTGTACATCTAGAATGGGTATGTAGTTGGGTGGTTTTAGCCCACACTTTATATATCCAGTGGTTTTGTAATACCACTTTTAACAGTTTCCAATAGATGTGCTTACATGTAGTTGGACATATAATAGGGTAAAGAAAGTGCATTATTGTATTGTAAACAATTGAGTTAATGTAATAAAATAGGAGCTATTGTGTTGAGATTTTTTTTCTAAAAGGGTTTTCCCAAGATAAGTCCTCTATGTTGTCTAATCTTGTGTATGTCATTTTTTGTTTATGTTTATCTTGAAGATTTTGTGAAGTATTCATTCTATTGTATTAGTTTAATGGGTCATATTCTCTTCAATAATATAAAAAAGATGAATTTAAAAATTCAAATTGTGAATTGTTTTTTTAATGTATAGTGTGTATTGATTAGATATCAATTACATATAAAATACTTCTTTTAATTTCTAATGTTTTACAATTATAATATAATCTTAAACAAAAAAGACTATTGATAGCTAATATATTTATTGACGATACTTAGATAAATTTGAAAATCAAAATTGTTTCATTATGAAAATAATATAATTATTAAAATACATTAATGGTTTATATAATATGATTAGGGAGTATATCCCCCTTTTGGGAAAACTATAAAATATCATTAATATTTCATTATCCATCCTCATCGTCATTGTTGCCATCATCCTTGTCATGTGAACATATTGTTTCCTACAAAACAAATTTATTTTATTAATATGATTAGGAAGAACATCCCCTTTTTGAGAAAACAATAAAATATCATTAATGTTTCATTATCCATCCTCATCGTCATTGTTGTTGTCATCCTTGTCATGTGAACATATTGTTTCCTACAAAACAAATCTATTTTATAAATAATGAAGTCTTATTTTTTTTAAAAATAGTTATTAAAATCAACATACATCATGAGGTCTTTGAGTGGCCCTCAATATTCCCTACATGAGAGAAAACATATGAATAGTTAAGTTATTGTGTTAACAACTAGAACCTTATATTATAAATTTCTAAACCTATTGAGTTAAATGTTACTATAACATAATCTTCAAAATCTAAATTAATACCTAAAATTTGGAAACTAATCTTAATTCATACTTACTTGGATGCCTGCTACAACATTGATGTATCTTAGGAGTGTTGCCCAACCTTCTTCCATTGCCACATGAATGTGATCATCAAGTGACAGGACATAGAAGTGGGTTTCTTGAAAAAATTAAAAGTAATTGATATAAGCTACATAATAAAGAACAAATAATAGCTAACATTTAAGAAAAAATAAATGGCAAGGATCAACTAACTTACATATGTCATGATGGCATACATGTGAAGTTTGTTCTTTTTAAGGTATTAAACATCTTTGTTATCAGTTGATGTTAAAACTTTCGATGTTATAAAAAAACATAATTTATTTAACAATAATTAATTGTAAATTAAATAATTTAAAATAAAGCGAAATGATAGCGATTAAAGATACTAATTCAATTGCAACTCATTTGATGCCTTTTTGGTCTATGCAATGTGTAACATGGTTAGTTGAACCCTCTTTTCTATCACATTCAAATTTCAACATTTTTTTTCTCTATTTGCAACCTTCGTTTCATTTCAATTGAAGTTTTTCAACAATATTTTGTAAAAAAGTGTGTACACTTTGATTTTCATTATGATTTGGGGGTGTCCTTTATTTTCTTGTACCCCCATCTCTCACCCTTCTGAATGCCTCCCCCATATAAGTCATTTTTAAAACCAAATGTGGCATGTGTTCATTGGTCAAGAATCTCAATGCAAGATTTTTTTCTTCTTGAAATCATGGCCATTCAAGATGGGTCAGGGTTTGTGTGTTGACCAAATATTTGATCAATTGATGAAGACAACAAAAAACTATTTCATCATCACAATCGTTCCAGAGATTCCATAATACCATATTAAATTAAATGGTTCTAGAGGGGCACGCTTATAAGTTGACTAAAAGTGGATAGGGTAAAAGTGGAAGTGGAAATGGGTAAATCATGATTTACTAGGATTTTTCCACATCATCATCTTATTATTATTGTGTGATTTTAAAACCATGTGGTTTTAAAACTCTACCCACCTTTTTCTTTATTTTATCTTTGATGAAAGGATTGCTCTCCAATTTGGAGCTGATTTTAGGGTTTTTCTTAAAAATCTTAGCACTTCAGTTTTAGATTGAAATTGAAAAACTACATATTGAAATCTAAAACATAACAACTCTAAAATAATATGTAAAATTTGCATACATATATAAGTAACTTACAAGATAATCACCTTCCTCTTTAGTAATGGTTTCAACATGTATTTCAAGTTCTTTAGTTAAATCTAGGTTTTTTTACTTATCTTTCACCCTTCCTTTTCCACTTAATGGCCTTTCTTTGCCTCCAATTTTGTTAGTATATCAACAATTTATGGAGATGAAATCAGAAATTTAGAATAATAATAGGATTTTTTACTCTCTCTCTCTCTCTCTCAACAAGCAAGTGATAATAAACCCAAACAAATAGTTTCTTTTTACAGGAATGATAAGTATATTGTTCCAAGCCACAAAGATCTCAAATGCTAATAAATCATCACATTCAATAAGATGAAAGCGATTCGACATAATAACTTTACAAAAGGATTTGCAAACAAAGAGCAGTAATATCAGTTATTATATCTCATAGAACTCTATGTCATACAATGAGAAGGGGCCTTGCTTATATGGCAATGATGATTGATCTAAGAACTAGTCAAGGCCATAGATCAAGCCATACATAAAAGAAATAACTAACAACAAAGAACTAGTCAAGACCATAGATCAAGCAAAAAACTATACCTAACAATTAGATAATATCCTCCTAATATCTAAATAAGATAAAAGAAATATTCACACATAAGTGGGTGAGGATAAATAAAATAGAAAGTAAATAAAGTACCTACGTGAACGTGATCTAAGGTAAACAACCTACTCTAACATCTTCTTTTTCTTATAATAAAGGAGAACTATTTTTTAAGTTGTTTCCATGGTATACTAAATCTTGGTGCTCTTGTATCAGGGTCAAAAATATTACGCTAGGTTTAAACATTTATAAATAATTAAGTTTAAAAAGTATTTAACTTTAATTATTAACTTGTTTTTATTTTCAATGTCCATTTAACTGTGACAAAGATATATCAACCTAAATTTGATGTCATGTTCACCTTCACTTAGAAGTTTTTTTCTGCTTAAATAATTCACTCGAAAAATCATAATTTCTCTACCAAACTATGGAGTTTGAAGTCCATTATTTTCTTTTTGAAATATTTTTCTTCACCCAACACAGTGATACAACTAGATTGATGTTATTTGGGCAATCATTAGTAAATTGACAGAGAGAGTTATTAATTTTTTATTCAATACGGTATGTGAAAAGAAGAAGATTTAGAATTTAGGGTTCATTATTTTAAAAATAAATATTACATTAAATTTTATATAATTTAAGTATTTTTAAAATTTTATATTATTAACTTAAGTGTAGTGGTGGTGAACTTTTGTTTATACTATTAATCAATTCAAGGTTGTAAATTAAATTCTTATGGACACTACGAGGTTGTAGTCCCTATCATTGACTTTATGAAATAACAATTATCAATAAATAACAAAAATCATTCGTATAGATAATTTTTTTAAATATAAATAACTAAATCTAATAGCTACCACATAGTCACAAAATATAAATTCAAACTATAAAGTAGCTATTATTAATCATTATAGTTAAATATTATATATCGGCATCATTGTCATAACTTAAGTGCTTGGATAAAGTATTGTCCTCCTAACAACAATTTTCTTCAAAACCCTTTATGCTTGTCTTTATAGATTTGTAAAATGAGTTGTGGTTGTTCGACTTTATAAGCTAATTTGGATTCATCTCTTCTTCTTCAAGCTCTTCCTTATCTATCTTTATGTCTTTATATGTGTTGTTCTTGTCATCCATGTCCTCATCCTCCTCTACTTCACAATCATGTTTGTCTCTTTCATAGTTGACATAGTGACTTTTTTATCCTCATTTTTAAGTATAGGGCTTGTCAGAATGTGGTCTCTTAATCTCTTCTTTCATTGGGCCTTCCAAAATTTCTTCTTTCTTTATTTTTCCCTTGTAGGTTTTTATTGTCATTCAGAGTTTTTTAGAGTGTGCATGATTGTATTTAAAATATAAGTGAAATATTAGAAAAAAATAACTAAAAATTAAAGATGTGAGTGGTAAAATTTCTAATTTCAACAAGGTTACATCGAGACTTCAAAAAGGGAAATTAATTACACTCCCAAAGTATAAGATTTTCCATATCCATCCATGCAGTTGTAATTGAGAATCATGTATTGTTGACCATATTAAACATGATCTTAGTATAATTGATGGAAGTGGATACACACTGACCAATATATATAAATATTAAAATCTTCATTCTTTTCTCGTTCCCACATATAATGACTAATTGCAACAGAAAATGTTTATCGATGAACTTGCAAAGTACGAGATTTTGCATATCTCTTGATGTGATTGTAATTGAGGATAATGCATTGATGACCTTCCTGATAGTGATCTCAATAATATGTTGGAAGTGACTACACATTGATAGATACGTATAAATATTGTAATCACTATTTTATGTCGATTTCTGCACATAAAGACTTACTGCAGGTGAAAACCTCCTACAAAGTACAATGTTTTACATATCCATCCATGTGGTGATAAGTGAGAGTCATACACCAATGACCTTACTAATAATGATATCAAGGAATCGATGGAAGTGACTACACAATGATCAATACATATAAATATTGAGTTAAACTTCTTTGTTGATTCTTGCATACAAAAATTGCTTGCAACGAAGAAGATCTATCTTTGCACATGCAAAGTAAAAGACTTTCCATATCCATAATTGCATTCATAATTGAGAATTGTGCACTAATGATCTTTTTGAAAATGATCTCGATATATCGATAGAAGTGACTACACATGGACATGTACACATAAATATTGAGTTTGTCATTGTTTGTTGATTCTAGCATATACAGATTGATTGTGATAATTATACACCCTCTTGTAATAGTTAGGTGTGTATCAAGGGTCAATTGATGTAAATGGGGCAATCCATACCTAATTATAAATATAGTGTGAAAATTAGAAATGAATTAGGGATCAATTGAAATAAATGGGGTCGATCGAGCCCTAATTAGATAATTAATGTGATCAATTGAACCCTAATATACACAATGCAATATATTAACATGTATTAAAGCTCAATTAACACAAATGAGGCCACTCAAGCCCTAATTATAGACATATTGCAACAATTCAGCATATATTAGGGATTAAACATATTTGTGCTAATTGAGACCTAATACATCTATTGTGACAATTAGATGTGTATTGGGTTTAAATTAGCCATGTTTATGCCAATTGATCCCTGATATACATAGTGCAATAATTAGACTTTATTAATGCTCAATTGATCCAACTTAAACCAATTTGTCTCTAATACACCTAATGCGAAAATTATATGTGTGTTAGGATTGATTAGTGCAAATGGGGACAATTGAGCTCTATTTATACACATTGTATGAAAATTAAACATGTAATAGAGATCAATTGGCCCCATTTGCACTAATTGATCCCTTAATACTCTTAGTGTGAAAATTAGAAATGTATTGGGTCTTGATTGGCCCTATTTTTTCCAATCAAGCCTTTAAATATCTAGCATGACAATTAAATTTGTATTAGGGCTCAATTAGTCAAGTTTACACAAATAATCACTAGTACACTTAATGTGACGATTAGATGTGTATTAGGTATCAAATGGCTGAAATAGAAATAATTGATCCCAAATTTACTTAATGTGAAAATTTAACATGTATTATGACTTAATTATCATAAAAGGGGTCAATCGATCCCTAATTATGAACATAGTGTGGCAATTAGACATCTTTTGGAGCTTGATTGGTATAAACTGGGCTAATCGAGCGATAACATGCATAGTGTGAAAATGTAATGTGTATTAGAAACAACTTGTGTGAATAAGTCCAATTGAGCCCTAATTATATGCATAGTGTGATCATTAGATGCGTATTGGGGATTGATTGGCCATATTCGCACCAATTAAGCCCCAATGCACCTAATGTAACAATTAGATGTGTATTAGTGATCCATTGGCCTTGTTTCCACTAATTCAACCCTAATACACATAATGTGATGATTAGACATGTATTGGAGTTCAATTGATCATATTTGCACCTATCGATCCCTAATACACCTAGTGCAAGATTTGGATGTGTATCGGAGATCAATTGGTGCAAATATGGCCTATTGAGCCTTAATATGTATAGTGTAATAATTCAACATGTATTAAGGCTTAATTGTCACAAACGAGATTGATCATGCCCTGATTATAAATGTAAAATGGAAATTACACATGATTTAGGGATCATTAGGCCCGTTTGTGTTAGTGCAATAGTTAGATGTGTATTGGGTCTCGATTGGTCTTCTTTGCCCCAATCATGCCCTAATAAACCTAGTGTAACAACTAGACATGTGTTGGGGTTAGATTGTTCCTTTTTGTGTCAAACAATCCCTAACATACCAAGTTTTATAACTAGATGTGTATCATGTATCGATTGATGTAAATTTAATTAATTAATTCCTAACTATATACATAGTGAAAAAATGGATGTGTATTAGGAATTGATTGGCCCTATACTTTACACCAATTGAGTCATAATACATCTAGTGTATAAATTAGACTCATGTTGGGGGATCAATTTACTATGTTTAGACCAATTTAGTCTTAATACACCCAGTGCAACGATTAGATGTGTATTAGGGCTAAATCATTGTTGTTTACGCAATGTGTATATGATAATTATATGTGTATTAGGGATTGATTGGTGTAAATGGGGCCAATTGGGCCCTAATACACATATTGTGACAATATAACATGTATTATGGCTCATTGATACAAAAGAGCCAATAGATCCCTAATTATACACCTAGAACAACAATTAGAAGTGTATTAGGGATTAATTGGACCCATTTAAGATAGTGAATCTCTAATGCACCTAGTATGAATACTATATCTATATTAGGGCTCTATTGGTCCCATTTGCACCAATCAATCCCTATTACACCTAATATAACAATTATATGTGTATTGGGGTTACATTGGAGCAAATGAGGCCAATTGGTCCCTAAAAAGCATAGGGCAACAATTTAATGTGTATTAAGGGTTAATTGGCATAAACGGAGCCAATTGAATTCTAATTAGAAATAATGCAACAATTAGACTTATATTAGTGATTGATTGACCTTGTTTACACTAAATAAACCCTAATACACATAGTACGACAATTTAAGTTGTATTAGGGACCAATTGGCGCAAATGGGTTTGAGTGAGTCCTAATTATAGACCTGATATGAAAATTAGGTGT
Source organism: Taxus chinensis (assembly GCA_019776745.2). Lineage (NCBI taxonomy): Eukaryota > Viridiplantae > Streptophyta > Pinopsida > Cupressales > Taxaceae > Taxus > Taxus chinensis. The sequence goes on along the minus strand of CM034149.1, from coordinate 136,036,607 downwards.
GTATTAGGGATAAATTGGCTCAAACACAACCAATAAGTGTAATAATTTAACTTGTATTAAGGCATAATTGACAAAAATATGGCCAATTGAGCCAAAATCACACAAATAGTCTGAAATTTATATATGTTTTAGGGATTGATTTCCCCATTTGTGTTAAGTGTGACAATCAGACTTGTATTAGGGGTTGATTGGTTTTGTTTGATTCAATCAAGCCCAATACATCTACTAGTGTGCTTATTAAACATGTATTAGGGCTTCAGTGGTCTCATTTTTACAAATCAATCCTTAATACACCTAATGTGATAATTAAATGTACATTAAGGATTCATTGGTGAAAACAAGACCGATTGGGTCATAATTATGCACATAGTGCAAAAATTAGACGTGTATTTGGGATTGATTTGAATTTTTTGCACCAATCGAATAGTGTAGTGCTCGTAATGGACTAGTGTAAAAATATGTGATTGTGGTAAATTCAGTTACATAAATGCATCCGGTTGAGGTATGCCCCCAATGTGAAAGGCGTACCCCCATATAGAAGGATGTAAGAATCCATAATGTGCTAAATATATGATCAAATTACGCTCAATATGTAAAATATCCCTAAGTGTAGACATGTCCCTGGGGTACTAAACCGTAAGGTGTATAATGTCCATGGGTGATAAGTACATAACATGTTATATGAAGTGCATGTGTTTAAGGTAGTGTAAACTATTAATTTGAATGATCATATGACTCAAATCTATGTAATGATTGAACATGCCATATGTAGGTTCTATTTTTGTATTTTCAAAATATTATATTATTTTTTGTATTTTAAGAATCAGAAGTTGAAAAGAGAAAAATTTGAGGTATAAAAAGGTACAATAGCCCTAGGGAATAGGCTATAAATAGTGAAAAATGAAAGGTAGGGACCTGGGTAAGTATTGTTCACTCAACAAGCACATTACACTCATGAAATGTGTTGCATTGTCTACTGATTTTAGAACCATGGAAGAAAGTGTCAAATAAGTGATAGTAATGGTAAACACGTGTGTATGCAAGTTGGTTGTATATAAAAGTGAGAATATGTGATGTGTGGTTTTTATTGCATATATTGTTGAGAAGAGGGATCTATACCAGGCCTGGAATTTGATGGTCTATAGACTTTTTTTGGTATTTTAACCATAAAGTACAATTTAATACAAAACAAACCCATCAATTTAGCCAGGGAATTTTTTTAATAAAACTGTAGGTCAACAAATTTATATTATTTAAAAACCGTAAAATTTCATAATAGTCAAATATAATATATAAGGTATATTACTATATATATATATATGAAATCGGATTGGATTTTATTCATTTTACAAATATTCTATAAATCATATTGATAATGATTTTTAATAATTCCCAATTTAAATTTAGAAACTAAAATAAGTTTCTGTGAATAATGAATTTATTAAACTCAAAGTTCACACGCTGTCTTTGTTTTTTTCTAAAAACATATAAGTTTCTAATTTCAATGATATTGTGACTGTATTTATTTTCATTTTGTCATTACCAATTGCAATCTACAAGTTTCAATTTAACTTTTATGCAAGTTTCAATTCAAATTTTTATTGCTATAAGAAAATTTAAGGAATCTTGTTACAGACATCCAAGAAGAAGCTTGAGATACAGAGATCAATATAGATACATGATTATTATTTTGAATAACATAGAACTATTACATATTACAATTTCATTTTTCTGGAAGCAAGGAGTGTAAACTAGAGGAAAAATTGGGCCTTCAGTAGAGTAGACAAAGATATTTCAGTTGGGTTTTACAAAATATGTAAAGATATTTATGTGACATATTCATCTCATCATCTACTCTTGAAGGCAACTTTTTTTATCTCTGAACAAGAACATGAACCAATATTTCTAAATACCTGAGATATTTTCCAGTATCATTTTTGCCACCACAGAAGAATTGGTTGATTAAGCCTTGCAGACATACATGTTTATCGACAAATCACATATTTAGATTGCATATGTCCTTTCTTTTCAACAGCTTCAACGCTGGACTGAAATCAAGGGGGTATTTCCTTTGAAACTTGTCGTGGTAAAAAATGGCTTGGGTTTTTTAGATATATTTCTGAAAAATGCCCTCCTTGAAATCAATATTTTTTGTTATTCAAAAATATAAAATTACAATTCATCAGTTGTTGTTAATGGCAACAATGATAAGATGTTTATCATTGGGATTGAGTGCTTCATAGTTGGGAATTAGGATAGATTATAGGCCTTGCTACCATGATTGTTCCTGCTCTCATAATTTACTATTCTTCTTCTTTACTAGCCTATTGTTACAGAATTATTCATCCAGTCAGAGTCGCCGCTCAATAATAAAATACCGAAAAATTAGAGAAGGAAAATCTTTAAGCTGGTAAACTTCCCTTCTCATTTTAACATCTGAATTTCTGTTTTACAATACCCACAAGAAAAATTGGATTTATCACGTCTCATTTAATGAGTTTATAATTTAATTACTAAATTTAATTTATAAATATATTTATCATCCTAAAATTATTTAAAAATGATATATATCAATTAAGATTTTTTGACAATTTAAAATTTTACTAAAAACGTAAATTGAAAGGTAACTATATCATGAAACCGTCATGAAATTTCCTTTTGACAAGCAGGGGTGACCGTCAAATTCCAAGCCTGATCTATACCCATAAGTGTAGGGATTGTGTTGTAGTTTTTGAGGATTGTAGAGGATCATTATCAAAATTTGAAAACAAACATGTGTGCTATAACAAACAAATTTTACAAGAGTCGTGCTATGAAGCTACCTATCATAAGGATTTATAATAATTGTAAGATCTCGATGTGAATGATAATGCATTGGTGTCCCTCAAGGGTGACACCCACATAGTTTATTTAAAATTACGATGTGTTGTACAAGACTATGTATCATGGTTTGTTGACTTTCATACCATAAATGGTCAATACTGTAAGGTATAGGAAAAGTACAATATCCATGACTAACCTAGGTTTTGAATAATGTAGTAGTATTATTAAGTATTATATTCGATTGAGTATGGTATCCATATGGCCTATTAGGGACCATGAGAAATGTATTTTAAACTATGAGAGAACGGTTTATGCATTTTACGTATCCCATGTAAATATTATAGGTGAAAAAGATCTAATGGTATCAAAATAAGAAGTTGGTGTACTTGTGTATACAAAGACCTATCTAACCAAGGATTATGAAATGAAGAATGAATGAATGAATGAAAGATTTTAATAATGTCCACGAGACTGAAGAGTCTATGGGACCACAAAAATTGAGATTTTAATCATATTTCAAACTTCTTTCAATATCCGCTCTTCGGCTGTGAATCTTGAGGATGAACCCCGCGGTCGCTTGAAGCTTTGTTCCTTTGAAGAGTTCCTCTAGTCTGTCCACCTTCAAGTTGTTTTCATACTGAATACAAATATCATCATATGCTGAACACTCCATAACGAAATGCCATTTTGTCTCGACGACCCCTTTGCTACAGAAAAGACAAATTCTCCTTTCCCAATCTTCCTTTGGAATAGTCCATCTACCAGTTTCGCATCGAAGATGATGCAATCCGGTCCTTAACTGAGCCACTAGAATCCTTGCTTTACCCCTGATAGCTGCCCCTAGATAAGCTTTTTCATCATGTTCCCCATTGGGATTGAATTCTCTGATATAATGTGCTTTCTTTCGACCAATCTGACCCGTCCACATGGCAGTCCTGAACTTTTCTGTCACATAATTTTTTATTTCCCTGTTGCTGTTAGGACATTCTTGCAAGTTGATGTCCCATTTGTTCATCCATTTAAAATTCTGATTCATCCAAGTTTTCTTTCTGCGTTCCAAAGTATAGTCCACAACTATTTTGGGCCAGTGAAGATTGTCCATGCTTGCAACTTTTTTCAGATAGCTTATCATTCGAGATATTGCCAAAGCTTCCAACGAGAAAGTACCTGCTTCAGCCAACAAGATCTCATAAGGAACAGTTGATTTGACTTTAAGGGTGCTTGTGATTAGATGTTTCTGGATTCTCTTTATCTGTCTCCACCCGTGATTTGACATGCTACTTCCCCAAACTTTGCAGCCATAAAGAACCACCGGAGTGACCAACAGTCCAAAAAGGGTTTTCTTAGTTTTCCAGTCCTAAAGTTCAGCTTTCCTGCACCTGTTTTGAAGTAGGTAGGATGCTTTCCAACCTCCCTGTATCCTTTTTGCTTTACAAGTCTCCCAGCTAAGTTTGTGGTGAAAGTCAATCCCAAGATACTTGTATTCATTGACTATTTCCAAAGGACTCCCTTCAAAAAGAAAGGTACCTTGTCTTTCCTTCCTTTTCAAGGAGAAAATCATGATTTTTGTTTTGCTAGTGTTCACTTGCATCCCGACTTCTTGGCAGAAGAGCTCTAGCGCTTTTAGTTGTTCCCTCAAACCTTGAGCTGTTTTTGAAATTAGGATAAGGTCGTCAGCATAAAGAAGTAACTTCACCACGTAACTAGCTAACTGAATACCTCCTCCCTCAGTTTTGTTTAACCATTCTTCAAGCTTATCAATGTATAGCCCAAATAAGGTGGGGGAAAGAGGGCAACCTTGCTTGACACCGATGTCACTACCGAAACACTCGGACATACCTTCTCTGGTTCTGATTTTAGCTCTGACCTGCTCATACAATTTATGAACTGCTACTCTAAATTCATCCGGAATCCCAAACTCCTCCATCCTGTCCCAACATTTCTTTCTGGGCACTGTGTTGAAAGCTTTCCTGAAATCAACAAAACAACAAAAATATTCTTCTCCTTGTGTGTCCCAAACCTTCTCAATCAAATGTCTGAGAGTAATACAATGGTCAATTGTTGAATGTTTAGGCCGAAAACCCGCTTGCCCTTTTGCTCTTTTATCCTCTCTTTCGGCCCAACTGTTGATTCTCCGTTCTATCATGCCTCCAAAGAGTTTACCAAGAAGAGGGTTGATCATAATGGTGCAATAATTGGACGGGTTATTAATGTCACCACTTTTAAATAAAGGGATGACAACGCTCGTCGTCCATTATGTCAGAAAGCCATTCTGGTTGACATCGTTGAATATTTTTCTGATGTGCGGCGTGAGGACCTCAACTCCCCATTTTAGAAATTCAACCTGTAGACCATCAATGTCTTGAGCTTTACCACTTGCTAGATTCTTAATGCCCTGCCTGATGTCTTCTGTCGAGAAAAGCTTAATCGAAGTCTCGATTATGGGAGGAATATCTTTTTGTTGAGGACGCTCATAAAGGTTCCTTGCATATTCTAACCATTGCTCACCTGTGATATTATTTTCTATGTATTTTTTCTTTTGTTATAGCTCCTTCCAAAAACCTTTGGGGTTGTGTTTTCCAAGAGAAATTAATTTTGTCCTTCTCTTGCACACATAGCTTTCTTTTTTTGTGTTGTACCAATCTCTCATAAGTCTTTTTATTTTCTTTGTTCATCCCACTTTCTTTCAAAGCTCTCTTGGCAGTTTTATACTCTTCATCATACCATGGGTTTGTTGGAAAAGTATTTGCCGCTCCCTTTCTAGGTTTAGATCTCTTACAAAAACTTAGAGCCTTCTGGATCAAGGATATCAACAGATTACTACGTATATAACCACTCATTCCTTTGTATGTCATGTTCTCTATATCCTTTCTCGTTATCTGAAATTGCTGCTTAAGGGCTGCAACAAATATTTCTTGGTTTTCTTTATTGAGAATGATTTTTCCCTGTTTTTGGAATGCCTTTTGCATGTGCTGAGCCTGATTCCTTTGTTGCTGATTGAAGACGGTCCCAAGCTTTATCAAGAGAGGACTATGATCTGATTTTAATTCGATAGGACAATCTCCGATTTCAAACTCAAGTATCGTGGAGATAAAACTTTGAGAACAAATTACATAGTCTACAACACTTTGACCATTGTATGTTTTACAAGTAATATTGCCTGATCTGGGCCAAGCCCTCATGCCATTGCAAATAACCATGTTGTATAAGCTACATAAGCCTAGAAGCTCAACTCCAAAATGTGACACCCCTCCACTACCGTCTTGAGATAATCTTTCCCAAAGCTTGTTCTCTTCTTCTTTAAGCCACAATGGATTGTCTTCACCTCCTTCCAAGCTAGTCAACTGAAGAGATTGGTTATTTGCAGTCCTCGCATTGAAATCACCCAATAGAATTATTTCTCCAGATGCACTGAAAATAGAAATGTCTTTTTTTATTGAAGCGTATGGGTCTTCGCTATCCAGATTTCTTCTCTTATATGTCTTTGAACCTTTCGGTGCAAAGTAACAGGCAGCTAATCTGATTGTTGTCTTGTCATCTGTTATTTTCAGCCATATGTATTGCTTATTTGGATCTTCTTTTTCCACTTTGACATTTGCGATCCATATTTCCCTGATTAATACTGTGATACCGCCGTGGCCTTTCCCTGTTTCATTCCCTTCGTTCCAAACTAAAATTTTCTTGTAACCTTCAAATTCTGGAACCTTGCAGCCTTCATGCTCATGCGTTTCTGTAAGAATAATAATATCTTTCCCTTCTGCTATGGGCCCCAAACCCGGTCCTCTTCTCCATGGATAACCTTTGCAATTCCAGCTTACTATGTGCATGGATTCATGTGGGGCCCCTAATTCCTATTTTCTGTTTGCAAAATGATCGCTGATTTGGGCTTTCCCATTTCTCATTTGTGCCCATTTTCCCTTGCTTTTCTCACTTTCTCCCATTCTTTCCTTCGGTCTTCTTGTTGTGCGAATGTCAAATCTTCATCTAGATATATGTGTGTGCCTCTAAGAAATCCCCTGTTTTTTAGGATAGCATGCTTGTCTTCTATTTTTCTCATGACCACTCGCACGTGCCGGTCCTTTCCTCCCTCTGTTCTCCTGCCAATCCTGTTTGCTTGTTGTATGTAGCCTGTCCACTTCAGTTCATCTTTAAGAAAGTCTCTTGTCAATATGTCAGTTCTTTCTTTTTCACCAAAATCTTTTAAACCCTTGATAATAAAATTCACTGCTCTGTCTTGTTGATCTTTCTCTTCTTTTATCTGTGTTTTGATGTGTTTCTCTATGACTTGCTTTTGTTCATTTGACGATCCACTTACTAATTGAGACCAAGTTCTGGCTTCTTCTATCCGATCCTTTAGTTGATTTTCTTTTATTTCCATGTCTTTAATTGCTGATTGAATCTCATCTATTTGAATTGTTTCCTTTCCTTTTAATGTTTCGGGTCTTTTTTCTCCCCCTGTTTTCATATGTCCCAGATCTTGTTTTAGCATAGTTAACTCTTGTTGCCCTCTTTCCATGAGGTTTTGGAGATTTAGAACCTGTTCTTTGAGGATTTTATTTTCTCTTTCTAACTTGTATCTGACTTCTGTGAGTTCTTTCCTCTCACTGTTTTCTTGCAATTTCTGGTTTTCTAAAATTCCAAGCCTTTCCTTCATGTTCATGAGTTCCTTCACATATAATTCTGAAGACCACAAAAGAGGGGTCGAAGTAGGACTGTATAGGTATTTAGAGTCCTGGACTGTGTCTTCCCTTTCTTCCTTGTATGTTGCAGTTCTGTCGGTTTTGTTCAGCTTTGGATCCTTTTTATTATCCTTTGAACTTGATTGTTTTTCTTCCATTTTATGTTCTCTGAAAAAAAAAATCTCTTTGTTGTTTGTTGTCTTCGGTAGAATCAGTGTGAGGTTTTTCTTTTGGGTTCTTCTTAGTTTCTTTGCCTGCTTACATCATAGAATCCCTTTGTACTGTTTTGCATTCACATATACCAACTTTTTAGCTGTACCCGCTGTATGATTTTGGTAAATTTCTGCCTTTCCCCAAATTTTGTTTTCTATTGCTGTATGTGTTTTTGGGATAATAGAACTCTGTGGTACCATATTTGGATTATCTTTGAAACCCTCGTGTTTAATCATGGTTTGCCTGCCTCGTTGGGACTAGATTTGACAGAAATATACAAAGAGTGCTGCAAAGAATAAAAAGGGTTGGTGGGTCTACTTGAGAAAGTGACTTATCAAATATGATTTTACCCAGATTGACCTTTGAATCTTGAATATTCGCAGCCCTGGCCCACAAACTCTGTCTTCCACTCGCAGCCCTAACCCGTGGCCCTGGCCCGCAACACTGTCCTCCACTCACAACCCTCCTTGTCTCAACTCTGTCGCAGCCCTGTCCGCAACCCTGACCTCCACGCAGCCCTGTCGCAGCCCTCCACGCCCTCCACGCAGCCTTGTCCGCACACTGCCCCTGACGCGGGCCCGCAACACTGTCCACAACAACCCTGTCGGCACCTCCCTTCACTGTCACTGTCCGCAGCAACCAGTCCACGAGAGAGGCGTATATTTCTTTCTTTTTTGGGTGGCATGTGCGTCCTTCCTATTCACAGGTTTTTTTCCTTCTAAAGGTGTGTTATGAGTCAAATGATCAAAGGTATATGAAATTGAGTGTCACATAGTTATCATTATTTGTAAATTAATGTGGAAAATTGCTATGGATTTATGGGTGTGAAGAGAGTTAGGTGTAATATCACATGATATAATATTAACCTCCAGTGAATGAAGATCCTCAATCGCTAATAAAGATTCTTGTAAAATGGGAGTGATATGATATAATGTGATGGTATATATGGGATGAGAATGATGTTTATTAGATGCTTCGTTAAGTGTCATAAGATTTATAGCGGGGGGGTGGGTGTAGGATCCATAATATGAATGTCATACGTAGAGAATGTGTAAATAACGTTATATTGTGCTATGCAGAATAAATTGTTTAGAAAACATAACTTGATAGTCAAGGAAATGATTTTTTCATCGAATGAGATCACAAATATGTTTACATAATGTGAAACAATGGTTAGTAACATGTCTAGGACATTAGTGATAAGCACAAATACATTAAGATTAAACCCTAGACATTGTGACTTACTCTTTGCTAGATTTTGAAAGTTTCTGATGTGTAAAATTTATGATGTGTAAAATTTTTTCACTATTAACACAATATGGGATTTCTTCACAAGTGTGGGACTTATGTGAAGAAGCAAAACTCCACAGAGGGTTGGTTCTCATCTACTTCTACTTCTAATGCTATCACTAATCTACCTACTCTAACACTGCTTGGAAAAGAGGAAAGAGAAAACAACATGAACGGAAAAGGTGATGTACCAAGATAGATAAATAGGGATATTTTTCTACTTTGAGTATGGGAATAGCATAACATGTTAAAAAAATGCAAGTATAATCCACACACACATTTATCACATATTAAAAAATATGCAAGACAACAAAAGTAAATAATATGGAAAATTTAAGCCACAACAACTCAACCAATGCTTAAAATATGCACAACTATATTAAACTACAAAAGTTTCCATTGACATATTAAAATTTCTAATATAGAGGCCAATAAAACAAAGAGAAGGAATAATGGATGAAAACCACAATGGAAAAATCCCTAAAGTGACCAAAAGTTTCTAAAACAACTAAGAAGTCTATATAATAAAATAAACTCTATTGTTTATAGAAGAGAGGAGGGAGAAAAAGAGGGAAGATGAATTGAGAAGAATATCAACATATTTTAGAAAGAAAGATGTTGGATTGTCCTTTATCACTGAAAATCTAGGATCTTATATTGTGATATTTGAGTTGTAGTTGGATTGTCTTGCGTTGATAAATGTTCATGTTATCATCCTATTGTATGGCATTGGGTGAAATCATTAATATTTTTAATCACTTACAACAAGACAAAGAGTTAACAAACTATCTCATATTTATTATGATGTAGGAGCAACTCAAGGCATTAGTTGATCATCTGCTACTAACATCAACATTCCACGTCCTGGGAAAAATAGATGAAATATGTTTGAGTGTATGACATCATAAAAGATACTACAAACTAAAGAAAAAATTTGATGGTCCTTTGGACAAGCTAAAAAATGTATAAGAAATAACTTTTCATCATAATGCAACCAAAACAATATTGCACATGTCGCCAAATTGTTTCTTAGGTCGAGCTACGATAAAAATGTGTAGTGTTGTATGGCTTGGAAAGAATGTGGTGGTAAAATATATTGCCCTATTTCATAGAAAGAAAATCATGGGCATTAATAAGGTGGCACCGCTACAAAAAGTGTAGTGCTACAAAAATTAGTACATCAACACGACATTTTGTAAGCATTTAGGTCTCGGTAGTACCTTGCACCATTCTGCAGGTTATCAGCATGTACGGTGAGAAGCAATAGAAGGCAGATATAGAAGGGGAAAATGGATGAAAAAGGAAGAAGTGTAAGGGAGTGACAGATTATAACTCTAAGGATAGAAGCAAAGGTTCACAGTTTGCATGGATTTGAACTTGACGCAAATGAGTGAGCTGGGGAAATTCAATGGTGTGTGAGATATAAGGAATAAAAGATGTGCAATTTTTACATAGTTGGGTGTTTCACAACTCGAGTAAGGGATTACATGTTAGTGCAATAGTTCATGGATTACTAAAGGAATCCACATTGTGGAGAGGGGACTTGGTGGGTCGTATTAGTAATATGTGGTAAAGTATAATATTTCATGATTTGTGGGATAAAGAAACTATCGCCAAGTTTATAAAATGAGACAAGCAGTCAGGGTCTCAAATCCTTAAGAGATGAATGTTAACAAGATGGGAAGGAGTGTAATTTTTGTGAATACTCATGTCAAATTTGGAGTGTGATGGTAATTGAATCAACTAGCATTGAAGGAGTATTTATAGAAATAGTTGAGGAGTTATTGATAAGCAATGGGATTTGTTATTATGATGTGTCTGAGTTGAAAAGTAGGCTATGGTAGAGGTGTAGATACATGCATTAAATTCAAAGGGAGGTTTGTAACAACAATGTGGTTATAGACACAAAATTGATGCACTTGGGTACATTTATAGGTCCTAAATCATAATAATATATACATGATTCTTAAGTAAGAAAAATAGTGGTTAAACAACTCCTTTTGGCATTTTGATTGCTTTATCTATTACACTTTATGGGCTTTATACATCTTACTACTTTGTCAACACTTGACTAATTTATCTTTTGATGACCTCAGACACTAGCACCTAGCTAGGATAGAAGCACATAGGTGTTCTTGTCCATCCTAGGTGCTCCTACCCTTCTTTATCTTCTTCTTACTCTTTTGGGTCCTTTTCACCTTTTGGTCGTCTTTTAAAACTTTGGGTCAGATTTTCAATTGTCAATTATGAAATTCAAACAAGGGAATCATATATATACTTAGTTACTTATCTCAAATAAAGGGTCAAACACTATAAGCATTATCTATCATCATCTAAGCTTGCACAAAGGCACAAGAGCACTACAGGGCATACATCTAGCACATCCATACAAGGGACAAGGGTTGCATTGCTTTGCATACACAACATAGGAGGGGATTTCATTCTATTCCATCATACACATTCTGCATATTTGGGATAATTCTAGATCCAGCCCACTATCATCGTGCAACTTACACAAAGGTATCCTAGGGCACAAGACACAAATACACACACATATAAAGAAATACATGGAGTAAAAGATTTAGTGTTGTGATCGGTCATAAGTTCACTCTTCAGGTGACCACTGGGGTCAATATGAATCCACATTCTACATATTTTTTTGTTATATTTAATGTGGTTTATGGACACATGCAGGCAGTCATATGTTTTATAGGTTACAGGTGTGATTGGAACCCTCACACAAAAGTCAAGGTGACAAAGCAAATATTGGAGTGAATACCTTCCGACCTAGAAGAGATCAAATTCTAAAAATTCACACAGTCATTAGTACCCTGAACAATCATTAGCGCCTAGGGCACTTCTATCCTCCTGCGAGCGCTTTTGTCTAGTACAGTTCTGAGTTCCAGAACCCTCTACAAACCTTTTTAACATTGTTACCAACAAGATCTAGCACTCATACAGTCTTGATCATCTCCTGATCAACTAAGATCAACTAAGTCATCTTCCTCTCTCATTTTCTTAGGGTTTTACATTGTTGAATGGTTATTGTTTGGATATTATTGTAATTTATTACATGAATATCATTTTTTATAGTTGTTACTCTAAAATAAGATTTAATTCAATTTAGATGAAAGCAGCGGTATATTAAATACAAAGTAAAGCCACACATCATATCATAAGGATTAAGGATCCAAGTCTTTAGAGTTCCTTATTGAACTCATTCTTTTTGACCAAAAGTTCTACTTTTTCAATTATGTAAGTAATAACCACTACAATAATGTAAATGATGCAAAAGAAAATTATGGTTTTTAGAAAACCTAAAATAATTATGCCAATAATAATCATATTTGGAAACTTGAAACCCTATAGGTAAGGCACAGAGCCCTAGATTGTGTGTAATTTTAAATAAGCAGGTTCACCAAAATGTAATGTCAAAATCAGGGTTAATCTAACTATGATTAATTAATAATGTATACAATGATCTAGAATCATAAATACAACAATATACAATAAATATACATATTCTTAAAAAACATGTAATGATAATTATTCATATTATTCAAACACTAAAAGTTGATAATGGAAAGTGTGGGTTAGGGTTAGAAGATATTGCATTGATCTACTATTTCTAGATGTTGATCTAGTAGTTGTGGTGATGAATTTGGGTCATGTAGAATGGAACTAGCTTTGTGTAAAATTAAATGACTTGGAAATGTATGAAGGTAGAATCACTAGTTCTTGGAAGAATCATTAAACATCATTGACTTTCGCAGCTAATTTTGACCTATGGAGCCTTCCACTCAATTATGCATTTGACACTATTATATTTTGTGTTTGTGTTCTTGGTTTCGTGTTCAAATTATGGTGATGATGTATTTGTAATAGATTATGTATTCTTATTTAAAACCCTAACTTTCTCTTGAACACATGAAAAAAGAATTAGTCTAATATGGCTAGACTAAGCTCACTGACACCCCTATGGTGTGGTGAGTGTTACACTGTGTATAAATACTTTGAAGATGGATCAACCCTCACATAGTTCCCCCTTCTAATGAATGCGTGTAAATGTGCAATAAACAATGTGTTGGTGAGATCTTAAAATTTCCTTCGAAACTTGGCAATGATTTTAGTTGTAGGTTGTAAAATGTGATAATGATCCAAGGGCATTCGTGTAAGATTTATTCAAACTTAGTGGTTGTTTAATATGCTTAAAATAGTGATTTTGTAATTGGGTGCTCTATTGTGATCTCTTAGGCACCCCAATTATGTAAGAGATGATGCCCTTAAAATGGGTATAGGGTGATTATACTTTTATATATGGCTTATAAGATAAGTTTTCTCGTTAAATTATACATAAGATGACTAGGATAACTTGTGTATTTGAAAAACTAACCATTACATGAGAGGAGGGAATAAATGTCATCATTGGTCAAAACTGTCAACAAATTTAACATTGAGATAAAATTTTGTCCTAGTAAAGTTAAAACTGTGTTACGAAAATTAGAGAAGGTGGCCATGAGTCTTGTTAACAAGGTTCTTCATTGGATTTTGAGACAACCGTGAAGCTAAGGAGATAACCGCTAAAGCCTAGAATAAGCCACACATAAAAGGATGAGACCGCAGTTACAAGAACAAAGGCATGGATAACATAGGAAAGTCGCCAAAGATTGTAGAAAGTCGTGGATAAAGGACGAATACCTTGACATAATGAGAAAGTTGTGATATATGGGAAAAAGTCACATTACACAGTAAGAAGTCATGGAAGCCGACATAAAGCTGTGGATTGAAGACAAATTGAGCCTGTACGAGACAGAGGCTGACAGAGGCATGAACCAAAAGAAGTGACTTTTGGGATGTTATGTATTTTGTATATTTATTTGTTGGTGAGAAAATTTATCGAGTGGACAAACTTGTGGATTTCTTGTCAACGCTCTGGGAATCTAAGTCCCCTACTTAACCGGTGCAACTGTCATATATGCATGCACATGAAAAGGTGGATTTCTGTAGTGGCCTTTCGACCGAGGATCCAACAAGGACACTCCACTGACCCTGTAACAAAGCTAACAATCTCTTGCTAGGGGAGACTTTTTCTGAAGAGCGGGAAAGGGGAGTGAGAAAAGAGGTAGGGGAACTGATGTTGCAGGTAGAAAATCAGATTCCTACACACACTAGTTATAAGTTTCATCACATGCATTAAAATTAGGAGGAAACAACTCTATACATAACAACAAGACCAAATGGAATTTATGATCGCAAAGTATCAATAAATCCCTTAGTAAAAAAAGGCTTGAAACTCCTTCTTGTATTGATTGCAATAACCAAGTTATACATGGTATGAGAATAGAGGGAAAATAGAGAGTGTGGGAAAGGAAGAATTTGGCTATCTCCTCTGTTCACTCAAGGTATAATGCACTCTCGAGATTACAAAATTAATGACCAACCTTTTGAGATGGGAATGGCTTTACAATTTATAGAGTAGGCTCGACTCCTTATCTTCATGATGACCCTTCATATGCCTTATTTCTAACTTTAGACTATTCATATTCCTACAAAATATTTAAGTCCCTTTTATAAAGTCAAGGTGACCTAATTTACATTATGTTTCTAAAGTCACTTTTGGGTGACTTAAAGTCATATCAAAAAGTGTAAACCCCAATGCAAAATTAGAATATTGGAAAGTGAGAGAAAGTTGGGGGAAGAGGAGAGAGAAAGAGAGATAGAGAAGAAGAAGAGGAGATGTCATTCCCGACGAATTATGTGGATCCTCGTTGATGGAAAGCTCCAAATGCAGTGAAACTCTGAATCTCCAAACTCATTGCACACTATGAAACTCCTTCAAATTAGCTCATGAACGCTCACCAAGTTGAGTGAACTATTCCGTTGATGGCCAAAACTCCCAGCCTACGTATGATATACTTATGACCCAAACTATGTAGTGAGTGTCGAAAAACATTGTCTAGTTCCCTGAGATGATCATCCCTCTATGTCTCATTGTGCCAAACTTTCCCTTTGAGAATAGTTTGTTATTAATAGTAAGTGTTTAGATGGAAGGCTTACTATTTTTAGTGAGAGGTGATTTTTGCCTCTTCTCAACCATCGTGATGTGATGAACTCCCTCATTCGATCTTGTGCACACTACCCTTACCTCAGCCACTTTTTGGGTTGACCTACTATTTTTAGTAAGCACCCATATAGGGAACTTACTATTTTTAGTAAGTGGTCATTTTAATTGTTTTCTACTCTAGACAATCATTCTGGCTTCCTGGTGACCTTGGGTACACACTACTTTCACCACCACTACTTTTGATGATGCCTTTCCAAACATAACAAGTATGTATAGGAAAACTTACTATTTTTAGAAAGTGTGTTTCCAGTGCTCAATTTGTGACAGAACATATTTTTTTTAGAATCATCTCATCATCACGACCATATCCTCTGAATTTCACATGATTTTTCTCACTAGAATGCCAGGAAATAAAATTAAAAAAATTCACCTAGCAGTGGTTTCGAGCATGGAGCTGCCATGGTGGCCATTAGTGGAGCTCAAAATTTGTAGGTTTGGTTTTTATCTCTGTTTGTGATGAAGAAAACTCTATTGCAATAGGTTTTTCATTTGGAGCTTTTGTGCAAGTTTTTAGCTCGTTTCCATTGTCGGAATGATGGGAAATCTGACGAATGTGAGTCGGTGCACGAAGTGAGGATTTTGTTGGAACAAATAATTTTGGGCACCATTTGACATCTGGTTTATTGCATCGTGATCGTCTTGAAAAATGTGGAATTATACAAAAGATGGCACCTTGATCCGACTTGTATCTTGTGAGATATGAAGATTTCTCGATCAGGCGACTTCACGGTTATCTGGCAAAAAACCTTCATTTTCTTCTCGTTCTTTATTTCTTCAACACTTTTGATCATTCGTTCCCCTAAAACCTATGTATTTTCATGGACTGGGTGTTTATGTTGCCATGGCAGAGCTGGTTCAGATAAAAAATGGTGGACTGGGTGTCTGGACAATTATGCACAAAGCCATGGAAAGATATGAAGCTGTGATGAAGAAATGGGGGGGAAAATGGCTAAGTGTCAGATTCAAAATATTAAAAAAAATGCTCATACAAGGGTGGGGCACATTTTTCATGTTTGATTTCCCTGACCTCAAGGATGTGAGGGACATCAAATTCCATGGTGAGCAAGAGGACGACGCGTGTCCTCGATCCGACAGCAGGGGATTTACTTGAAAAGGCACTAGAAGCACTGGGGGTTGAAAGTTGGTCACGTGGATGACCAAAGGACTCCCCATAGGGGTTGGGCACATTTTTTCATGTCTATTTTACCTAACCTCAGGGACGTGAGGCACATCAAATTCCATGGTTGTCCTGGAGCTGACATGTGTCCTTGATCCGACGGTAGGGAATTTGAGCTCCAAAAATGCACTTGGGGGCTGAATTGTCAAGTCTGAAGGTCACATGAAGGTCCCAGAGGTCACATGGGGACTGGGTGCATTTTTCCAAGGTTAATGTACCTGACCTCATGGACGTCGGGGACATAAAATCCCGCCAAGCTCCTGGAGCTAACATGTGTCCTCTCAAAATTTGGATAAGTCCCGAACACACTCCAAGAGGGAAACTTGTGATGATGATATCTTGAGCTCCCGATGGACTTTTTTGGAAAAAAGTTATATTATACTGATTGTAAATGGACTTTTGAATCCAATGGTGTGGGTATCATGTCTTTATTCATCCATTTGATTCCTAAAAAAGTGGATTTTCTATTTAGTACTCCACATATGCCTGAGAAAACTTGCCTGCAGACCTTATGTGCCAAAGTGTTGTGAAAAATATGATTTCACCATCTTGTAGGTATTAGTATTATATTTTTAGAGATGTTTAGTTTTGCTCCTAACTCCATTCGGAGCTCCTGAAATCAGCTTTTGAAGCTCAACAGTTGTTTTGGCCTGCGCACTAATTAGGCTTGTGAACCCTAATTCTGGAAAAACTGCCCCAAATTTTCCAAGCCCTTCCAAAATATTCTTGTATCATCTCCATGATGTCCCAAGACCTTTGGATCACCTCCACATCCACCTAGGCTCTTCTACTATGCTCTGTGAGGTTGCTCCAGCTGTAGGAAGGCCAGTGACAGCCCTTCCCACAACTGCCTGTAACTTGCAAATGAACTCCTAAAATCACCTAGGGGGAATGAATGGACTTTTCTAAATCAACTAGGGGGATGATAGAACATTAATTGGGAGGTCACTTGGCCTGATTGGACAGACCCAGGGTGTATTGGAATGATAAGACTTGAAAAAATTAACACATGGGTATATTTGTCGTGCTTGGAAACTGTTGATTTCCTTGTTGCACATTTGCACGACAACGTTATTGTAATTAACCTTTTGTGTATGGGCACGTCATAAGAAATGAATGTGTGAGTGTCCTATTGAGAGAGTTGTATAAGGAATAAATTGTATAAGATAAAATGAGAAGGGTATGAATGTAATTGAGACTAATGTAATGATTCCTGAGTAATAAATAAAGATTGGAGTTTGGGATGAAATCTGTTGTGTGTCTTTTATTTTTGTTAATATTTTAGATCCATTTACTTTTCCCATGAACATCCTTAACTTGAGGTCGAACGTCCTAAATCCCACACTTTTGTTGGGGTTTTAGGTCAACATTTGGTGTCTGGGCCTAGGTCCTAGCTATCTAATATCTACATGAGGGTAGAGGGAGTAAGGTGTGATAAAAAATTGGTATTTATTTCAATAGGAAGGAGAGATGATTGAGGAATTTGATCAAAGATTCAAGAATAGAGCGTAAAAATTAGATCAACCACCAAATGAGAAAAGGAGAATTGAGTTGTTTATTGTGGGATTATTGCCTTATATAAGATTATTAATTGAGGGAAAAAAAATCATAACATTCATTGAAGTAGTGAAAATGGCATCAAAACTAGAAGCAGAACCATGGAGGAGAGAGTGTGAAATGGTATTAAAATTGGAGAAGATGCATAATGAATTAAGGCAACTAAGACAAAAACTTGATCAAAGTAATGAAAGAGGATACCTTTGGAGTTGTCCAAGAGGTAATGGATATCATGAGGGATTTGAAAGCGATAATATAAGAGGATATTATTGGGGATATCAAAGAGATAATGGATATCAAAAGAAATATCATAGAGATAATGAAAAAGGATATTATAGAGGACACCATGAGAGGTATGGAGGAAATAACTATAATAGAGGAAATTGTCATCATTATTATGTAGGAAATAACTACAATAAAGTACGGGATGAAAAATATCAAAAATACACAGAAAATGGTCCATTGAGAAGGTCAATAACTTGTTATTGGTGTGGAAAAAATGGACATATACTACGAAATTGTGAAAAGAAGATATAGGTTGAACAAAGATATTACAAAGAGGAAGGGACAAAGAAAGAAGAGGAGACCAAAACAATAGAACCGGTTAAGAAATATACATCCATGAAACTGACGAGAGCACACCAAGAAAAAATATGGCAAATAAAGAAGAATCATATGGAAGATAAACTAGAAAACCAATAGACAAAAAAAGAAGAGACACAGAAGCTAAGTATTAAGGGAGAAAATGAAACTATGACATTGTTTGAGGATGTTATAGAACAAAGGAAGGAAAAAGTAGAAAATGAAGAAGAAAGAAAAAATAAGCAAAACAATGAGGAAATAGACCAAAGAGAAGAAGTGATAGATGAGGAAATGAAAAGTATACTTGGTGAGAAAGAGGAAAGGAAAAGGAGGAGTTCCGAAAAAAACACAACGAATTCTCAAATTCTTGTTAAGCTTACCACCAGGTGATAAGGGAGACAATGATTCAATTGATTACAACATTCTTTATGGATGAGGTTGATGGGGTTCTTCATCGGTTGGTTGTCTCGAGGACGAGACAACATTTGAAGTTGGGGGATGATGTTGGTAGGGTTCTTCATCAGATTTTGAGATAACCGTGAAGCTAATGAGATAACCACTAAAGCCTAGAAGAAGCCACACATAAAAGGATGAGACCGCAGTTACAAGAATAAAGTCATGGATAACATAGGAAAGCAACCAAAGATTATAGAAAGTCGCAGATAAAGGAGGAAAGCTGCAACATACTGGGAAAGCCACGATATATGGGAAAGAACCGCGTTACACAGTAAGAAGCCGTGAAAGTCGACATAAATCAACGGATTGAAGAAAAATCGATCCAGTATGAGACAGAGGTCGTCAGAGGCATGAACCAAAACAAGTGACTTTTGGGATGTTATGTATTTTGTATATTTATTGTAATTAACCTTTTGTGTATGGGCCCGTCACAAGAAATGAATGTGTGAGTGCCCTATTAAGAGAATTATATAAGGAATGAATTGTATGCGATAGAATGAGAAGGATATGGATATAATTGAGACTAATGCAATGATTCCTGAGTAATAAATAAAGATTGGAGTTTGCGATGAAATTTGTTATGTATCTTCTATTTCTGTTAATAGTTTAGATACATTTACTTTTCCTGCATACATCCTTAACTTGAGGTCGAACATCCTAAATCCCACACTGTTGTCAGGATTTTAGGTCAACAAGTCTAAAGATGGGTTGTATATACCATAAATAGGTTCTCGACATGTCAAAGTTGAGTAACAAGTGTGACATAATGGCTACAAAGTGCTCAAAGAGTGTTAAATTAAGTGGGATGCATGTAAGAATGAGTCAATTAAATACACAATTGGAAATGAGATAAGATAAATGCCATGGATAATTGTCAAGTGCCATTGATTCAATTTTAGGTACTGCATACACCTAGTGCAATAATTAGATGTGTATATGGGATTGATAGGTATAACCTAACATGTATCAGGGATAAATGGGCGTAATCAAGGCCAATTGAACCCTAATTATATAAAAAGTTTGACAATTCGATGTGTATAAAGGATCGACTAGTTGTGTTTACACCAATTGATTCATAACACACCTAGTATAACAATTAGATGTGTATTGGGGCTCGATTGGTGTAAAATAACATGTATTGGTGCTAAATTGACACAAACAAGGCCAATTAAACCCTAATTATATGCATAGTGTGAAAATTAGATGTGTATAAAGGACTGATTGGTTGTGTTTGCACCAATTGATCCATAATAATCCTAGAGCAACAAGTATATATGTGTTAGGGATTTATTGGCCCTTTTCAAAAAAATCAATCCCTAACACACCTAATACAAAAATTATAAGTGTATTAGGGATCAATTGGTCATGTTTATATCAATTGATCCATATTATAACTAATGCATAATTAGATGCGTATTAGAGATCAATTGACGCAAATATTATCAATTAACCACTAATTATAGACATTGTTAAAATTAGACATGTATTAAGAATCAATTTGCCTTGTTTGCACCAATTGGTCCCCAATACACCTATTACAATGATTAGATGTGTATTTGTTCTTGATTGGCCCCATTCATGCCAATCAATCCTTAATACACCCAATATGATAATTAGACATGTATTGGCGAAAATGGGGCTAAACAAACCTTGATACACCAACTATGAAAAATCATACTTATTGTGAGTGATGCAACCTAGAATTCAATGATACAAACCAAATAAAACCCTAGATGCTCTGGCACATCACTCAACCTAAACTGAGCGCTCACCTGAAGCGTGCAAAGGTACTAGGTCCCTCTTTAGGGTTGCTATTGCAGGAAGTTAGCATGATGAAGACTTAATGCATGTAATTTCATTACTAACACAACATCCTACATAGCATACCAGATCTATACTTAGGGAATAACATAATTAAGTATTAACCATGATGAGATCAAGAACATACTAGATTCAGTTACATTCAGAACTAACACTTAGATCTAGCCAATATCCTCCATTATATTCAATGCAATAAGTATACAGAAGCTTCATTACAATAACAATAATATGCGCGTAACAGACTTAACAATATATCTTTGTATATCTCTCTTCTCTCTCTACACACACACACTCACTTACACTTACCCTCTCTCTCCTACTACACAATTTACTACACACACACACACACACAAGGGTGGGGACTTTCCCTTCACCGCTTATCCATTCCCAAAATAGGTCGCATGCTATTATCAGCCACGCGCCTTTACAAAACTACCCACACATGTAAGTGCACTAACAATAGACTACCGGTAGTTAATTGACAGTAATAGATCTATTTCCGGCATGTGTCCATGCAAAGTGCTTCGTATCTGATCCTCCAAGAATAGCTAATGCGTGGCATGCACATATCTGCCTCGTTTGTGTGTTCTACATGCCATCTCTAAAAATAGACCTTCATGAGCAAAAATGGCTAAGTCCCGAGAAGCTAAACTTCTGCTTCACACGCGTGTTCTCCCTATCCATTCGCACCTTTGAATATGACCTGCTTTCCCGTGCATACTTCTCCTGTGCTTTCTGTCAAGTGTTCTATGATCAACAGTGAGAAAAAGTGAGAACGAATATCAAGCGGGATAATGCGCACATCAACCGAGTTGCACTCAAACGACATCATGATGGAGTTCCATGTAGTAAGCAAACATTCAACCATGAAATGTGCATGCAAAAGAAAAGGGTCTACTCATACTCATAGATCGAAAAAAGGGTACAAATAGGAGTGTTGTGTAAGTCCCAATGCAAGACCATCATACCTCCATAAGGGAGAAGAGAACTTTCATTCCAGAAATACAAAGTAACTCCTGTATGATGTATTTATGGACACTAACACGTATGAAAAAAGCTATGAAATAATCTGTCATACCCGCTAAGACACCTAAGACCTATGACCTCACCTAAGTGAGATGACTCACCACGTGATGTGGACAATGTTGTAAGATGACAAGACAAGTACACACACCAACACTTATATTACGATTCATGTAAAATTAATATGGCTAAGCGAGCCCAAATACACCTAGTGTGACAATTAGACGTGTATTGGCGCTAATGTGGCTAATTGAAACTTGACATACCAAATATGACAGACATACTTATATTATGACTCATGTAAAATTAGTAATTTCATGAGTTTGACCCATGAGTAGGACACACCATTTTCCATATCTCTGTATGTAGACTATTTGATATTTTTATAGCACTCACCTTGTTAAAAGGTCCATATGAATAATTATTGTAGTAGTGGCACTACTAACCAACACTTGAGAACTAGTCCACTTTTTTAGTATTATAAGATTTTCGATATCTTGTTGTGTAATAATAATTAACGAGATTCTTTGTGTGACATTACCAGAAGACCCACCATGAATATGTTGATGGAAGAGACTACACCTTGTAATCCACTTGTATCAGTGCACTACTCATAGCTAAATCAAATGATTTATGAGATTTTCAATTGATTAGGATAAATATTTATGAATATAATAGATGCATTAATCTATCATTCTACAAAAGAAAAATTGAATCCATTTTATTTATAAGAGGTAGAGGAGAACTATGAACGTTGGTTCATATTCGAGAGCTTTATTGTAGTTGTTAAGCTCTTAGTCAATTACTTTTCATATAATTGCTCATGATTCTATAAGTGTCACATCCCACTTTTTGTTGTGTTGGGTTTTGAAGGAACTTACCTATGACTAACATGATTAATGACAAAAATATTATTTTATTTATATGCAATCAAAAAAATTATTAATTTACTTTAGTTAATTGTTTTTATAATGCTTTATATGATTAAACGATATAATTGATTAAATTAATCGCCATCCTCGAAATTGGATGCTATGTAATCATGTGGAATAATTGCTGATTATTATGTTTTTTATTTCATATCATACGGATTTGATATCATGAATTGGAAGATTGTTGTTTGTTTTTTTGTTTATGGTGCATGTGCAACCCTCTCAGTGCAAGAGATAACATCATCAAAGACAAGGAACTAAATGTAAATTATGGGAAGTGGAGAGAGAATCTAGTGAATCGGTTTGGACCATTTTGGCTACACCATAGACATGAACAATTATTTTAATTATTTTAGCATGAATAATGACCATATAGGTTTGGGAGAGTGATTACATACTTAGTATAACTTCATATTCTTGATTAGGTAGTGTAGAGGATACAATGAGTCTAGAAATCACTTGTAGTTGTGAATATCAGTGCATTCATGATATTTATACATATCTCATATGATTATTTATTTCAATTGTCAACAAGCATTATTATTCTCATTTAGTCTTGTGTTTTATGACCTTTAGGAACTATTGATGTAATTAAACTTTTCCACTTTTCCTGGCTCAAAAAATATATTAGTCAATAACTTATATTGATGTATGTAAGATTGTGTCACCCCTTAATCAACCCTCACCTCATAATGTTGTGAGATTATCACTGTCATTAGATGGTGATGGAAACACCATTATTTGATTTGTATTGAAATGTTGGAGATGTTGATTGTTATTCAATATACTTTTATGTTAGTAAGATATTATTATTAACTTTTCCTTCAAAAATCATTTTCCCCCTTGTCAAACACTTACTACCCTAACATTAAAGCGGAAATGTTGAAGGGACAAACCTCAATAAATATGTTGTAAAGGGTGGGTATGTCAACTTCAATCTTATAGGTTGGCCAGGCTTATTTTCCACTAAAAATTTAATAAAGAAGTCTTTTTGAAATTCCACTTGCCTCAACTAACTATACAACTAAGAGGGAGACAAAGAACATCCAATAAATAAGGGGGATTTATGATAAAAGGTAGGTGTTAAAGTAGTTTCAATCATCAATATTATTGCATGCATATTTGGTAGAAAATAAACAGTGGAAGAAAAGAGTGAGGTCCTTTTTAATTTTATAGGTATTCTTGTTGTTTCACTAATGCACCTCCCATCACAACGATAACTTTATTTTATATATGAGGTGATATAGGTGTAGTGTTTTCATTAGTAGTGCAAGGTGTATTCTATGGTTCAAAAAGAAGTTTTTAATATGCCTCAAGCATTGGAAATATATGGAATACTTATTTGTTTCATGGTTTCATAGTCACTCTTATGTTTGGTGTTACCACTATTGTATCTCATTATTTTTTACTTTTATGATCATATGAAACTTGGATAATAAGGTTATACTTCTACTTACCAAGTTATAAAATATGTAAATATTATCTCTTTCATTAGGAAGGGGCTACAAGGGAAAGAGAATATATGCCTAGGAGGGTGAGAAAACAAAATAATTGACATTTTTTTCAAGCATCAACTAGGATGAAAGTAAATGAGTGGGGAGGAGATGAGATGACAAATGGAATGACGTTGAAAAAAATCATGAAAATAAAGAAATATATGTGTTAATTCTGTAAGAGGGACACTTAGGAGGTTTTTGGAAGGAGGGTCATTGTTTTCCAAAAGCCACTTGCAAGAAGACATCCAACCTTGGAAGGGAAGGAAGAATGAAATAAAGTAGTAGATGAGTACTTGGAGGGCACAAGAATGATGGAGAAGACTGGAATGATGCATCTAGATGAGATGAGGTATTTGATGTAGTATCCTTTGAATGTTCATTAAATAATTCTTGCAACCAATTTTTATTATGGAAGTATTCACTGTTCATAACTAATCTTGTTCATCTTAATTATTCCCAAGACATCGTTAGTGAAGAAAATCAACCATGTCTTTTAGTATTCAAAAACATCCATGCTTCCTTTAAATTATCCATAATATCGACATGAACAATTAAAACTTGGACGTATTTAGGCATTAAACATGCCATGTCAAAATTTGAACACTATGATTATGTTTGCACTTTGTCAAAACACTTCAAACACTAATTAGGGCATTCACAATATGACATATGGAAAATGTTGGCTCTCAAACTGATGCCTAAAAATTATTTCCAAATCCTCTAGTATAACACGGATTGGTAGGACACTGAAAAGGGTAGCAGAGCTTGGCCTTATACCCACGTATCACATTTACTTAAATATGCTTGAGGCCTTTTCAACAGACCCATTTTTCATAGGCATGTTGCTTGTGTGCTATGTTGAGCTAGACATATTGCCATCACACAATGTCTTATTATTACATCGTTATCATAATACTCTCATAATTTCATAGTTGCAATGGTTATATATTGTGATTTTTTACAAGTCCATCATCATCATAATTAACATTTCATAATACACAACAAGTATTTCATCATTAGTCATGATACTTTGTGATACACTTTTAAATTTGTAAAACATACGAGTTCATCAAAAATAAATCTAGGAAAACCTATCTCAAGAGACGATAAGGAAGTGTCATTATATCATGAGATTATCTCTCGTGAAAAAGCTTCAACTTGTGTAGTTAATTTTATGTTAGGTCTATTAAACGTTAAAACTTTAATGGACATGTTGAAAAACACACCACAACTCTAAATTGACCATATATATGTCCTTTTGTGCATGATAGTCACTTATTTTTTATAATTCATGATTATAACATATTTTTTAGCCATCTAAAATCATGGACAATCATCATATTTTCTAGACATCTAAGATCATGGAAAGTCACCACTAGACTAGTAATGTCTTGTATAATACCAATGTTTTGTGGATTATCTCTTGTATATGGTTGATACTTTGGATGATTTGATTTACATCGTAATAAACTTACCATTGACATTATTATGATATACTTCTCCCATCATATTTGACATATTTTATACATGGTAAGTATGGGCATAAATGGTAGTGTATGGAAACCAAGGTCATATGTTTTCCTTGTTGAAGTCAAGATTCAATTGTTAATATGAAAAACCAAGACAACTTGGAAGTTGAAGTCTACTTGTGATCATATTTCATATACATTTCTATTTTGCTCAAATTGTTCACGTAAGATAGGGTCCCATCATATCTTGTTTACTCCTACATGATACATCAATTGAGTAGAAGTCAACTTAATTCTGATAAGGTTGTGTGAGTGTGAAAAAAACTAATAAAATAAGTGATAAATACAGTCCACTATCATACTTCAAATAGATAGTTATTATGTTGTATTTAGTAAACCTAACGAGTATCATTTAAAAAACATTATTTGCATTTGAAGCTAATAAGCAATTATTTATTGGTTATGTTATCTCAAGAACCTAATTCTCGCATATATGAAAGCGGCATTCATATTTTACTCCTTTCAATTTTCAACAATTTTCGCTTCCTTTCCTTTTTCATATGTGTGTTGTAGAATATGGCTATCTACAATTTACTATTTTCAAGTAAATTTTGAAATTTTGTTGATTAAAAATAAATATATTTTAATTGGTAGGACCTTTTGTTATTTACTTTCAACGGAGTTTAATTTTAACTGTTAACATTGTGGCTTATTTTTTTGAAAATGGTAACAAGACTAGCTTTGCATTCAATTCAGACGTGATAGTTTTTAGATAGTTTTAAATTTATGATGGTTTTTAAATGTGATAGTCTTCAAACATATAATCGATAAACATCAAATTTATTTCACATCACATTTTTATTCACATGTTGTATCAAATCTCATTTTTGTTTCCAAGTAGAGGAATTCAAATGTAGCTAAAGTTGACACTATTCATGTCATACTACATAAATTGACACTACTTGCGTCAAATGTGAAAAAAATGATGTTATAACAAAATTACACCAAATTTGGCAAGTCTCCCCTTTTTCTACACTATATCGCAAAAAATGCATTAGAATAATAAAATTATTCTATTTTTGCATTAAGGGCTGAATTAGCATTATGAATTCTGAAAATGGAAAATGTGACATAAAAGTGTGGAAGAATCAAGAAAACCTACTGTTAAAATAATTAAGAACAAATAACTTTCTAAATCCCATCTCCCTATGCCATTTAGAAAGTGACGAGCTTGGTGTGGAAAAGAGAGATCTCCAAATGGATGATGACAACCATGTGACAACACACCTATGGATGATCTAAAATTTGAACATGTGTTAATAGGTGAGAATTGTAAAATCTAGATGATTGAAGTCATGGTAAGGGCTTGCATGAAAATTAGACAGAGTGAACTAAGGATTTGTGCTATCAAATCGTCACCTACAGTTAGGGTTTGACAACTCCCATCAGTTTTTGAACTAAAAACAAGCTTCATGTTTACAAACACACCATTACATTGATAAAGTGGCCTTTTTTCCTCAGGAATATGAAACATATTAAAGTCACTGCAAATATCCTAGATGAAGAGAGGTAAGTTATTGGCAATTCATCACCATATGTCACTCTATCTAGACCATCATTAGGCTCATAAACATTAATAAGTCCTAAAATGTGGCCATTAATATCAAACATGGCCCAGTATATGAGATGATGCATTATATCTTTCCTTGAGGAAAGTATGTGTGACATAATATCTGGGGAGATCAAAATGTTAATGTTGCTACACGAATCATTGTGTGACTGGTGTATTTTGTAATGTTCGACCAAACACATTTTAATGCATTTTGGAGAAGAAATCTAGGATTTTTAACTTCTTGGAGATAGATAATGTCGAAGGCACCCAACTCTTATAGGAAATGCTATATAGATTTTTTTAAAGGACTTTATAAGGTCGTGCAAATTCCATGAGGGAATAATCACAAGGAGAAATCCTATATATGTAATTCCCCTTGACAATCTTTGTTCCCTTCCTCATGAACTAGACTTGCAAATTTTTGCTCAAAAGAGGTTGTTGGTTTGGCAAGTATATTATCCCAATGCGATAGAATGATGATTGCCCTTGTAATCTCCCCTCCATGAGCTACCACTTTTGCCACAAGGTAAATGTCATGAGCACTTGGAAGGCATATGAATAGTCAAAGATGTACTAATACTAGAAATAGTAACTCGAATACAAATCATTGAAGAATCTTAACTCTAAATGTAAGGAAATCACCTATATAAAGTAGAAGAATAAGAGCAATAAAACACCAAAGAGTACCAAAATAGAGAGATAATATGGTAATATGTAAGTATATATGTTTTAGCTACTTTGAGGGGCAACCCCCAAACCTTACAATAAGGCTTAAACGCTTAATATCATGATAAATTACTAGTTACTACCTCCTATACATACCCTACTGATGTTATGTAATCCACTTATTCTAACCTATTAAGAACATGAAAGCATAAATAAATGTGACATGACATGTTAAGAGTTTATATTAGCCACATGTCAGCCATACATATCCTGATATATGACCTAGGATTAAGGGTGTAACATTCTCCTTCCCTTCAAAAACACATTGTCCCCAATGTTGGCAATTTCTAAACATTGCTTCAAACACACGTAGTCCTCTATGTCGACAATCTCTAGATGCAAGTACATGACATCTTCCTCCTCCTACATTGCAGATTCATTGTCTTGATTCTTCCACTTTATTATATACTCATTAACTACTCTATTCTTCACCCTCTTAGCGTGCATATGAACATTTTTCTCAAGTTCCAAACTGATTTGACCTTCTTTATCCAACTCAGGTAACTTTGTTTGGGCTGAAACATTTTATGCAATGACATTCTCCAAGCCATAAATGTGACTATTATGCAAAAGTGGAAAACTCTCTTTGAGATCAGAGAGCTTAAAATATTCAAAAACTTGAATCTTTTTACCATCCACTTAAACTTCCTTTATATTATTTTCTTGAACATGTAGATGTTCAAGTACATCCATGTTAATGAAGTTATACTCACTATTATGATTTAAGGAAATACCTTTTTCCTTTGGATGCACCCTTCAAATTGAAATATTGAAGCTTCCGTCTTTGGAGCTACACCATCTGGACCCTTACCCTCTATTTGTTCTTCTTTTTCTTCCTCTTCCTCTTCTTTATCATCCATAAAATCATCATTATTTTCTTGCTCATCCTCTTTTCCTTTTTTGTCCCATTTGGCCAATCGAACCTGTTCCATTTCTTCCTATGACCAATCTAAACTCTCTTGTTTCAATTGAGAGACCCAACTTTGTGTTGGGCCAAAAAGCCAAAATGAAAACCAAAACCATTTCATTCTTGATGAAAAAAAATCTTCTTAAATTGGATCTACCATTCTCTGGTTCTAATCTCTCTATTTTTATAGAAGATCGCATCCCCATGATGCATAAAAATTATGGTTTAAAAAATAAATTCATTTGACCAAGATTTAATTGTTCAATTTCAGATAGATTTTGGCCATAAATTAGAATATGCAGAGAATGACCTCGTTTAAATTTTTAAGATCCTTCCAAAATGTAAAAAGCTTATAACAATTCCAAAAATTGTGGCCTATGGAGCTAATTTTCAAAAAACATAAAATTGCAATAACATCCTCAAGACGAACTAAAAAAAAAGAAATTCCGTGAGTAGATTTCGTGAATAATTTCAAAACTTTAATAAAAAATCCAGAAAATTCGTAACAACTTACGAGATATAGGTACATCCTAAAATTAGGGTTTCGACCTAATTTTGGCCCAATTCAAAACTCTAATACCATTTGTAAGGAACTTACTTAGATAAAAAGAATAAGAGTAATATAACACTAAAAACATCAAAATAAAGAGATAATATGATAGTATGCAAGCATGGATGAGTTAGCCACTTTGAGGGGGCAACCTCTAAACCTTACAATAAGACTCAAATGCTCAATATCATGATCAACTACTCTTTACTACCTCATATATATATATATATATATATATATCCACCCAGGCCAACACACTAAGAACATGAAAACATCAAGAAATGTGATATGACATGTTAAGAGATTATATTAACCACATGTCGACTATATATATATATATATATATATATATATATATATATATATATAATATATATATATAATATATATATATATATATGACCTAGGATTAATGGCATCATACGACTTGACTTAGACATACTAAGCTCAATGTTTTTGACATATTCTTGTGCTTTAACATAAAAGTGACAATTCTAACTTTAGAGTTTTGAGGACCCATCAATGACTTTTTTTTATTACTAACAGTCATTCATTTGTATTTCTTTTAAGCCATCATAGACGTTTCAATTTTTGGCTTATGGTCTAGGTAGACCGAACAGTCATAAATTTTGTGGTTGAGAGCTTGACAATGAAAGCAAGTGTTTCATGTAACCTTCTTCATAGAATGCTCAACCCCCACTTGAATGTCCAACGACTCTTTCAATTTTTTTGTCAGGTCAATAATGACACATGCATTTATTCTAATGAGTTCAATAAAACCTGTTGAGCTCATGCCAAATCACATGCCCTATAGGTTAAACTATTTGGCCAAGAAATTTCCAAAGTAAAATCAATAAGCCCAACGACTTAACTCACATGGAAAATTGAAGCAAGGCCCGATCAGAAACCTCAAAATTCCTGGGTCAACACAATAAAATCACCAAAATGTTACATATAAATCGACAACTAAACTAAGAAATAACATTTACCCTTACTATAGGTCCTTTAAGTGTTCCCAACTTAATACAAGGAGGTTGTAAAGCAAAAAGGATACAGGGAGGCTGGAAAGCATCTTACCTACTTCAAAACAGGTGTAGGAAAGCTGAACTTTGGGACTGGAAAACTAAGAAAACTCTTTTTGGATTGTTGGTCACTCCGGTTGTTCTTTATGGCTGCGAAGTTTGGGGAAGTAACATGTCAAATCACGGGTGGAGACATATAGAGTGAATTCAGAAACATCTAATCACAAGCACTCTCAAATTCAAATCAACTGTTCCTTATGAGATCCTATTGGCTGAAGCGGGTACTTCCTTGTTGGAAGCTTCGGCAATATCTCAGATGATAAGCTATTTGAAGAAAGTTGAAAGCATGGACAATCTTCGCTGGCCCAAAATAGTTGTGGATGATACTCTGGAACGCAGAAAGAAAACCTAGATGAAACAAAATACTAAATGGATGAACAAATGGGGCATCAACTTGCAAGAGTGTCCTAACAATATCAGGGAAATAAAGAATTATGTGATAGAAAAGTTCAGGACTGCCATGTGGAAGGGACAGATTGGTTGAAAGAAAGCGCATTATATCATAGAATTCAACCCCACTGGGGAACATGATGAAAAAGCTTATCTAGGGGCTGCTATCAAGGGTAAAGCAAGGATTCTAGTGGCACAGTTAAGGACCGGATCACATCATCTTCGATGCGAAACTGATAGATGGACTATTCCAAAGGAAGATTGGGAAATGAGAATTTGTCTTTTCTGCAACAAAGGGGACGTGGAGACAGAATGGCATTTCGTCATGGAGTGTTCGGCATATGATGATATTCATATCCAGTACGAAAACAACCTGAAGGTGGACGGACTTGAGGATCTCTTCGAAGGAACAAAGCTTCAAGTGACCACAAGTTTCATCCTTAAGATTCCCAGTCGAAGAGCAGATATTGTAAGGAGTTTGAAAGCTGATTAAAAATCTTTGTTTTGTGGTCCCATAGACTTTTTAGTCTCGTGGACGTCATTAAAATCTTTCATTTCATTTCAAACATACTTAACCAAGACTTAAGAGGAATCATTGAGAGAATAAGGCTATTATTTTTGTACCACTTAAAGACAAATTCTAACATCAAATTTTGTAATATTTTTAGGAAGAAAAAAGAAAAGGAAAACGTAAAAAAAAAGACACTGAAAACAATATAGCGGCGCAATACATCCTCCGTTTAAACCCAAAACCGTGGTGGAGGTCTGCAGAAATAAAATGGCGACAAAACACAATGTTAACCAGAGGCCATAATAATCATCCTGTTTAAACCCAAAGTCCCACTGCGATGCCACATAACTTCAAAGAAAAAAAACGAAATCGAGCTGGGGTTTAAGATTTGACTCAGATAATAATGGCTTGGAGAACACGCGGTGCAGCCCTGTTATGGCGCAATGCATTCTCCACGAAATCATCATCATCATCATCATCTTCTTCTGCTCACGAAGTAGTTAGACGCATCCTGCCTCCCAAATATCGCTTAACATGGGTACAAAATATTTTTTCAGTTCTCCCATTGTTTAGGTTGCCAAAGACGTTTGGATTAATTTTAAATATGCGGGGTTTGAGCTAGCTGTTTTGTGGAAATGACAGGGGCGATTACTGACAGGGGCATTGCTGGGGTTAGGTATAGGTGGAGGGGCCTATGTTAGCACTGTTGACGAGGCTACATTCTGGTAAGAAATTAATTGCTGTGTGTTTTTATTCTATTGCTTTTTGTTTTCAAAGCT
Source organism: Taxus chinensis (assembly GCA_019776745.2). NCBI lineage: Eukaryota > Viridiplantae > Streptophyta > Pinopsida > Cupressales > Taxaceae > Taxus > Taxus chinensis. The sequence goes on along the minus strand of CM034149.1, from coordinate 136,004,408 downwards.
GTGCAGATGAATGGAATGCAGTTTGTTGTTTCAATATTTCAACTTCTTCAAGATTTTATATTATAAGAGGTAAAGGTCATTTTTAGGTCACAGCGTAGCTAGCACGCCTCTGAGTGTACTAGACCCCCCTCGTCCCTTGTTGAAGGAGGGGATTTTTTATCTTTGCAAAACATATGTTAGAAACTTTAAGCTTCTGCAATTCATAATGTTTAAAGAACTTGGTTGTTTTGGGAGAACAGTTACTTAGAAAATCGGCGTACTATGTAAAATAGATTTAGAATCAATGTTTTGGTCTACATGTTAAAACAACAAGGTTTCTTCTGAAAAACATTGAGTAGATTAGATTCAGAGTTGACATTTTCGGTAACAAAAGTCTACTTGAAATCTATTATACACAAATTTTCTCCCGAGAAACCTTATTTTTTAAACATTAGATTATTCAAATTTTGTACACCTTAGGTTTGGACCTCGTGATCAAGCTCTGTAATAAACCGAGCCTTGCCAATCCATCAACACAGCGAGTAAGTCCCAGTCAGAACAATCATTCAGAAAATGAGCTATATTTTCAATTAAACTGTAAGGTGAGCTATATATTTTAGTTTTATTTTCCAATTTCAATTTTGATGGATGGTTATGGCATGATTTATATAGAATCTCGATAAATCTCTGATACAAAACTATCGTGATGGTTGGAGGGATCAAATTACCACTCTTGATCCCCAAGGGCATGCTTGCAATGTGCTTTCATCTGCTGTGGTAGAAAATGTAACATCTTGTCATCGGGATTGGTTTGCTATGGTCAGTGGTTGTTGAGACTTGGGAATTAAGATAATTTAGACTCTGTTTGGTGGAGGTTGATAAAAGGGGGATTTTAGTTTCTGGATGCCCAATAAATTATAAATGTATTATATTTTTTGGCATCTCGTTGTGACTATATTTCAATGTTCGTATACTCTCGTACCCTATTTCAAAATGACGTCCCCACCCAAATCTCAATGCCTATATCTCGTATTTCATCATAGTCATCAGGAAATACGAGATATAGGCATTGAGATTTGGGTGGGGACGTCATTTTGAAATAGGGTACGAGAGTATACGAACATTGAAATATAGTCACCACGAGATGTGGGTTCAGGTACATGCCTGAACCCAAGTTTTCTGATGATAATTTTTGGCTGATATTTTTCCTGTTTAATCTATTGGTTTGATAGTTTGTCCATTTACATATGCACATTGCTCTGGCAATCTTACGCATATATCTATACACATGCTCTGGAAAATTTGAACAGAGTTCCACATCTATGGTTACAAGGAACTGTTACCTGAGCTTATATGATTCCTAAATGATTTTGAGATGGTGAGGCATTGGGGTTCAAACAAATTCAAATCTCAGCTGCAGAGAAAGTCTCCAGCAGGGGTACACACTGGTTTTGCCAGAGGCCAAATGATCCCTTTGACCTGGGTTTTTAATCTAATTGCAGGAGCCATCCCTGCCTTGCGAACTGTAAAAGACCAATAGTCTCAACTATGCGTACCCAATAAGAGTGTTTCCAACTTTGCCCTACCTGATAGGGTATTGTTTTAAGGACAGATGTGATATGCTTGCTAATTGTTGGAACTTGGAACTACATAGCCTTGTTGTTTTATTAGAGGCTCAGCTTAGTAGCATAACTGCTTCCTGGATACAACCTAAATCTCTTTGGTTTGTTTCTATTACTAATTTAGCTCCCTTGAGAATAGTGCAGATTAGGGATTGTCTACTCCCAATAACACGAAAATATTCGATCATGGCCATTCGATTGTACTCTATAAATGTCTTTGGTGGATGATATTATGTGTCAGACTATTATCCATTTTTTGCACCCCTTGCAAAATGGACAACTTAACAGATTTGGGCGTTGGCAGCTGATTGAAGAATGCTTTGCAATTTATAGGGTCACTTGTGGGTTGGCTCGGCCAAGTTGGTCTCCGGCGAAGGGTTGAAGCCGAGTTGGTTTTAATGAGTGAGTTGTCTTCGGTGAGATGGGCAAGTTGGGCTGTTGGCCGAGCTGGTGTAAGCTTGGCGAGCTGTGCAGATTGCGGAATTTAATACCCACCAGTAGCATGAACAGATGCTATCGGCTGGTAGCATGAAATATGCTATCGACCGGTAGCATGTACAATGCAGCTGTCCAGCAGCAGGAGTTGCAGCGACGGTACGACAGGTTACGGTGGCAGCGGTATTGGTGAGCGGGTCGAGGCTGACGGTGGTGGTACGGATGCTACTGGATGGTAGCATGAAGTATGCTACTGACTGGTAGCACAAAACCATGCTACCGGTTAGTAGCATGGGCGAAGGTGGTCGATCTAGCAGGAGAGCAAGGACAAAGAGTTACAAGTGTACGGTTGCTACCGGTCAATAGTAGGAAAGAAGGAGAAATGAGATGCAACCGATCGGTAGCAAGATATAGCGCTACCGGTCGACACAAGGAAAATTAGAGCTACTGGCCAAGAAGAAGAGAAGTATGCTACCGACCGACTGCAGGAATATCAACGATGGGCTAAGCATTAATGGTGGTAGTTCGAGTAGCTCAACTACCTGTCAGGCAGTTAATGCCTGGTAGGTGGGAGCTCTTTTGCTATATATATGTAAAATTCGCCCATTTGAAGGGGTTCTTGAGCTTTTCTTTGTAGTAGCGGCACCATGCAAAAATGGTGGCCGACTTCCCATGAGTTCCAGATCTCAAATCTGGCCTCTGCAATGTAATCTCGCACCTCCAGCCATGAATATAATCGAATTATGCATATTTTAAGCAGTAGAATTTGTTTTGTGGCACGTTTCGTCTAACCTAACAAGTTTTACTTGCAGTAGTGCCTTTCCATTCGTTTTTTGGCATGTTGTGTTCATCTTTTGCTTGCAGGTTCCATTTTTGTTGTGTTGTAAATGCGCGGGCAAGTGGAGTTTGTGGTTCTTTATTTGTTGGCACGTGTGTCTGGCCTCTCTCACATGCTCCCCATTTCCTTCCCCTCGTGGAGAGAGCTCAACTGCCACTCCTTTCTGGTGCTATCACCGCCCCTTTAGCTTAGGATTTTCCCGTTCTGCATCTCCTTCTAACCCTGGTCCCTTAGCATGTTAGTTTAGGATTTGGTTTTCTGCATTAGGAGTAGTTTTAGCATTAGGATTAGGTGGAGGAACTGGCCTTCTTTGGAGGTCCGTCTCAGGTAGCAAGTCCCACAACTTGAGAGACGGTCCCATGTTGGCGAAATTAGGGATCTTTAACAAGTAATCCCAGGGTGTTACTTTTTCGACATTACCCAAACCTTAGAGCAATCACATATTCTTGGATCCTATACATGTTTTCTTTTTACTCTTGCACTATTGGTGTGTTCTACCTGATTTTTTAAAACTTTGCTAAGACAACCAATGTATAAGTATCTATGAGTCATTCTATTTACTACACATTTGTTTCTTGTTAGTGCCTTTGAATCTTGGATTGCTACTGTATCTGTAAGCTCCCCCTCGATCTTGTATTGTAATCATTTTGGGTGCAAGAAGTAGGGATCTGTGCCTTATTCACTGCTCAGACAGATTCAGAAACAATTGTTTAGAACTGGATGTGTTTCACTTAATTGGAAAAACACTCGCATGGCACATTCTTATTGGATGACCTTTCCTGCTATGCTAAGGAGAACCTAACAACCCCATGTTAAAAGTGTAAAAGACACATTTGTAATTAAGAAAATAGTAAAGGGGATGCAGGAAGCCCGCTTCTCATCCTTTTGTCTAAGTGTTATATGGAAAGGTAGTTGTTGCTCTTCTTTGCTCCCATTTTTATTTTCCACTTAGCAAATTTAAATTTTAAAATCTAAAAGTTCAAAGGCAGTAGGTTGGAGGCAAAACAAGTAGATTATGTTGTCAGGAAATAGGTTACAGGTCTGAAATGCGGGAAAACCGATTTTCAAAAAAACCCTGGGTAGGAAACGTCCATACAATATATTATTAAAAATAAAGCAAAAACTATATAATTTTTAGTCCATAAGATATAAAGCACTCAAAATATTTTGTATTCATTGAATTTCAAGAGATTCAACATGGTTACAATTTCATATATTCTAGAATATATCATCTAGAGTTTGCTCATAATCATCTCCATGAATGCCACTGGTAGCTCCACTTGTACTAGCTCCATTATTTATCCCTTGTGCAGACTTCCCGGATTTTCATCATCAATACCAAGCAAGGAAAGTTGGTTGAAAGTAGCAGTATAAGCATCAAAGTCACCAGCCTCAAGATGAATAACTCATAGTTTGTTGGGACCTCTAGTATAACGTTCAGTCTTGTGTGCTAGGATGCACAAATTGAAATGTACATACACCAAATCCTTAGCCTTCTTGGATGCTAACTTGTTTTGTTTGGCTGAGTGGATGAAGGTATATGTACTCTGATCCCGCTCTGTTGAAGAATTACTAGCCATCTATTGCTAAAAAAGGTTGTTAGAAATTTCAAATTAGTTACAATATACTGATAACTAAACTTTTTAGTTAATAAACAACAAACTTTTCATCTCATTTTATACCTGTGAGAGGATTTTGATGGCGACTGGTCATAGGTACTTGGCATCATGGCCATGTACATACCACTGCATGATTGAGGTCATGGTTTACTTGTCAATAGTGCCTCAATTTCACCCATGCTATCGGTAAATGCAGAGACAAAGATCCCCATTTCATAGCGGACTGCACTAGTTATAGATGGATAAAAAAGGCCTCCAAAATGATGCCCTAGTTCCATTTGCAACTTTTTGGTCATTATATGGTTGTTGCCTATTAGGTAGCCCAAATATTTCATTGCTATAGTATTTGTGATTCAGGGCATAAACAAGGAGATGCAATGGGGTGGTCATTTTATTCCACCTCCTCACGATCACACTCTTAACTTCATTGTTGAAGTTTTCTTCGGGATCTTGCTCTTTTTCTTGTATGATTTCTCTATTTTTTTCAAGCATAAAATTAATGCCATCATAGATTTCCCTTCTGCAATCGAGATCTTTGTTTACATAGCTAATCATGGATAAAATAGGCTTAGTAAAATTGATCAAGTACTTAACCTTCACTCACCAATCCATATCAAGTATTAATGATTTTATCTTGATGGTTCGTTTTGTGTTTTTTGCCTCGACATGGACTAAACTTCATCAATCACCATACAGCTTAAGGCTTATTTTACCTTTACAAGTTATCTCAAGATGAATGTGTGAGAGACAAATCTTGTTTCAACAAACTATTAAAAGAAATTAAAACAAGTTAATAAAGTAGAAAATTAACTTTAAAAGAAATTCAATTGATAATTCCATCTAAAGTTAGAAAATAAAAATCAGAAACTAGTAAACTGTTCCCTTACCTTTAGCAACTCCAACTTTGAGAACCTCCTAAAGATAGATTGGGACATATGATGATTCGTGACAAACATCTGAATCTTATTTGTCTTGTATAAATCTCCTATATCCATTGGATTTTGCCAATCTTCTGCAACATCAAATTCAAAGAGTGTATTGCAAAAGGTGTTCAAAATATGTGCTCATATCTCCTCTCTACAATCAACCCTGTTGTTTTACAATTTTTTGCATTGTCTGTGATGACTTGGACAATGTTTTGGGGGCCCATCGACTCAATAGCCTTAATCAAAATATTATCAATAAATTGTGCATCTTTCACTTCACCCTCACAATCAATGGCCTTTCAGAACATTGCCCCTTTAGGGCACATTACAACAATGTTGATTAGGGGTCTATTTCGAGCATCTTTTCGTCCATCTGAAATAAAAGATACCCTCAATGATCTAGAACATAATTTCCAAAAAAGCTATTTTTGGAAACTATTGGAAATCTATTATTAGCAGTTTTTCAACATTTTTTAGTATTTTGCAGTTTTGAGGGTCTCCGAAGCGTTTTTGGAGTTTCAATTATATCAACGATGAAACAAAGTGTAATCCTTGTTGGAGCTGTCCACACCAAGCTCATTCCGTGCTCTTTCCAACACTTCTTTTGGTTAACAAAACGGGTCAACGGGCTTCGAGATATGACCCCGACAAGGGGGGCTAATAAAATAATTGTAATAATTGGATAGATTTCTGATTTTTCCACTTCTATATTTTCGAATTCATCCCTAAGGTGGATACGAATGGTCTCCATGTAGGATGACCTTTTGGTTCCCATCCCAAACCCTTAATATTCTATTTTTAGAAAGTGATTTTCATATTCTCCTTGTATAGCTATAAAGGTGTTTGTTTTGAATAAAGAGATAGATCTTCGGGCATACATCTCTCTTATGGAGTTTGCCAATTTGTATCCATTTGGAATTGCAATAAGAATTGTTTGTGTTCATAGCTCTTTCATTGTGAATTTGATTGTTATAGCACATTAAGCACCATTGTTAGTGTGTATATTGGCTCCAGTCCTTTTAGGAATCCCTAATTGGCTCCAAAGAAGTATGTATATTGTCCACTTCTTTCGTCAACAATGATGTTCAAACCTTCTCGTAACCAGTGCCTTTGTACCCTTGTCATGCCTTATTAATACCTTTTACCATATGTTGCCATTATGGTGACCGCAACACATTGAAGGGCAACCCGCATGTATAAATGCATCCATTAACCAACTTGTCAGCAATATCCCTTTTCTCAATTGCAAATGCTTGTTTTAATGGTCCTTTTGTTCTCTTTTGTTAGGCGATCTCTTACTCTAAGGGAGTTTCAACTTCAAGTGGTCGGGTTAGAGTTTGAATGAAAAGATGGTTTGATGGGTTGGGTGGTTTTCCTGAACCCCTCCTTTGCAAAGGAACGATTCTAAATTTAGTTCTTGCAGCTTGCAACTAAGCCCCCTCTTTCTCTTTTATGTATGCTAAGATATGTCTTATCAATCTTGGTACACTTTCTAATCCCCGATCCCACTACCCCAGTTATATGAACTTTGAGTCGGGAATACGAGGACTTGAACTGCATATTGCAATGATTGCATATGTAAGATTGAGTGCCACCACCAACAAGGTCCTCCAACACTTGTACATGTCTCCAAAGAGGAGAATTAAGATCATGTTTTGTGGGGTCTAGGCCTTCGCTTTGGCTTGCTTTCCATTCCCTCCCCTTGAAGCTGAACTAGACGCCATTTATATTTTATATCTCAAATTTTAAACCTACAATGTAAAATAAAAATAAATACAAAAACTTAAAAAACAACAAATAAAACTACATGCTACACGTCTTTTTCTATTGCTGATCACCAAGTTCGCTATGAAGGTGTGAGGTGAGAGCATACACAGAGTTTAGATTTTTTAATAAAAACAACAAAAAAAATCGAAAAATAGCCAAAAAAAATAAAACTAAACCTTAGGCATCCTATTATGCTTTTGATCACCAAGTTTGCCATATAGGTGCAAGGTGAGAGCATACATAGAGTTTGGATGATATTTTAAATTAAAAACAACAAAAGAACTATATTATAAAAAATTTAAAAATCCAAAAGAAGTGTCACATTTTTTCTTTATGCGGGATTTAAAAATTAAAACTACATATCATGATCACTGACCATGAATGATTTGTGCATTATGCACACATCATTTGTGATCATTGATCACATTAACATTTTCTAGAAAAAGAAAGAAAAAAGGTTGAAAAAAACTTTATTTTTCTTCCTTGAAGTTGATCCCTCCTTCCAAATCTGCTTATAAACTCCTTGACGCTCTTAGCTTTTAGTAACACTTCCTAATCTCTTCCTTCGAGCTGCTTCTTGATGCCTCTTTGCTCTTCACAATGTTGAATGTTAGTTTAATGAAAACTGAATTCAGCAAGAGAAAGAAATGAGTGTGATTTAGAATGGACCAAAGATGTCATTATATAGCTTTTAGGAAGTGTCTTTAGGAAGGTTGGGTGGGTAGATTAGGGTTAGAAACAATAAATGCTAAAAAAGTGTGTTTTTTTTGGCTTTTAAACTCAACCTTTGTTATGAGTACGGCCTGGAAACGCCTCAGGTACGACAGAGCTCTAGCCATGGCATTTCCACGCCGTACTTGGTCTGTGTGCACATTTCGGGGACATTTCCCCATGTCCTGTACCAGAAACGTTTCCGGGGGGTATGAGAAGTGGGTGTTTCCATGTTACTGAGATGTTTTTGTAAATAGTGATAAAGTTGTCGAGAATCTCACAAGTCCCGAGTACAAGTCAAAATTTTGGGCTGCCAAGTAATGTCCGAGTACGAGTTTTGAACTATGGAACTTATATTAATTGAATAGACCGTCTGATGTCTTGGTCCACTCCCTGACTGTGTTTTCTTCTTCTATCGCGTTTGTTTGGTATCAACATTTTTAATTCTTTCTTGTGTGCGCTGGTCTTCAGATCTTTCTTCATCTTCTTAACAATACCTCTCTTAACACAACTGTAATTTTTTTTGTCATTACGCTTCATATGAAGAAGCAAATGGAGGAGGTGCAAGCATTTTGAGCTGAACCGAAGCAGCTCAAGGTTGGTACAACAGGTTCTCTAGGATCCAGTTTGGCTGGTGCATCTGCAGGAGCAGCCAATCTATCTCAGTGCAAAAACTGTACCTTCTACATCAGCGCTACCACAATTACGGATGTCTTTGTTGTCTGCCCTTCCTCATACTTTTAAGTACTATATTAGAGTCAATGTCAACAGGAACACCAAATTATTTCGATTCTTAATACACATGTCAACAAGAGTTGTGTACTTAATCATGTCCTGGTTAGTATGGTTTGGTACCGAGATGGTTTTGGTCTAACTGAAGCACTTCTATGTCGACCAACCTGCATGTAGGATGGTGATGGCTAGGGAATGGGGCTTGCATACATTGTCAGAATCTCCCTGTACCATAGCTATTGAATGTACAGTATCTTATGTCAATAGAGTTGCAGCTAGGTATTTTTGTGTGGTGTACAACATCTAGCATATTCATTTTTTATAGTCCTTTGCTGTTGTGTTCTTTATTGATATAACAGTGATATCATAAGGTTTTGAAGTTTCTTTCTAAATATTATTTATTTCTCAATAAAAGTTTCTGATGAATGAAATGATGAAATCATCTATTTGCTGACACATGTTTTTGGATTTTGTAGTGGATGGTTATTCACGGGAACAAAGTTTGTCAATCCTCTATTCAGCTTATTGGATCCAGAGGATGCTCACCGGTTTGCAATATGGGCAGCAGCTCATGGCCTTGTTCCAAGGGAAAAGAGGCCAGATCCACCTATCTTGGAAATTGAAGTGTGGGGAAGAAAGTTCTCAAATCCAATAGGACTTGCAGCTGGTTTTGACAAAAGCGCAGAGGCTGTGGAGGGTTTACTAGGAATGGGTTTCGGGTTTATGGAAGTTGGCTCAGTGACACCAATACCTCAAGAAGGAAATCCAAAGCCTCGTGTGTTCAGGTTGCCAGAGCAGGGGTAAGCATGTATGTTGCTTCAGTGTTCTGCATGAAACAATGCCTGTATGCGTATCACATGAGTTTGCTTCCATTGATCTGAGTTAAGCTGCATGCATTACTGTTAATTTGGCCTTGTAAGGCTCGAATCATTCTTGCATATAAGTTGAATGTTATGCAGACCGCCTCACAGAGAATGGTTTTTAAGGTGTGATTGTAGTGTAATTTTCTTAGAATGAGTTATATTCTTGCCTGTTTTCTTATTTGAGAAATTTACATAGCCAGTATTTAGCACTCACAATCACCTGCATGTAGCTACCCTAAATGTGTACCATTTGTTTCCATGATTTGAAACTCTCTCTGAGAATTATTTTGAATCACCAGTGTCTCTAGTATGCCACAAAGTCAAAATGCTCTTTGTGAGTGGTCAAGTACTCCTGAGTTTGACTATGCTGTCCATGAAATTGAGCAATGCCAAATCTTTGTCAAGTTATTGCTGTGTTTTGCTACAAGAAATGTCTACTATTGTCCTTCAGCTTGTTGAAACGTTCTCTAGCTTGAAGCCTTGAACCACATGCCTATGCATCATATTAAGTAACACACATTTATAAGGAAACTACCTTTATATTGTTTATGCAGACGATATTATAATGGTGTTTACCTAGATAATGCATGTTTATTTTGACGTTTATTGAGGGAAATTGCCTTGGAATGTAAAATATTCTATTTTTTTCTGTGAAATTTCAAATGGTTTTAAGGTTATTATTTGCCAATTATCTCCCAGGTTTTTACTGAGTAGGTGCTTTACTCTTTTAACTTTTTCATTTTTCCAAGTTGTTACTGAGTTTGTGTCATTTGATTTTGCTATTAGTTAAAGGGAGCCTATGGTCTTCCAGCCATTTGGGTATGCATCTCCTATGCGGTTGTAATGTATCTACTATTTCCTTTACCGGTCTTCTATTTCTTGAGGGCATGCTTCCAGAAAATTTGCCAACTATGGAAAAAAATCCATATAAGCTAATCTTGTCTGGGCATGTTATTATAATCATTAGGTCTACTAGTGGCTGAATTCTTGTACCAATTGTAGTGTCTAGTGAGTAATTGCCTATTTAGGTGGTTGACTCTTTCAATGCACTTTTGATTGCTGCATGAAATTGCACGAAATGCTGTACTCTTATGTGAGAAGGCAAGCAAAATAAACTCTGTATGCTTTATAAATTTATAATAGATAAATAGACATACTTCCACAAGTTTGTCATCTTAGGTCCACTGGTAGCGAAGTCCTAGTACCAATGGTAGCGAGTAATTGCCTGCCCATGTGGTCAAACTCTGTTTCAATGCACTTTTGATTGCTGCATGAAGTTGCACAAAACACTATACACTGTACACATATGTGAGATGACCATGTTAGGTAAATCAATCTCATAAGACAAAAAACCCCCGTTATCAATAGACATAAATTACCAGAAGTTTGTCATCATTAGGTCCACTTGTGGCCAATTTCTAGTACCGACTGTAGTGAGTAACTGCCTGCTTAAGTGGTCAATTCTATTTGAATGCACTTTTGATTGCTGCATGAAATTGCCTGAAATGCTGTACGTATATGTGAAACGATCACATTTAGGTAAATCAATCTCAGAAGCAATAATCAAAAGCAAAAGAATTCTGTATACTATAATAAATATATGTTGCTACAAGATTGCCATCATTGGGTCCACTAGCGACAAAGTTCTACTACAAGTTGTAGTGAGTAATAGCCTCTGTATGTGGTAGATCGTTTTAATGCACTTTTGGTCGCTGCATGACATTGCACGAAATACTTTACATGTGAGATGGCTTTGTTAATGTCAACCAATATCATAAGCAATACTCAAAAGTAAAAGAAATTGTTTGGAATAGACATATACTATCATAAGTAATTACAAGGATTTCTGATGTGAGCAATGAGCAGAGTATGAGGACTTCATTTTTTTCAGAGAATCCTCATGAATAGTAATTGCAGTTACCTGGAGACTTGGGGGTACAGGGATGAGGACTCCATTTAAATGAAGGTACATGTGTAATTGACGAAGGTATGGCTATATTATATATAAATGTAGTCACCCGAAAATGTGGATTTGGGGACAGGGATGCATTCCTCTTCCCTATACTGGGTTTCATGTTAGAGTTGTGTTCACACTAGTGGTACATTAGGTAGGAGTTTGAGTTATTTTTTAGCCTAATCTGGTTTGTGTTCACACTGGTAAGCTTGTTATAGGGAGTTTGGTAGTTATTTTGTTGTGACCAAGTTTCTCTCTATATTCAAACTTGGTTTGCCATATAAGTTGTTTCAAACAATATTTGTTTTTACAACTTAGAGGTTGTTGTTAGTAATCTTGTCATAAAGCCTTTTTGTTTGGCTTTACGTTGTATGAGTCTCTTGTAAATGTGGATTTTGGAGAATGAAATAATAATTTACGGGGTGTGTGTTTGTGAGATTGCTGGAAGTTTTCTTGTTAGATTGAAGGCTTAAACCTTCACAGGTTTCTTCCTGCTTGTTTTAACATGATGTCATGGAGAGGCAGAAGAAGCCCTATCAGACTTAAAAATATGCCCCAGTTGCAGAAAACACCTCTAGTGCTGTATCTCTCTGATTAGGCCGAAGCTGTTTATTGGGGACTAGGCCGTACTGCTGGTTTCATGCATTGATTCAAGCACAGTAAAGGTGCATTGTTATTATTATTTTTTCAAAAGATTTGTACACGGCCTGCTGTTCTCTTCAGCACCACAACACCTCCCACAAATACTATTCTTGCATGTGTACAGCAGCGAAGGATATAAGATTGCAAATCTATATCTTGCATAGAGATCATCTGCTCTACCAAAGGCAGCAGTAGAGATAAACAAAAAATTACATAAAGGCGATTGATATGACAAGCAATTGATTACTGTCCCTCCATAAGTGGCGGCCTTGTCTTATCTTCCAACGTAAAAGTGTGAACCCTAATAAAATATCTCAATAGTGCAGTTGTGGTTTCAAGGCTGCCAGCTATGTGTTTTAAAGGGATTAGCCTGTTTTTAACAGGATAAAACAAAGTTAGCTATATGCAAATGTTGAAGTGAATCATATCACGTTTGGTGAGTTTCTCTTGATTAAGAGCTTTGAGCTATAGGCGGTCACGGGTACAGGACACAAGAGACCTTTCTTTTAAAAAGGTATTGCCTTTTCTTTTAATATATAAATATGTAAAGCTTGCTAATTGTGCTTAAAGTGCTTCATAGCACAAGTGGTGGCTAAGTTTTGATAGAACGTTGGGAAACTTCTAGAGGTCAAGGGTTCAAACCCTTAGACCAAAGAATTTTAATTAATGAGGTCAATTGTTTTTTGGAGGAGTTTTTTGAGAAGATAATTTTTTTAAGAAGGGGTTTATTCTTTTAAGGAGGGAGTTTTTTTTTTAAAATGAAGGGGGAATTTTCTGTAAAGAAGATACCTATTTGGGGGGATGGATTTTTTTCACCGACCATGATGTCTAGTACCTTCTTCTCCGCAACTTCAACTTTCTCGTCTGTAATGGATAACAGATTGTTCGAACCCCTAAACTCGTCTAACCATCTTGCCTGGAAACCAAAGATGTGATAGTTGCTCCAGTCTAGAGGCTTATGGAGTGTTTCAAGAAAACGTTCCTGCGTTCACCTTAAAGAAGGATAAGTACGCTGTATAGAGTTGAATGCATGTTCGCCCTCTGATTTTCTGTTTATTGACAAAAGTTTTACTAAAATTCAAGTCACTTGGATCACAATTGAAAGTTGGTGTTAGAGAAAAGAAGGATGATGATTATATAATTTTGATTATGTCTAAATTAAAAGGTCCTTATAGTGTGTTTACATCCACATTTTACTCCACAATGGAGGCTTTAGAAGAGAATTTCAGAATGCCTGCTTTTTAACTATTTTGTTAAAGGCTTACTTGCGAACAAACTGAATTGCGAGCTTTCGATGCTTTACATAGCTCAAGTCATGCACAAGTGGCAAATTCTTCTAAAGGAAAATGGAAGCGACAACCAAAATCAGGACCTCCTATGGCAGAGTCAAACAAACCTTCTCCAACCACCACAGAGACCTCTAAAAACCTTCAAATTCTGGCAAGTCTCAAAAGTTAAAAAAAAAACAAGGTTTATGATCCTTGTTTGTATTGTAGCAAAACTAATCATCCTGATTACAAATGCTATAAGAGAGTCGAAGCATTGGAAGCAAAATTGAAGCAACATAAAATTGATGTTCCCTTCTCCACAAATTTAGCAAAAGGAAAAGCTCTTTTTGCAAGGGCTTGTTTGTCTGTGTCAGATAGATAGATTTTTTATTCTGGTGCTTCTCATCATCTAACTCACTCACATGGTTTGTTGAGTTTTCTTTTTGATTGCAACACTTCTCAGATAATCATGTTCAACTCTTCAAAAGTTGATGATTTCGGTTCTGGTTCGGTGCAAGTGCAGAATGGCTGCATCAATGATGTACTCTTGGTACCTGAAATTTCATCTAATTTGTTGTCAATTTATTTGATTTGTAATTCTAGTTTTGGGAAGATTGTGGAGTTCACTACGCAAAGTGTTGTAATTAAAGAATTATCTAATTCTTAGAATGTTTTAGCTACAGGTGTGGTGGACCATCGTTAATACCTTAATGTGTTTGATCAGTGTGATTCCTCTACAGGATCTTCACTTGTTGCTCATTCTGACACAGTGAGCAAACTATGGCATGAACGCTTGAATTATATGTATTTGCGGCAGCTAAGCTCGTAGAAAATGGTGAAAGTTCTCTAGTTGTGATGGTGTTTGCCTAGGATGCATGCTTGGAAAACAACACTAGGATCCCTTTCCAAAGGGACAAGCGTCAAGAGCTAAGGCTCCACTTGAGTTACTACATAGTGATTTGATGACTTTTCCCACTAGGTCATTTTTTGGTGCAAAATATGTACTAACTTTCATTGATGATTTCACTCGGAGGACTCCGATGTATTTTTTGCAGTTAAAAGTGAAGTGTTTGAGAACTTCAAGGCCTTCAAGGCTTTTGTTGAGATGCAATAAGGACTTCCACAAAAAAAGCTCTGCAAAGACAATGGGGGGGAATATATAAGTAATGCTTTTTGGGATTTTTGTATTGGTCATGGTATTCTGCATCAGTATATAGTACCTTACACTCATTAGAATGGAATAGTTGAATGGAAAAATTGAAGCGATAAATTGTGCAAATTACATTCAAACCTGCATTCCCGACAAGGTAGTGCGAGACATGATTCTCGAAGAAGCTTGGTTAGGTGAGAAACTCGATGTTTTTGGATTTTGTGTCTTTGAAAGTAAGGCGTTTGCGTTTGTTCGTGATGAGAAGCACAAATCTAGGGAGAAGAACCAAAAGCTCATATTTGTTGGTCATTATGAGGATGTGAAGGCATACTGCCGTCATGATCTCATCGCACATGATGTCTTGTTTCGATGAGATGTTAGAATTGATGACAATCCCATTTCTTCAGAGCCAACTTCTGAGCCTTGTCCATCATTGTCTTCACCTCCTTCACTTGATAGGGAGGGTATATTTCCTAATTTTGATGGCAACACACATGAGGATCTTGCTCCGCCTCCTCTAGCACAAAACTTGCCCAAGTGGCCAAAATCTACTTTGCAAGCAGCTGGTTCATTGGTTTGTGATCCTGCAAATTCTTGTCGCACTTAGTCTGAGACTTTTGGTACTGCTCTTATGACCCAAGCAATTTTTGTTGATCCGGTTTTGATAAATGAGTCTATAAGACCAAATATGCAGCAGATGGTTTTGTAGATAAGCACAAGGTTTGTCTTGTAGCTAAGGGGGATCTCATAAGTCGAAGGGGTGGAATACTTTGAGACTTTTGCTCCGGTTGCAAAGATGGATTCAATTCGCCTTGTTCTCTCCCTTGTTGCATCACATCAATGGCCAGTCTATTAGGAAGATGTGAAGAGTGCCTTTCTACATAGTGATCTCTAAGAGGAGATCTATATGGAGCAATCTTAGGGGTTTGTGCATGACTCTTACATGGTGTGTAGACTTCGCCATTCTTTTTTTGGGCTTAAACAAACTCCTCAAGCTTAGTATGAGAAGATGGATAACTTTCTGCTAAGTTTTGTATTCTATCGTTGTGAATTTTACATCCTGAAGCAAGGTAAGTATATTTTCAATTTTGGTATTGGTGTTGTATGTTGATGATCTCATCATCATATGTAGCTTAGATTCCTTGATTCAGGACATAAAACACAAGTTGATGGAAAGATTTGATATGACAGACACGAGACACTTTTGCTCTATTTCCTGGGCCTTGAGGTTCATCAATCTCTTGAAGGTATTTCTATTGGACAATAAATGTATTCCACAAATCTTCTTAATTGGTTTGGCATGACTGGTTTCAAGCTTTCTCCCACACCATATTAGTTAGGTATTGAGTTGACTACTGATTGCAAAACTAAGTTGGTAGCTGCCACTTTGTATAGACAATTGGTAGGTAGTCTTTTATATCTGACACATACTTGCCCTAGTATTACTTTTGTTGTAAACCTTGTCTCTCGGTTCTCTCACAAGCCCATGAGAGTCATTGGCTAGCAACCAAGCATATTTTGCACTATATTCGGGGCACGTTGAATTTTGGCATTCAATACACATCACCAGGATCTTCTACATTTCGATTGGGGTGGATGTGTTGATATTATCGATCTACTTTATGATTTGTTTTTCATCCTGGCTCTATTCCTGTTAAATGGGCATGCAAGAAACAAACTGCAGTTGTGTTGTCATCGACTGAGGTAGAGTACAAAGGTATTGTTAAGGCTGGATAGGAGGTTGTTTGGCTTCAACAGTTGGTGAGTTTGGGTTTCCACTATAGTCTCCCACATTGATTTGGTGTGATAACCAAAGTGCTATTGAGATTGCACGCAACCCGATTGAGCATCAATGCACCAAGCATATATAGGTTCAGATTCACTTCATTCGACAGCTATTCCCGGATGGAGTTGTTTGTTTGGAGTTTGTTCCCACAGTTGATCAAATTGTTGACATCTTCACTAAACCCTTGGCTTCTCCTTGTTACCTTCAGTTGCAAGTGTTGTTTGGGGTGAAGGAAGTTGTTTGGGGGGATACTAGTTGAGTCCCCTTTTTTTTCCATGTTTGTAGATGGGTACCTTATCAAGCCTAGTAGTTGGAACCTTGTTGTCATGCAAATGTGCAATAAGGAAATTTGCAATTTCCGAGCATGACAACCACACCCTACCTGAAAATTTTACTCAGAGGTCACCTTGAGCCCTCCTTCATATCACCCTAATCCCCGAGTCAGTGTTCCCATAGGTGATCTAGGGGTACCCAGTCATTTCAAGCGCTTCCCATGTAAAATCCACCAAGATGAGCCTTTCGGCAAGCTTGGGAAAGCTCGTCTTCCGTTCTTCTCAAAGATGGTGCACACCCCTCGGAGCGGAACAAATGGACCAAATACATCATGAAGGTGTACCGAAGAGCTAGGAACATTATGCAATTAGTTTTTGAAGGTTTTGGAAAGTTTCACAAATTTTGGAGCAAGTTCAGGAAAAGTGGGTCTTGTAGGCCTAAGCAGTGCACAAGGCCAAAAAAATAAAGCTACTGAGCTTCAAGAAGCGATTTCGGGATCTCCGGAAGGAGTTAAGAGTCAAACAAGATATCATCAGAAAGGTAATTCAAAGCTCTACAAGATGGTGGAATCAAATTCTTCACAACACTTGGGCGCACTATGTCTCTGTCTAGTTTTTCTCATGCACAACCTAGGAGCCAGAATAAAAATATTATTTTTTAGGGATCAAATGGATGAATCAGGAGATGAGACCACCACCATTGGATTCAGAAGGTCATTTCTAGGCAGAATCATATAAACTTTCATCAAAAAACTCCTCGAGGAACTCAAGTTATGGTCCCGACAAGTCGCTCTCCAAGGCACAAGGTCAAACAGTTAGCCAAATTTTTGGCTGGAAAACCAACCAATAGGAATGCAACGCACTTTTTTGCACCAAGTGCACCAAAATTTTGGTGTAGTAGGTGGAAGAAAATGCGCCCCTCCCCCATCTGAGCCCCTGGACCTTCAGATGACCACCGTTCAGCCCTTTCTCTCAAGTTAAGCCCCCCAAGCCTCATTTCCTAGCCCCCACTCCGTGCAATCGTGTGCTGCCAAGTGGCCCAATCAGAATAGGGCGCACTTTTTTGCACCAAGTGCACCAAAATTTTGGTGCAAAAAACTACCCAACCCTCCCATTTAGTCTCTTGGTCACCCATGTGCCCCCAAAAGCTGCAAAAGGTACTTTTTCTAAGCCCCCCACTCAACTCAACATCAAATTGCATGCTGCTAAGTGGACCAATAGGAATGGGGTGCAATTTTTTGCACAAAGTGCACCAAAATTTTGGTGCAATTGGTGCACAAAACTGCGCTCCTTCCCATCTCTTGAAAATATGTGAATTTTTCTAACTGCCGGGCTGTCACTTGTTGCTTCCATTCTTCCTGCAGGCACACACAATTTTTCTGCAACTGTCGGGATCTCTTCCTTTCCTCCATTGCTGCTGCTTCCACAACATTGCCATCACCTCCAACATCATTTCTCCATCACTCCACGCTGCTGCAACGTGAAAAGAGAAGATTTCAAGCCAAAACCATGCCCGTGTGTTGCTAGAAACCCTTGTTGGCAAAATCAAAGAAATGTTCATATCTCATGATCCAGAGCACGGATTGAGATGAAACCTTTTGCAGACTTCCTCATTTTCAGAGGCCATTGAGCAACAATTCACAGAAGATCAAATGATGCCCTAGATCATTTGATTCAACAAAAATTTCATTTTGTGACTTGGCTCTCATTCATCAGATTTCGCATTAATCTGGTGGTCAGATCAAGCTAGAACTTTGCACACTAACTCCAAATGAAAAACCTATCAAAATGGAGTTGATTTCATTGCAATCAGAGGTGAAATTAAAACCTCTAAAAAAACTCCATGACTCCATTAATGGCTCCCCTAGTAGCTTTGTGCCCGGAGCTCTTACTAGGTGAAAATTTGATTTTTTATTTTTGAACTTCCCGGTAAGCGAATCACAGTGTAAATTGGAGCACGAGATTACGACGAGGAGACAGATCCAAAAATGTCATCCCCATCGCAAACCAAGGCCATTTTTGAAACTTTCTAAAAATAGCATGTTTTATACTCCTCTTGGTACGAAGGATAATAAGTCCCCCAATTTGCAAGTTAGATCATCCAGGACAGTCAGGAAAGATTGCGAAACGAGAAGCAGGACCAAAACGACAATTTTCCCAAAATAACAAATCCCCAAAAAGCAATATGATAATAATAGAAATGTGCTAAAAATTGCAGTGCATTGGCAATGAAAGAAGATGGAATGTGTCTAGAGGTTTAGAAGGTGAAATTGGGAGCAAAATAGACAACATGTCCCAAAATAGCAAGTCATGACCCTACCTGCTAAAAATAGAAAGTCGTTGTTTTGGGAGCAAAAAGTTGCAGCTGGCTTCGTTTTCACTCATATTTCTGTTGTTTGGACTCTTCGCCGGATAATGAGTTGATTTCAAGGTTCAAACGGAGGAATGAGAACTTCACAGAGGTCCTGGAAGCATTCTCCCGAGTTCAATAGTATTCAAGAGTAAAACATCACAAGGTGCAACAGATGGATCCATCACCATTTCTCAGTGAGCTGGGTAAGCCAAGGTGAGTCAGTAAGGGCGAGATTAATGAGCTAAAGAGGTTCGTCAATCAAGTAATCAAGGAAGATCATTGCGAGCATTGCTTGTGTTCGTCCCGAGCTCACATTGAGAGGTCTTGAAACAGTGTTTCTAAACACTCTTTTCATGGTTTAGATGCTCGTGCATCATCATCATCGACAACTTCTTCGAAGGCAGAGGTTTTCTCATCTTCGTCAGCATCCCTCTTTCCTTCTCTTCTCTCCTTCCTCTTCTTCTCTAACCCCTTTCTAATTCTTCGTTGTGAGAAATCATGACGTTCATCCTATTCATTTAAATGTGACTTTAGTAAACATTGTAATAAGTTTCCCTTAATTGATAAAAGGGAACTTAATGTTAATGTTCTTACTAGGAACTTGAAAGGTCATATGTTGTGTAGGACATACGAAAAGTGTAGATGAGGAGTCTTCTGAAATTCTATATAATTTAATGGCATACTCTTGCTTAAGGGTTGTCAATTTTATACTTAAGAGAGAGATCTATTGAGGAATATAAGAGAGATAACATTCTTCTGCTTTCCTTCACCATTTTCCCTCCATTCCCATCATTGTACAACTTGATGTAAAAATATCAATCAAGAAAGGGATTGTTACTTTTCATGACTTATGAATGTGTGTAACTTTGTGTGCATGGTTTCCTCTGGCCGTTGGCATAATAAACTTGTTGTTTTCTTCTAATTAATTGTGAATGTGAACTTTCTAATCAACCCTGGCGAGTATTTGATTTTGTACTTGTAGAGTTGGTTTTCCTTGGCTAATTTCCCACACCCCTTTCCCCACATTTCAATAAATTCCTCCCTTACACCTTGTTGTAAGCATTTTCCGCAGTTACAGTGGAGTGTACCTGTTGGATCCCTGACCTCTTGGCCAACAACAAATCCCATTTTTTTACATTGACAATAAAGTGGAGCTGAACCACCCAAGCAGAGAAACCTAGAGTTCCAGAGAGATGGCTAGAAACCCACCAATTTGTCCCCCGACAAATTTTCTTGCCAACAAACCCACATTCATGTTTATTGTTTATCCTGCGTCGAACTCTGCTCTCCCCTTTCCTTCGCCGAGAGCCTAAGGGCCAAATTTTAGTCTTAGCCTTGGTCATACCCAAGGGGCTAAAGACTCTAGAGGCTATTGGGTATAGATGACTTATTACCATGTTGCTTTTTTGTTATATTTTGCCGTTGACATTAAGTTGGGCGATTTGGTGGTAATAATTGTTATATTTTGTCGTTGAGGGGGGACTCATAGTACTTTATTATTCTATTTCTTCGTTGGGGTGACTTATGGTACTTTATTATTCTATTTCTTCGTTGGGGTCACTTAAGTCATTTTTAGTCCCACATGAAGCTCCCAACTTGGAAAAAGGTAAGGAAAAGTTATAAAAGGAGGGTTGGGGGAGTGATAGAGCTCATTCTTGTATGCACACTTATGATTTTCATTGAGCAATTGCTGATTGCTATCATCTAGCTTGTGGAGTAAGATCCCACAAGATCCCTAGCTTCGGTGGTGAGAGATCCATTCCTAGTTAGTAGAGCATTCTTCGGTGGTGAAAGACACCCTAACTTGTCATTTTGGAGCTGATTCAGGGCTGATTTTCAAAGATTAATTTTAGATTTTTCAGGGAAGGGTTTTGGAAGATTTTTGGGGCATTTGTGGAGAAAAATCAAGGGTTTTCAGATCTGATTTGTGGCAGCGATTAGAGCAGATTTTGGCGCCATATTTGGAGACACTTTTGAGGGTTTTGGGCCTCTTCCCAAGGGGAGCGACCCACTTTGGGATTTTGCAGCGATTTTTGGGAGGGTTTCAGTGTGCTGTTTCCAGATTTGGAGGTTGGGATCTCTTCTATATCATTAGTAGATGTTATTTCTAGAAATTCAGATTTTTATCTATTTTCTAGGGTTTTAACTACTCAGTTCCAAATTTGCAGCAGTGTTTTTAAGGGCTTCCAGGTGTCATTTTTCAGATCTAGAGGTTGGGTTTTCATTCTCAATATTAATAGATGTTATTTCCCAAGTTTCATAATTTTTCCATGCATATTTGAGGAGATATGAATTTGTGAAGTTTCCTAGCTGCCTAGGGCATTCTGTAATTTTCTGGCAGCAATATATTATTCCAAAAATTCCAAAAATATTTTTTTAGTGTTTATTATTATTATTGCAAGCTTCCCTCAAAATTTCATGCACTTTGGGCAAGTATTTTGTGAGATATCAATTAAATACCATTCGCTGCCCTAGCTGGTCATTTTCTGTAAAAATCAGAAATTTTACTTTGCTGCAATTTTCATATATTTTGTGCATTTTCAAGTTGTATCCCACAAGGGATATTTCACTGAACCACCCAAGCAGAGAAACATAGAGTTCCAGAGTGATGGCTAGAAACCCACCAATTTGTTCCCTGACATTTTCTTGCCAACAAACCCACATTCATGTTTATTGTTTATCGTGCGTCGAACTCTGCTCTCCCTCTTGCATCAAACTCTGCTCTCCCTCTTGGCACAACTTGATTTTCATTGCTCGGCTTGGCCCTAACACTTTGAGCTTGACCCTAATGCTACAAGCTCGGCTCAAATTTTCTAGTCTATTTGAACTTTCCAAGGCTCGAGCTTCTCTCCATTGATCCATCGTCGAGCTTGTTCTCCCCTATATTGTCGAGTCTCCCATCTGTGTCGAGCTTTTTGCTCTTCCCATCGAGCTTACTCCTTGCCATCCTTGTGTGCTCGATGCCCCCCTGACAACTCGTTCCTCAGCCCCCTGGTTGTCTCCCCCATGCAGACGGTCATCCCAACAGGGCTTCTTTCCGCTCAGGATAATATGGAACAACCTTCACACATAGACAACAACATGAAATTGGTATTAGAAGCTGTCAATTTTGAAAAACAAAATCCCAAGGAAAATTACGATATCTTACAAGAACTTCTAAACAGGATTGAATAGATGGAAATTGTTAACTAGGCCCTCCACACGAAAGTTGGCACTCTCATTGAACGGGTTACAACAGTGGAATCTGAAAACACTCTGTTGAAAGAACAAATCTCTAACAAGGCAAGCACTCTCCACTCTCCCAATGACACCATATAAGTAGAGATCCATGATCTCAAAAATATGCAGGAGGCAATCAAAGTGCAACAAGTTTTCCTCAAACAAGAAACTGAATCACATATTCAGTCATGGGCGAAGGTGGCTAAAGAGAACATTCCCCCACCTATGGCGGCAGTTGAGGAGGTCGTCCAGGAAAAACTCGTTGAGGAACACACTAGATGCGAGCGTGAGCTGAATCTCAAAGTAAGGGGGCTTCCCTCATCCTAATCGTCACAGGACCCCTTGACAGTTGGAAATTCATTCATCAGGGACACTTTGGGCATCCAGGATATTCACCTTGACCGTGCCTGGCTCGTTTATGAGTCTACTCTCTTCCTTCGGTTCAGGTTAGCAGCTGATAGGCTGAAGGTTCTAAGGGCCAAGAGGAGGTTATTTTTCCTCCCTAATAAGATCTTCCTTGATGAGGATCTTACTAGGTCACAGGTTGTTGGATTCACACACTCCAGGGATCTAGTTTTGGCAGCTCGGAAAGCAGGGAAGTGGGCAGTTATCAGAAATTTCCTGGTGGTAATTAGAGACACTTTCCCTTCTGGATGGGAATCTCGTCCCGGGACTTGCAAATGACGGGCCACGAAGGGGGTGCAGTGGGACAAGAGCATGACTATTAGAAGTTGGCTCCTTTTGGTCCTCATCTGGTCTTATACTTGATGCTCTTAGTTCCGCGGACATCCTCTTTGTCACTGAGACTCACGAGAGTTCGGTGAGGCTTCTTCCTGATATCACGAGCTATCTTTGGTACTTTGTGCATAGGCAAGAAACTAGGAACTTGAGAGGCGTCAAAGGTTCTGGAGGGGTAGTCTGCTTTTAAACACAAAATCTCTTTGGTTGCCAGAGATGAGCTTGCTAGGTTCTTATGGGTTCGGATTTAGGGTGTGGGTCCCCTCTGTAGGGATATTTACATTGCAGTGTGTTACTTCCCTCCGGCTTCCTCCCCTTATGCCATTCATAATGGAAACGATGATGATCCCTTTACCGACTTATATGACAACATTGCCTAGTATTCAATGGTTGGAGAAGTCATTCTTCTGGGTGATTTCAATGCCCACACTAGAGCACTCCAAGTTCCTATTCATGACCGAGCAGAGGATATGTTTTGCACTCAGACAGTTGATCCAGAGATAGTGGGCTTGCATAGGACTTCAAAGGATGATTCAGGTACTCTCACTGCTTATGGCCGACACCTCCTATTCATAAAATCTTTTTGATTTGCCATATTCTGACCTTCTTTTTGCTACCCAATAGGCTAGAGGAAAGTCGGCTCTGATACCACTGTAATGTCCCTAATGGACACTTTTTACTTCCAAATGGATTTTTTGCAAATCCCCAATCCAAAGAACAATTTCTAAATAATTTATAATATATTACAATGAATATTTGAATTTTATACATGCATGGCGACTTGCATAGGAGATGAAAACCCACAAAATGAAAGGCAAACCCATTGAATATTTAAGGGAATCAACTCAACTAATTTTATAAAGATGGAATGAAGAGATAAATACCATATTTGACCTCAAAACAGGATGGAATTATTTTATATAAATTTGCAGACAACTGTCTTAAGGCACTACTGAAAAGTACAAAACCCTTGAGCCAAAAATTATGCAAGTTGGCTGATTTGACCTCAAAAAATATGACAAAAATGTTGGTGATGAGATCCGGGACAACCTTACTTTAGAATGTATCAAACTCTATCAATCAGGGTGTAGATAACTCTAGATATGGCTGCAAATGGAGTTAAAAATCTGCAATAAGCTTCCACCTTCAAACCCTTGTACAAATCTGCACTTTTACAACCTTATATACCCACTGGAAAATACTGAAAAACACCACTAACTCCATGATCTGCAATGGAAACCCTTGTGTGGAGAATCCT
This sequence comes from Taxus chinensis, assembly GCA_019776745.2. Lineage (NCBI taxonomy): Eukaryota > Viridiplantae > Streptophyta > Pinopsida > Cupressales > Taxaceae > Taxus > Taxus chinensis. Next base: position 135,980,276 of record CM034149.1, on the reverse strand, counting down.
CTCAACCAAGAGAAAGGTTTTCGTCCTTCTACTAGATCTCTTAGAGGGTTTTTGTCCTTAAGAGTGAATCTCTAAGGATTTTCGTTCTTAGAAGATTGTTGATGCAAACTCAAAACTTAACATACAAATCAGATTCTATAAAACAGACAAGGATGATCTCTACAAGCAAGTCCACTTGCTTTTAAAGGAAATAATGGGCCAAATGGCCACCCTCAACTCCCAATCAAATTTTTTCTCCATCATTTAATGCTTTTCCCACTTTATTCCATCTCCTAAGGAGGTCACATTTTCCATAGGATAAATAAACATTATCAAATGCTTTTTTTACCCTTTCTAATTTTATTTTATCATTAAGTCTATAATAACTTACTATAAGTGCCTTCATAATATATATATATATATATATATATATATATTTTAATATGCACTTTATAATAACTTACTATGACTTAAAGTTCCCCTTGTGTTCATCCCTTAGCGGTTGGGGAGACAAAATGGACTAGGGGTCTTCAACATGGATTATCTTAGAAAGTGGGACATTTCATGGCGACTCTCCAATTGCGCAACAAGCACTTCGATCACTGTTTACTATGTTTGAGAACCTTTGATTGCTCACAATCTAAGATAGAATAATCAAACTCGCCACCGCTTTTATAGAGATGAGAATTTTTTAAAGTTTTTTTTTCACTTGAACTTTAGTGAATATTCACAAATTAATTACCTCTAATAAAGGTCGATGATTTTCGAACTTCGTGCATGAAAATCGCTGAACCCTGTGACACAGCCGGTTATGATTTGGGCGTGCGGGAATACTTTTTGATGAAGGACTTGTGCATATCCGGGGGAACCCATTTTTTCAAATTTTATTTTTCAACTCTTCCTTCTTGGGGCAATTGTGTTTGTGCTTCATAGGGTTTCTGATAGGATATTATTGAGGTTATTCTATTTACTAGATAACTTAAAATATATATTGAGTTGATATTAGCACCCGTACATGTTTTTTTTTTCTCATTTCTTTGGTGTTATTTAATGTTAAACTGATATTACGTGGTTAATTTCTATTTGTTAGGCTAGAATTTTTATATTTTTAATATTATATGTGTGTGCGCGCACACGTGTGTGTGTACCACCATACCCAACTTGTACTTGGGGTGAAAAATACATGGTGTACCCAAAACCATAACCAAAACGAACTGGTAACTTGCAAATAATTAAATAAACAATAGATTTAAATTTTACTTTTCTTTCTAAATGTAACTTAGGATCATAGCAGTTGTAACTATGACGATACTATTGGGAGTAGAAAATAGATGAGGACATGCGGTGTTTATATACGACCCTAGAATATTAAAGTGTTTCAGAAGTAGTATCCTTAGAAAGCGTTATGAGCAGCCCAATCTCTCCTGAGATTATGAGCTGCTCAAATCTCTCCTAAGCTTGCTAAAATGATAGTCCCTACTTTTAAGACTTAGAGAAGCAACTCTAATACCATGTTTTGACTTATACAAAATACCATAGTATACATACTCGCCGAGCACTCGCCAGTTTTTACCCTGGGCGAGTACTCGCTAGAACCTGCAGTCGAGTTTTTGACGAGTACTCGCTAGTTTTTTGTGAATATTCACGAGTTTTTGGAGAGAGTTTATTTTTAATAATTTTTTTTTTGGAAATTGTAAATTATTGTAATTTGTCACTTGCATATACATGCAAGTTTTGATGATAGTTTTCAAGGACAAACATTATAATTCATAAGACTCAATCAGCTGGCTGTTGTATTTGCATGATAATGTGATTTTGTACTATGTTTCTACTCAAATCTAATAGAAAACAGTTCCCCAACATTTTATAGACTCGTTTGATACATTTTCTAACTATATTTTGCACAAACTTTATGTTCTTAAAAGGAATTGAGGTATTTTTAAGTTGCTGAGTATTGCTAAGTCAATTTTTTTTTGGGTCCGCCGAGTATGAGTATGTGAATTATGCAAAATGCCATCTTATAAGATGTTAAAAATTAGAAAGAATACATGCACAGCATGTTCAAATTTATAGAAGATAACTCTACTACTTTGACAAGATATACAACAAATTCATGGTATTAAATATATGCACATTTCCATGACAGTTATTTAACTGTTTATATTTTGTGGATTTATCTTGTAACTGCTTGCAATACATTTCCACAACAAAAGGACCACACTTTACATTTGATGACACTCAATTGCTTTGTCAATTGTAACAGTTGCTAATCAACCTGGATCGTTAAGCTTAGACCACCAATTGACCTCGAAGCCACATCTGAGGGCTTCTATTTTGCGAAAATTCCCCTAGGACTTTCACCCAACCTCCTTTGTTTTGTGGTTCAAGTTAACATGATCACTTTAACATGAAAAACATGCTCAGTGGGGCTTGTACTTGGGTCTCCATTAAGGAAATTAGTCCGCCTTGCCCCTGTATCATGACCAGCAAAATCTATAGTAAAATTATTATCTATATAGGAAAGAGGTCATTTTTTTTATATTTAAATTTAAATTTATGATGATCACGGATTGACAGTCCTATTCCAGTTTCCAGTAGTTGATGTTACCTGTTGAATTCAATTACACAAGATGCTGTGATGTTATACAAAAGAATCTATACTAAATATTCTAACTGCCAAAATTAGCAATGTATGACGTTGATTTCTGGATGGATGAAAGAACAAATTTAAGAAGGAAACCATTGCCACAAAATTTAGTAAAAGTAAAAAGGGCAAAGGTATTTATAGATCACCACCAAGCGAGACATCAATTTGGTGAGCTCACAAGGGAATTGTTTCTCTATTTACCTTATATTGTTCATACTGGCCCTACATACCCGACCCTCTGCTGGATTTGAATATACGACTCCTCTATGGAGTACACATGTCTTCACCCATTGGCCCTCTATGAAGTGATTTTCCATTTCCTAGTCTTTGGAAGGATAAAGAAGATTCCTTTTGAGGAGGCTCAGTCATAAGAATGACTTTTATTGACTGAATGCCCATCTTTTTGTGTGCTAAATAGGTTACTATATGTTGGTTTGTAATAGTTATACATGTAAAGATCTCGTAAGCCGTGCCATAACAAATTTGGCAAATCAGGCCTATCAACCAATGAGAATTTTTTGTCTTCAATCATAAGTTGTTGTGCATGCAGTTTTTTCATTACGTTAATCGCTTTCATTTGGTTCTAGTGTAGTTATGAACTAATTGATTATGCTTCGCAGGGCCATTATTAATCGATATGGATTCAATAGCGAAGGTATAGTGGTTGTTGCAAAACGGTTGGGTGCACAACATGGCAAACGAAAGCTTGCTGAAACGTCAAGCACAACATTGCCACTATCAACAGAACAACAAAAGCCTGGAGGAAAAGCAGGCCCTGGAATACTTGGAGTAAACATTGGCAAGAACAAAACAAGTGAAGATGCTGCTGCTGACTATGTTCAAGGAGTTCACACCTTGTCTCAATTTGCTGACTATCTGGTGCATTATTCGGCCTATTTGATTTAGTATAGTTGACGTTTTATACATGTTTAGATTTTGATTGCTATATAATGTAGGATGCTTCATTTTCAAGTAAGAGACTCTAACAATACATTATTTATTCTTATGTGTATATTACTATATTCATTTATTTAGTTTTCAATGTGTTAACGAAGCAGATTTGTGGGCTTGGATAAACACATATCTAGGAGTGCCTTGGCACTTAGAGAGGTCACTACTAGAAATGGGTCAATTTTTTTGTAACTGGAGAGCACATAATCTGGAAGCACCCATTTTAGAGCAAATAATGGAGCATTTTATGCAATGTAGCTCTACTCAGACCTAGGTGACGCGTGACATTATATTGATGCATTCAAACTCTTTCTCCAGACTCCACACCACACAAGTAGGCAAAGGAAAATGATTATCTCAAAACTTCCATGGAGCCCTACTTCTATGTTTGGTACTATGTTCTTTTTGATTCCATGAATAATAATGCTTTGAATGTGGTTCCTTCTATCAGTGATAGCTCTATCGGTGGAAAAGCTATGATTCCCCAAAGAATCACTCCCTAGGGCACCATCAGTCCAGGCCATTCTTCAACATTCAAGTAGAAAAACTTCAATTCTTGCTTTTGAAGAGGTGGATGACCAGTTCTGTTTTTGCAATTTGATGTACAGCGACGTGTTTGCTGTTTTCAATCACTATTGGTTGGGGCTTATTGTATCCTTATTTTTGTACATTTGTACTTAGGCGTTTATTCTTGACTTTCTATCTTTCTTTAATGAGTAGTTGTCCCTGTATATAAGAAAAGGAACAAAGAACAAAGAACAAAGCAATATACAGCTTACAACTCCCAATTCAAAGCTTGAAAGGAAAGATCAAGCTGGTACAAAATTTCAATGTCATTCATATTGAAGAGTATGAGTTTGAGGTTAATCAGTCTCGATTTCCTAAGCCCTTCCATTTTTTTTGTCTGGAGGAAATCAGGAATTTAACACTGGACTTCCTATAAACCATGAAAATACGCTTGATACACGTGTTTGTAACAGTCTTGATCCCTTTACTCCAAAGCAACACTGACATGTATATTCAATGATGGATTTACTGGTCTCTAAAGCCCTCTCACCCATGTCTGTCACCAGGTTTGGGGCTGCCGCCCCTCCCAGCACCACAAGGAATAATGCATCCTTCATCACGAAGAACATCCTATCCTTTACTTCAGTCATTTCTCTAGGCCTTTCTCATTCTATCCATTTTTACTCAGGCCAAAACTTCCCCAACATTGTGGCCTACCCTCTTAGTCGGTCCACTCAAGGAAAACACATACAAATCTGAATGAGACTAGGAATTCAATCCTTCAACCAAATCCCTAACCTAACACCATTGGCAAGATCTCACCAAAAGAAGTTGCAGAAATTATGCTGACTTGGTAAAGGCTAAAGGTAACGTTGATGAGTGTCTTGCCGTTGTTGGACAGAACTTTGAGGAATTTAATATGATACGGGTTATGAACAATTGCATTGCTCATCTGCTTGCACCATCCAACAATCCATGTGACTATTGAGAAGTTCACATCCTCTTCAACGCAGCAAATGGAGTGCATTCATCTCTGCAAGCAGAATGTGGATGGCCTGAAAATGAGAATTCAATCTCTTGAACAAAGTGGTGGTAGTGGGACTAAGGAAGCCACTGATACAAAAAAGGTCTATAAGAGAAACCACTAGGACTACTCAGGCACAGACCATAGATTGGCAAACCCCTATCCACAACTCTCAGTGTCTCAACCTGCCACCAATGCTTGGGGAACCACTCATCCTATGGAGGAAGGTGCTGCCAGTGCTATTCAAGACAGAAGGCACAAAAAGGAATATCAGTGATAAGAAACTCCTGAGTGGACTTGCCCCTCTCATGCTCATGTCTTTTTGTCCGCTTTTGATCTTATGAGCTCTTGGCTTATACTTGTCGTTTTAAACTTCTCTTAGTGGCCTTGGAATCTTCTGTTATGTAACTGCTGGCTTATTTCTTCTTCTGCTGTTTCTACTGCTCTTCTGATAAACTGGACCTCTAGCTTACTCTCCTTTGGAGCAGTTTTCGTAAATTGCAGTGCATGCTTTGTGTTGAGCCTTTAGTCTCGTTTTGGCTGGGATTTTACAACTTCTATGCATATCACTATATATATTAACCTTTTTCAAAAATAAAAGTGAGGGGTTGTCTCCTTTTTCGAGTGTTGATGGTTTTGATTCCTGACCATGTACATCAATCCTAGTCAGCTACATTGATCAAGTGTGGACATCATTACAATTTCAATTTCTATGCTTGCATGATAGTTCTCTTTATTGCTTCCAAGATTCATCACCACGATAAAATAAGTAGATCAAAATTCAATCAATGCCTGGGTTGGTGCCAATCTAGACAAGGTCCTTGCTCTCATCTCTCCAACTGAATTTACCATTTTCAATACAATCCCCTTTTACCTCTATCACATACACAATAACTGTCCGTATGACATGTTAATTGGGCGTATTTAATGGACTTTGTACATCATTTCTTAATGCCGAGTTAAAAAGGAGTCACGACTAACTGCTGTGAGCCCATTCATTATCAATCTCTTATGTCTGAATTCCCCAACTATTGCATGAGTTACAATCTAATTCACAAGGTTTGAATTCTAGTTCATGTTCGACGAAGATAAAGTTCGGTTCAAGTTTGCCGACAGGGAAAATTAGGAAAAAAAGTAAAAAAATGTCATTCAATTCAAACAAGATTTTTTTTTTTTTTTATCAATTTAATTTAAAAAAAAAGTTTGAATATTTCAGACGAATAGAGCTTTCAGTCCACTTTTTTCAGTTGGTATGTGTATGTATACAACACATATTTATAAAATAATGCAAAAGCATGTCAGTAACATTCCATTTAGGAATAATGGATAAAGTTTGTGTTCATGTTTGACGAGGATAATCTTTGGCGTACCATGTGAAATAGGTTACAAGGGTCCTCCATATGTAGGATACACACTTGTCATACAATGTATTGAGATGAGATTAATGAAACTTACAGATTTATCATACCTAATAGGTCGTGTCCTTGTTTGATTGTGTATGCCTTGCTTGATTATACATATATTGACTATTTTAGGATTTCTCCTAGGGATTGCAGTTAAAAAAATGCATTGTGGTTGGGGTTTTCTTGTAGAACTACAAAAAATAGCTCTAAATATATGCTTTCAGCTCCCACAAGTTAAGGCATCAAGTTTTGGAGTTTTCGACCTTCCTTTTTAGCCTGCAATTGATTTCAGCCTCCTTTTTTTGTAAATAAGAATTTTCATCTTGCTTTTCCTGTGAATCAGAGGTTTCAGCCTCCTACTCCAATCTTCAAAATGGAGTTCAGCCTGATTTTTCTGCAATCTAGAGATTCTAGCCTTCTTTATCAGCCTGCAAATCATAGTTCATCTTGCTTTTTCTGTAAATTAGAAATTTCAGTAAGTATTTTTGTAAATTGGAGTTTCCAGCCTGCTCTTTCAGTCCTGGTACATAGTCTCTTTGTAATAAAAAGGTTTTTTTTAAAGTTTTGTTATTGAGGAGTTATTGTATGTGTTGGCCACACTCTAGAAATATTCTTATTTAAAGTCTCTTTGTAATAAAAAGGTATTTTTTAAAGTTTTGTTATTGAGGAGTTATTGTATGTGTTGGCCACACCCTAGAAATGTCTGGGTATTAATCATTTAAAAGTTTCTATTTCTTTTAGGATTTTTAAAGCACTTAGTAGAAACTCTTTTAAACGGGATTAAAATTGTCTTGTGGGCCCCATTTGAAATTACTGAAATATTGTTTGTTTTCAAAGCCATGATGTATCCAAAATATTAATAAAATATTTGTTGTTGTCAGTGTGGGGGATGATTTAAGAGTTCGTTAGTTTTTTTTTTACTTGCATGTCTTTGTCCAAATGACAAATCTTGGAAATGTGTTTGTCCTAATCTACCTACCCACCAAAACTAAACTTGAAATTTGTTTGTTTAGTATGCGAAAGATAAAATAATAGTTGTAGGCTTGGAGATGTCTTTTTCCGTTTGTTTTGTGTCTCAAGGCTAAAGGAAGAATAAAATAATATAGAATAGAAAATATAGATAGAAGAGGAAGCCATACCTCTTGTGTTATTATTCATGGCTGCATTTCGTATATAGCCTTTGTCTATTGATTTTGGAACCATCAACTGCCTCCTAACTATCAACTTAACTTTTAATTGTGGCCTTACTCATAACTACCATGTAACCCATAACTATTGTGACCATTACATATATTCTTAGTCACCGCATGCGGATTTAGTGGAAAACCCTTAAAAATCGCCGAACCTCTTCCGAACATTTGAAATTCGATTTTATTCGCCGAATTTAATGGGGCAGAAAAAGTTAAAAAATCCGTTTGACTTCATTTGTATTTGGAAAAAGGCATTTAGGTTTTCGTTAAAAAACTATAAAGGGAAGGAGACGCTGCTCGTCTGAAGCACACTGCAGAGCGCAAAAGCTAGGAGCAGCGGCAGCTAAAAACGACCATTCACGAGTTTTCCCGAGCTTTCCCGGCGGCGGCGGCAGCTAAAAACGACCATCACTGAGCCTTAGCGGCGGCAGCAGCGAAAAACGACCCTTGCAGAGCCTTGCAACTAAAAACGAGCCTTGGAAAGTTGTTTTTGACATGTTTACTTATACGAAATGTAAAATTATAACTGTATTTCTGTTAGCCGAATTTAATCACAAATTTTATCTTAATTTTTTTAGCAACGAATTTCTTACGAATTTTATACTCGGCGAATTCGAACACGAATTCGAATGTGGTGACTAAGCATATATTGTAACACCATTCCTTAATGGTCAATACATAGTACAATATAAAGCTCATCTCTAGACTTGACAAACTTGTCCAGTCCAAGTAGTTTTATGAAGATATAATTTGTTTGCTCTTTTATTTTCGATAAAAGATATATCATATTGATTTGAACAGTAGTTTCAAAACTTCCAATCTCCTTTCCTAGTTGAAAGGAGTTATGGAGAAACAAGATCCAGCTTTTCAGAAGAGGGGAAACAAAATAAGAAAGCTTGCCCTTTATAATAGAGTTCAGCAAGAACCAGCAAAAATTCAACATATCTCAGGAAAGTGTAATTATGATAAGTAGAAAGCAGCTGAAAATCGAAATTGGCACATAAAGTTTGTTTTAATTTTCAAGGCATAAAATCAGAAAAAGAATTGGAAGACATTCATTTTTCCCTTCCTTGAGCAGCTGGATGATGATCATTTCTCAACTCCTGGGCAGCTACATGCAGGTTCTATTCGGGTCCTGCAGGTGCAGGGGCATGGTGCTCCATGTTTCTCCCCTTATGGTTGCCTCAGCAGAACTTTGGGGCCTAACAGCCTGTTTCTTTAGCATTGTTTTCTGTGCATTATATTGCATCTAATCAGCCAACCTCTTCCTGTTCCTATTGGGAGTGAGGATTTGTTCTATGGCTTCAGTTCTTCATTGAAGGTTGTTGAAGTTGTAATTTTTTTTAATATTGAAGTAGCGTGAACAAAACAATATAAGCCCGTTGGGCTAGTTCAACAAAAACTAACACAGCATACCACCCGTTAAGAAGTATCAAAACATATCAGCTCATAAGAGCACCAAGTCATAAGAGTAGCAAATGTAGATTACAGTCAATTTAACAATGAGAGATCAATTAGAAATGGGCCCAGACCACTTTCAGATAACAAACAATATAAGGAATTGCAAGTACGTTAGGAAAGCCTATTGTCCCTTTCCAGCACTCAGACCAGTATCAGTGTCCTCATGGATGATATAAATATGACTCTCTTTATGCCCAGGGTGTAGTGCAGGTCCCTCTACATTATCAGGTTCCTCAGCCCCTCAACAATAATAGGTCCCACTGTGGCATCAGGCCCTTCATTGGCAGCCCTGAAAATTTCAAGTCTACTTGGTTCAAGGACCCCGCTGCTATTAGTGATACATGTTGGATAGTTAACATGTTCCTCCACGAGTCAACAGTTTTAACATGGATTTGGTTACCATCCTGGCTTTGCGCTGGTTGATGACCATCCATTCCAGAAAGGATGTTTTCCAAGCCATGTGTGGTATATTTACATGATTTTCAATAACTTCCTCCATACAGTTAGGTAGCACATCACCATAGCCTTTTCCCGGAACAGGTAGATTAGAAGGTGCCATAAAGGAGGTATAAGAGAGAGTGCAAGAGGAGGCTTTGTCCTCTTCCGTGGCAGTAAGCAAACCATGTGGTTCCTCCCTTGTACCCAGAACCTGAAGATCAATGGCAGCTTCATTTCTTTCATTTCTGTCAAGAGTGGAGTATATAGCTATTAGTGGTACATGTTGGATAGTTAACATGTTCCTCCATAGTTTCAACATGGATTCGGTTACCATCCTGGCTTTGTGCTGGTTGATGACCATCCATTCCAGAAAGTATTTTTTCCAAGTCATGAGTGGTATATTTAACATGATTTTCAATAAGGTCCTCCATACAGTTAGGTAGCATACCACCATAGCCTTTTTCCGGAAGAGGTAGATTAGAAGGTGCTGTAAAGGAGGTAGAAGAAAGGGTGCAAGAGAAGGTTTTGTCCTCTTCCATGGCAGTAAGCAAACCATGTGGTTCCTCCCTTGTACCCAGAACCTCAAGATCATTGGCAGCTTCATTTCTTTCATTTCTGTCAAGAGTGGAGTATATGGCTCTTAGAATAGCTTCCTGGGTAGCAACATTGCTAGACTATGTTACAACTTTCTGTTGTGGCCCCTTGAGCTTTCTTCACATTCCTTGCCACCATCCAGAGGCTGGAAGTAGGTTTTCATGATCAAGTTCCATATCTCTTCTGAGATATACATGTCAGAGGTAAGCTTCCTCCAGTACCTCCCATGTTGGGGTTGGATTGATTCTAGGAAAGTTCCCTGTGCCAATCAAATGTTCGGGGCGGATTTTGATAAACCCTTGCTTGAAAAACTTCTTGAGTTCATCTTCATGGCTTTTCAGATGGACATTCGCCTGCACATGTAAGATTATAACCATGACTTAGCAATTGAAGCTAGTAAGAGATCTATCCTTTCCTTGAATAATATCATCATTTCTAGATCTCGGTAGAAGTAAGAAGCCACAGTTTTTAAAGCTAAAGAGGAATTCCACACTAATGATACCAAACGCAGTATCCAATCAAGAGATGGGTTTATTAACACATTTAGACCAATCCTCAACAACTTTAGCACAAGGGCATTCAGAAAAAAAACGAACAATAGACTCCTCTTTTCTACAAACAAAACAATAGAGATTCCCTATACCACTTTTAGACAATACAGATCCAACATCAATCATTTGATGTAAGGTTGACCATCTCAAATAGGCTATTTTGGTTCACTACAGGAGGCCCATAACACAACAAACCTATCAGCCCATCTAGCATGGGGATCATAGAGAGCCCATTTTTGATTTAACCCTAGGGGGACTTCATGGGAGAAGGAAATGCCCTCTTACTATTCCTTAACCATCATATTGAGGAGAGGAGGGCCGCTAATCCACTTAATAAGCTCCCAAAAATATTCATCAAACTCCATTTTGAGGCCAGCGGGGGCAGGTTTCAAGGCCTTAATGAGAAAGGAGTAAGTTCTTAAGTGGGTTGAGGGTGCATTAAATCTATTCTTTAGATCTTGCAAAGAGATCCACCCTCCATTCACATACATATCCCCAAAAGTTCTGATTCCTTGTTTGTGCCAACTGAACTGAGCAACCTCTTAGCTAGCAGCTTGTTATTTTGAGATAAATTCTGTAATGTCCCCTTTCCTACGCCTAAGGTCTAAGGGCCAATTCAAGTCCAAGCCTTGGTCATACCCAAGAGGCTATGGATGCTGGGAGCTATTGGGTATGAATATCTAGTCCATTTTGTTATAATTATTCGTTGACATGAGCATAAAGTGTTTTGGAGGGACTAGATATTATGTTTTGTCGTTAGGAAGGGGCCACATGACACTTAATGTTCTAATTTTGTGTTGGGGGTCACTTATGGACCATGGTGACTTAAAAGGGAAAAAGTAACTTAATATGCTTTATTTTATTTGTCCTTCCTAAGGAAAAATGCGACTTGGGCTATTTGGGGCTCTTTTGCCGCCTTGGGGAAAAATATACAAGGAGTTGGGAGGAAAAAGTGAAGGTCATTCTTGCATACATAATTATTTTCCTTCATGTGCAACTGCTGCTTGCAAATTTACAGCTTGTGGAGTGAAATCCCACAGGGACCCTAGCTTTGGTGGTGAGAGATCCACCCTTAGCTAGCAGGGCATTCTTCAATAGTGAGAGATTTACCCTAGCTTGTCATTTTGAAGTTGTTTTTACGGCTGTTTTACAGAGATATTTTTAGAGGTTTCAAAGGAAGAGTTTTGAGGGTTTTGGAGACATTTTGTGGAGAAAATCAAAGGGTTGTTAGATTAGATTTATGGCAGCGATAAGAACAGGGTTTGGTATCATTTCTAGAGACTTTTCAAAGGGTTTTGATCATTTTCCAAAGGGGGTGACTTGTTTTGGAGATTGCAGCCATTATTTGGAGGGTTTCCGGGTTGCCATTTTCAGATCTGAAGGTTGGGGTTTCATTCTCCATATTAGTATACATAATTTTCAGAATTTCATAATTTTATCTTGCTTGTGGGAGAAGTTACGAATTTTTGAAGTTTTACCACTGTTTAGGGTTTTCTGTAATTTTCTTGCTGCATTATATTATTCCAAAAATTCCAAAAATAATTTTCTTGTGTTCTTTATAATATTAGCGAGCTCTCCTAAAAATTTCAAGTGATTTGAGTGAGTATTTTGATAGATATCAATTTTCTTCAATTCGCTGCCCTAGCTGTTAAAAATCTGCAAAAATCAATATTTTCTTTGCTGCAAATTTTTCTATATTTTGTGTATCTTTTTGTGGTATCCCACAAGGGATATTTTAGATTCCACCAAAGTGATTTGACGCCCTGACAACATGTGTTATATTGATTTAAGATCTGCTGCGTAACCGCCAACTATTTGGCAGACTCCCCAACCTTCCAAAGTGAGTGAAAAATTGATAAACCAAGAGGTCTAACAATAATGGAACCCAATAATAGGTCAGCCAAGTGCAAGCCCTTCCACTGAGGTTTAGTCTTTGGTGTGCCATTGGCAATATTGTATTTGACCAACACTTTCCAATGGCTCATTTCTGGTGAATGATCTTAGAATCCATTTGACTGCCAAATACATTCTTTGTAGTTTCAAGTTCTTAATGCCTAAACCCCACAATATTTTTGGTTTACAATAGATACCCCATGCCACGACATGTCTCATCTTGTTTCCTCTGCCATCAGACCATAGAAAAACTCTGAGCGCTCTTTGAAGTTTATCAAATTGAGAACAATTAAATAACCACCATGAAGAGAAATAGATATTGAAAGAAAAAACTTCCTAATACAATTGAATTCTACCAAGGAAGGAGAGTCAGTGGCAATACTCCATACCACTTGACAATTTTCCTTTGATCTTATCAACCACCCATTGCCACATGTCCTTGAAAGAGGGAATGAGAGGAAATGAAATTCCAAGATACCTTACCATCTTGTTAGGACCACCCTACTCCAATCCATATTCGGAGACCTAATTAGGAGGTGTACCATTCCAACCAAGAATGAGGAATTTACGAAGGAAACCTTAGATCCAGAGGCATTGCAGAAGATATCAAGACTCTTTACTACCTGGTTGAAGTTGTCCTCTTACAGAACAAGGAAGAGGGAGGTAGTCATTTTTTTTAATTGTCGACTGAGGTGTCGCGATATTGCTCAATCCTTAACATTTCATCTTGGAAGGATCCAACGACCTGGGGCAACTCGAAGGCGCGTAATTGTAGGGCGAACAATCACTAATCCTCGAACAATAAAATCGACGCCTCAGCCATCCAGACTGCAATTTAGTCAGGATTGAACTCGTGACCTAGTGGTCACCAATGCAACAACATACCGTTGGGGCCAACCCTGGGGGTTAAAAGGGAGGTGTCATTAGTAAACAGGATGTTAACGAGCTCCTTGTTTGGCAACTTGACACCCTTTATAGGGGGGTCAAGAGAAGAGTCCTTACAAGAAAATGCAAAGCCTCAACAACAAAGAAAAAAAAGTGTGGGTGGTAGAGGGCACACTTGCCAAAAAGATCTCAGTAGGTTAAAAGGTTCAAAAAGCTTACCATTGACCTCCAAATGAGCAGAGGCATCCTAAAAGAGAGTGCTAACCATCTTGCAGAACTTATCTTGGAACCCAAAATTCATTAACATGTTATCTATGAATGGCCATTCAATTATGTTATAAGCTTTTCCAAAATCCGACAAAGCCATACAAATTAGCTGGCCAGAACTAGCAGCCCACTGTATACCTTTCCACTTGGAAATAAGGATTTCAAGGAATAATCTTCCCTTGACAAACCCAGTTTGAGTGACAAAAATGATTTGTGGTAGGATGGGGGCAATTCTCACCGCTAGTGTTTTTTTAAGAATTTTGTAGTAAATGTTAAGAAGGGTAACAAGTCTCCAATTTTTAACTTGAGGTTTATCCCCTTCTTTGGGGATCATTTTACCCACTCCTTTGTTTAACTCACTACCCACGGAGCCACCTCTGTCAACTCCTTCATGGAACACATTTGGTATCTTTGAGCCTACCCAATTCTTATTAGCTTTATGGAATTGAATGGGAAACCCATCATAACAAGGAGCTTTATCGTTCTTAAGGGAGTCAATGACATACGAGACCTCATCATGGGAAACGTAAGCATTCAAGTTGCATGCTTTCTCTTGGTCCAACTTCCTAGGGGCGATCTTTGAGCAAGTACTTCTGTTTTTGACAATAGTTTCATCAACTTCATTAGAGGTGAAGATATCCTAATCAAAGGAGAAAAAATATTTCTGTATTGTTTTACGGTTTGAGGAAACAAAACCAGCAACATCAATAGCTTCAATATGCTCCCTATTGTATAGACTTTAGGATTTTGAAGAAATACTTTGTTCCTTTATCGCCATATTTAAGCCATGTCATTCTTGCTTTGATTCTGTCCCCTCGAGCTTGACGTTATTGATTCATCAAGATAGGGTTCATTGGAGGTAAGATTCTGAACCTTATATTCATGATCAATGAGTTGTTTTTGAATCCTTTTGGCTTTCTTTTTCCTTCTTGAGGTGGCTTTAGCTTTTTCAAAGGTTCTGAATATTCCTTGTGGGATACCACAAAAAGATACACAAAATATAAAAAAAATTGCAGCAAAGGAAATATTGATTTTTGCAGATTTTTAACAGCTAGGGCAGCGAATTGAAGAAAATTGATATCTCTCAAAATACTCACTCAAATCACTTGAAATTTTTAGGAGAGCTTGCTAATATTATAAAGAACATAAGAAAATTATTTTTGGAATTTTTGGAATAATATAATGCAGCCAGAAAATTACAGAAAGCCCTAAACAGTGGTAAAACTTCAAAAATTCGTAACTTCTCCAATAAGCAAGATAAAATTATGAAATTCTGGAAATTACATATACTAATATGGAGAATGAAACCCCAACCTTCAGATCTGAAAATGGCAACCCGGAAACCCTCCAAATAATTGCTGTAATCTCCAAAACAAGTCGCCCCCCTTGGAAAATGATCAAAACCCTTTGAAAAGTCTCTAGAAATGATGCCAAACCCTGCTCTTATCGCTGCCGTAAATCTGATCTGAAAACCCTTTGATTTTCTCCACAAAATGTCTCCAAAACCCTCAAAACCCTTCCTCTGAAACCTCTGAAAATATCTCTGTAAAACAGCCCTGAAAACAACTCCAAAATGACAAGCTAGGGTAGATCTCTCACTACCGAAGAATGCCCTGCTAGCTAGGGATGGATCTCTCACCACCGAAGCTAGGGTCCCTGTGGGATTTCACTCCACAAGTTGTAAATTTGCAAGCAACAGTTGCACATGAAGGAAAATAATTATGTATGTAAGAATGACCTTCACTTTTTCCTCCCAACTCCTTATATATTTTTCCCCAAGGCAAAAGAGCCCCAAATAGCCCAAGTCGCATTTTTCCTTAGGAAGGACCAATAAAATAAAAGTAACTTAAGTTACTTTTCCCCTTTTAAGTCGCCATGGTCCATAAGTGACCCCCAACACAAAATTAGAACATTAAGTGTCATGTGGCCCCTTCCTAACGACAAAACATAATATCTAGTCCCTCCAAAACACTTTACGCTCATGTCAACGAAGAATTATAACAAAATGGACTAGATATTCATACCCAATAGCTCCCAACGTCCATAGCCCCTTGGGTATGACCAAGGCTTGGACTCGAATTGGCCCTTAGGCCTTAGGCGTAGGAAAGGGGACATTACAGTCCTCCCTTCCCAAATTTTGCTTGTCCCCAAGCAAATGCAAACTAGGATGCTGCAAAATCTGTTCTCCCTCCCAAGTAGCATCCTCAAGTGGCAATCCCTTCCACCGCACCAAATACTCCGTGATCACTCTGCTCCTAAGCCTCCTCTGTCTCACCTCAATAATGGATTCTGGTTCTAACACCAACTTCCCCTCCTCATCCAGTGGCGGCAACTCCGTAGATGGTACAATATGCTGCCCAAGTGCCTTCTTAAGGCACGAAACATGGAAGACATTATGTATCTTACTGTGCTCTGGTAGCTCTAGCTCATATGCAACTGCCCCAACTCGTCGAACTACCCTGTACGGACCATAAAACCGTGGTTTCAATTTCTCTGCACCCTTCTGCTTCAGTGAGGACTGCCTATATGGCTGCAAACGTAGGAATACCAGATCCCCAACCTCAAAAGACCTCTCTATCCTGTGCCGATCTGCATATACCTTCTTGCTGATTCTGTGCCTTCTGAAGGTTCTCCCTGAGAGCCTTCAGAATATCCTGGTTCTCCTGTAACCAATCTCGAGCTTTGGGAGCTCGGCTATCCGGTAATACCAAATCCACAAATGTCATAGCGTCGTACCCATACAAGGCTCGGAAAGGAGTCATGCCTATGCTCATCTGATAGGTGGTATTGTAGCAATACTCACCCATATGTAACCATCTAATCCATGCCCGCTGATGACCTGACACATAACTCCGCAAGTAGCCCTCTATCCACTTATTGACTATCTCCGTCTGCCCATCCGTCTGTGGGTGATAGCTAGTACTAGGAGTCAACTCCGTACCTGCTAGTCTGAAGATCTCCTGCCAAAAGGTGCTCATGAAGATCTTATCCCGGTCACTGACAATATTTTTAGGCAACCCATGTAGCCTAAAAACACCTGTATAGAAAATCTGAGCCACATCTGCCGCCTCATGCCCCTTGGGTAGGGAAAAGAAATGAGCATACTTAGTTAACCGATCAACTACAACATAAATGCAGCTATGCCCATGCACCAAGGGAAGCCCTGTGATAAAGTCCATAGATATGCTTTCCCATTTCTGTTCGGGAATGGGAAGAGGCTGAAGTAATCCTGCTGGAAAAGAATGCTCGGATTTGGTTTGCTGGCAAACCATACACTCTCTGACATGATTAAGGACATCGTCCTTCATCCCCTTCCATGCAAATCTCTCCCTGATAAACCTGTATGTTTTGAAATACCCAGGATGCCCAGCTAATGGTGTATCATGTACTGCTCGAAGGATCTTCTCCTTCATCTTGGACCCTGGTACAAGGAAAATCCTATCCTTGTAGAAAATGAGATCATCCACTACTCTGTATCGGTCATCCTGTATAATACCATCCATGATCTCACATGCAAACTGATTTTTGGAATACTCAACAAGTATATGAGCCTTCCAATCCGCTGAAATCTCAGACATAGAACTAAGCATAGAAGTAAGGTAAGGCCTCCTAGATAAAGCATCAACAACAATATTATTCTTACCTCTAGTGTACTCTATGTCGAAGTCATAGGTTTGTACCTTGTTCACCCATCTCTGCTGGCGGTCGTTGAGATCCTTCTGCCCCAAGAAGAACCTCAAACTGTTGTGATCCGTACGAACCATGAATTTGCTGCCCACAAGGTACTGTCTGAATTTGGCCAAAGCATGCATAATGGCCAACATCTCTTTGTCGTAAATTGAATACCCTCTCTCCACCGGTTTCAATTTCCAACTCTCATAGGCAATGGGATGCCTATCCTGCATGAGAACTGCCCCAACACCCTCTCCTGATGCATCACACTCTAGAATGAATGGGCGAGAGAAATCTGGCAATGCGAGAACGAGACATGAACTCATCACCCCCTTGAGGTGATCAAAAACCTGTTGTGTTGCCTCTGACCAAGCAAAAGCCCCCTTCTTGGTCAAATCGGTCAATGGAGCAGTCAACCGAGAGAAATTCTTCACAAACCTCCTGTAGTATGTGCATAACCCCACGAATCCTCTCAAATGTGTCAACATCCTAGGTGGCGGCCAATCCAAAATTGCCCGTATCTTCTCTCTATCCACCTTCACTACTCCCCCACCAATCACATATCCCAAATATAAAAGTTTTGTCATGCCAAACTCACACTTAGAAGCTTTCGCATATAGCGAATTAGCTTCTAATATCCCCAATATCTCACCAAGGTGCCTGATATGGTCCTCCCAAGTCCTGCTGTAGACCAAAATATCATCAAAGAAGACCAATACAAACTTCCGCAGGTGGCGGTTGAACACATGGTTCATGCAAGACTGGAATGTAGCTGGAGCATTAGACAATCCGAAGGGCATCACCAAGAACTCAAAGTGACCGTAATGGCATCTGAAAGCTGTCTTATGCACATCCTGCTCCCTGACTTTGATCTGGTGATATCCAGATCGCAAATCTATTTTTGAAAAATAGATTGCACCATGTAGCTCATCAAGCAACTCATCAATACGTGGTACTGGATACTTGTTCTTTATTGTCTTCTTATTCAAGGCACGGTAGTCTATACACATCCGCATGGTCCCATCCTTCTTCTTCACCAATACCACCGAAGAAGCAAAAGGACTGGAACTCGGTCTAATATGCCCCATATCAATGAGCTCATGGATAGTCTTCTCGATCTCATCCTTAAACCGTTTGGGGTGACGGTAAGGAGAAGTAACCACAAGTCTAGCGTCCTCGAGCTCAATCACATGCTCAAATCCCCTATCTGGAGGTATGCCTGGAGGTATGTCACCAAAAACTGTACTATGCCTGTCCAATAAGCCCTGTATATCCACATGATACTCATGCTGTCCATCCTCTGATTTCTTGGTCGAAACCAAACAATGTACTGCCCAATCCACCCCATTGTGCCTATAAATTCTCTCAATCCTCTTAGCTGTAACAACCCGGGGTGCCTCTGAAGATAAGCCCCTCAAAATCACATTCCTCCCTTCGGACTTAAACTTCAGCTCCATCGTCTGAAAGTTAGTCCGAAACTCACCAAGGGAATGGAGCCACTGTACTCCAAGCACTAGGTTGGTCTCTCCAATACCAACAATATAGAAATCATCGGTAACTGTATAGTTACCCATCGTGATGCTCAATTGGGGAACCCACCGTGTGCACCTCATAGACTCTCCATTGGCTACAACCACGTTGAAGCCCTCAAAATCCTCTGTCTGTAATCCCCGCCTCTCAACCAATGAGGCATCAATAAAGTTGTGGGTTGCCCCACTATCAATGAGTACCACTACTCGTTGTCCCTGTAAAACTCCCCTAACTCTGAATGCCTTGTACCTCGGGGTACTAGACAAAGTGGCGATAGTCTCCTGGGGGAAAGTCTCGCTATCCTGCTCAACACCTGCACTATCCAATGCCTCATCGTCATCATCCTCCAATCCCTGTGTGTCCAACTCCTCGTCACCATCACTCTCCTCAAAGACCTCTATGAATTGGGCCTTCCCTCTACCCCTGCAATCATGTCCTGGAACCCAAGGTGTGCGGCAATCGAAACATAGTTTCTTTCGCCTCAACTCATCTCTGTCCTCCCTAGATATGAATGGTCTCCTGGCTGCATCTTGCCTAGGTGGAGGTACCTTCGGCTGTGAACCATCGGATCTAGAAGGAAAAACCTTAGGCTGCACTCGAGGTGGAAACCTCGACTTAGGAGTGGATAACTCCAAATCACGAGCTCTCCTAATAGCCTCATGCAAAGAAGAAGGCTCAAATGCCTTCACAAACCCAGCGAGAGCATCTGTCAAACCTGCTGTGAACAATGAAATCAACCTCATCTCCGTAACATCAGGTACCATGACTGATAATCTCTGAAAATCTGCGATATACTGATCCAGGGAACCGGTCTGTCTCAAATGAGTCAACTCCCTAAAATACCTGTCAGGGTCCCTCCTATCAAATCTGCTCACTAGCCTCTGCGTGAACTCTGCATAAGTAGTAATGTGTATGTGTCCCTGTGTAATCAATCCATGATGCCACCAATCATGAGCGTCTCCCTCAAGATGTAAGATTGCAAACTTAATTGCATCTTCCTCACGCATAGGATTCAAGTCGAAGTATGTCTTCAACTTCTGAACCCAAGACTGTGCAGTACACTTCTTAGAACCATCGAAGTGTGGAATGGAAATCTGTCCCAATCTCCTCTGTAACTCTGGTACCTGTATCTGATGATCTCTCTTGGGCCTGCTGCCAATCTTCATTTTGCAATATTCCTGGAATGGCATGTTGTCACGAAAGCCCTCACTCAAGGTCTGGTACCTCTCCCAACAAGACTCCTCATCCAAAATATCTACTGGCTGCCGTACCTGTGAAACTTCCGGATCCTTCAAGAAAGAAGGTTCGTGAAGCCCCAAAGGCCTGGTAGAAGAATGGGGAGACCGCTGCCCTGAATGTCCACTCTCACCTCTTTGACCCTGTTGTCCCATATTGCTATTTTCCCCTCTATCTGTATGAGTCTCAATTCTACCCTGTGCTAATCTCTCAGTGAGCTGGCTCAAATAGAGATTAGTAGTTTCCTGTTGCTTTACCATGTTGGTGAACAATTGTTTCATCAGATCCACACCCATATCCTCACTGTCTTTGTCTCCCATCTTTCAACCCCAACAGGCTGGAGAAACAACTGCTCTGATACCACTGAAATATCCCTTGTGGGATACCACAAAATGATACACAAAATATAGAAAAAATTGCAGCAAAGGAAATATTGATTTTTGCAGATTTTTAACAGCTAGGGCAGCGAACTGAAGAAAATTGATATCTCTCAAAATACTCACTCAAATCACTTGAAATTTTTAGGAGAGCTTGCTAATATTATAAAGAACATAAGAAAATTATTTTTGGAATTTTTGGAATAATATAATGCAGCCAGAAAATTACAGAATGCCCTAAACAGTGGTAAAACTTCAAAAATTCATAACTTCTCCAATAAGCAAGATAAAATTATGAAATTCTGGAAATTACATATACTAATATGGAGAATGAAACCCCAACCTTCAGATCTGAAAATGGCAACCCGGAAACCCTCCAAATAATGGCTGCAATCTCCAAAACAAGTCGCCCCCTTTGGAAAATGATCAAAACCCTTTGAAAAGTCTCTAGAAATGATGCCAAACCCTGTTCTTATCGCTGCCGTAAATCTGATCTGAAAACCCTTTACTTTTCTCCACAAAATGTCTTCAAAACCCTCAAAACCCTTCCTCTGAAACCTCTGAAAATATCTCTGTAAAACAGCCCTGAAAACAACTCCAAAATGACAAGCTAGGGTAGATCTCTCACTACCGAAGAATGCCCTGCTAGCTAGGGATGGATCTCTCACCACCGAAGCTAGGGTCCCTGTGGGATTTCACTCCACAAGCTGTAAATTTGCAAGCAGCAGTTGCACATGAAGGAAAATAATTATGTATGCAAGAATGACCTTCACTTTTTCCTCCCAACTCCTTATATATTTTTCCCCAAGGCAAAAGAGCCCCAAAATAGCCCAAGTCACATTTTTCCTTAGGAAGGACCAATAAAATAAAAGTAACTTAAGTTACTTTTCCCCTTTTAAGTCGCCATGGTCCATAAGTGACCCCCAACGCAAAATTAAAACATTAAGTGTCATGTGGCCCCTTCCTAACGACAAAACATAATATCTAGTCCCTCCAAAACACTTTACGCTCATGTCAACGAAGAATTATAACAAAATGGACTAGATATTCATACCCAATAGCTCCCAACGTCCATAGCCCCTTGGGTATGACCAAGGCTTGGACTCGAATTGGCCCTTAGGCCTTAGGTGTAGGAAAGGGGACAGTTCTCAATGGATAATTGAGATCTAATAAATCTCTTAGCAATCTTTGATGAGGAACATATGCCATCAATAGAATCTCTGTCCTTAAGATGAGAGATATTCATCTTTGTACACAGTGGGCTGATAAAAGCTTCTTTATTTACACAAAATCTTTCCAACCATGAGTGAACTCATTTCCCACATTTATGATTATTGGACCAGTGAACCTGATAGGCTGATACTCTTGTTGTCCTTTTCCCCTTGTAATAGGGGTTCAATCATTCTTAGCATTATTTTCATTTTGGACCAAAAAAATAATTCATTACCCTTCCATTCAAAGGGGAGCCCACCTGACTTATCCTCTTTATTTTCAATCACATGGAAATCTCCTCCAAACACCCAAGGGCTTTTTGTAAAGTTGGAAGCAATCTAATTCCATGGTTGACACCTTTCAAAATAGCGTTTTGGAGCATGAATAGAGCAAATATCAAACAATTGATAGTTGTACTTAAGGATGACCCATTCAATTTTGTTAGAAGGTGAAGTCCCATAGTCAACAATATCCTTGGCCCATTTATTTTTCAAAATTACAACAGCAACCCCTCTACCTTTTTCATTGTTGAACCAAACAAACACACTATAAGGTGAGATGAATTTATCAGCAAGTTCCAAGCTAACCCCAATAGATTTAACCTCTTCTAAAATTAGAATGTCTGTTTATTCTTTGAGTTTGTAAAGGCTCTCACAATAGGTTTTCTATCATGGGTCTCGAGACCTCTAACATTCCAGCTGACAATATTCATTAAGAAACTATAAGATGTGATTCACTGTGTGCCAGACAAATGGGGCTTTGCATTCGCTTTTGGTTGGTACAACCTGTCAAATTATGATGGCATCTTGCCACTCTTTCTAGATCCTAGAGTTTAGGTGGTAGAGGGTCATCTATTCTTTGCTTTCACTGACCTCTTTTTCATGTTCACCAACCAAGGGAGTTTCTAAGTTGTCATTCGTTTTCTATTTCTTCACTCCCAATATAAGTTTGGGGGTGGGAACAATGGGTTTCTTTCCTACTGGACCTAGTGGTTGTTGTTGCTTGTCAACGAATTTGAAAGGCTTGGAGTTTGTTAGATCACGGGTTTCTCAACAGGGCTTTTATTAGGGCAGCCACACCCTCATCAAGATTCTCCATTGCTTCTTTACCTTCAGATCCAACGCCAGGCAATTTCATTCTTTCATCACTTTTGATATATTGTCCCTGAGGCAATGTTGGTTCAGGTGCAATGTTTTTGGCAAAACTAACTTCACATTCTTCAATAAGTCTACCCTTTGATGGTAAGGTGGGCGTTTCATATTCTTCACAAAGATCCATTGAACTTGGAGAAGCACTACTTTCAATCCTTTCTGTTAGTAGAGAGAAAAAGGGCAGGTTTTCAATCCAACAAGTTTCATCAACAATTTCAACTACTGGATTATCCTAAGTACGGAAGTGGAGGGTGGAAGGGGCGGGGGTTTTTCAAGGTTAGTCTTAGTATTGTCCATTGCATCAAATTCCCTGCCCGGATTAGCCTCATCTTGATCCAGATTTGGGGCATGAACTGCTATTGCCATGAAATCAAGGCGTTCACCATCCAAATTTTGCAAAGGACCAGCCAATTCAGCTGTATTCTTAGAAACTCCAGTAGAGGGGTGTGCCATCACTACCTCATCAGTTTTTCCCTCACCTTTTAAAGGGTTTCTTGAGTCCTCATTTCTATACTTCAAAAAAGGGAACGTTTTTTTTGACGACCTTGTTTTTACAAAAGAAGCATGCTCTTTAGCTCCCCATGCCCCTTGATTGGACAAGATAAGATATGTTGTTTAATTTTAATAATAAGGGTTTCAGGGAAAGCATAAGGGTTTTAGAGAGATCAAAATTCCTGCATTCAAATGAGCTACGGTAGGCCTAGTTTCTTCCACTCGTAGCATCTCTCCAAGGGGCCTAAGTGCCCAAGGAATAAAATTCCAAATGTGAATCAGCACATTCTAATCTCAATCCACGTAGGCCTTGTTTTGATTACCAGCTCATCCTAATCCATCTCTGAGTTTCATGGCAAAGCCATAAAGATCGACCTCCCCAAATTCTACAAGGGTCTAGTTAGGACACTTCTCTGCATGTTTGAATTCTTGAAGGGAACTAAAACGACTCCCTTTTGAACCATTCTGCAGAAAGAGACACGTATTCCTAGTTTCTTTCCGCAAACCGTGTTTAACCAATCATTGAAGAATTTTCTTGAAGGAAATTCATCTTCAGTCATGTAAACAAAGAAAATCCCAACTTTTTATAGCCATCCTTTTTCTAAATCATTGGCCATTAAATCATTAGGGCAGAGAGTGAAGAAGAGGGTGGAACTCTTACCAGGTTCTCCTCCATCAGTGTCTCCTTTCTTTTGTCTATTTGCTCCATCAAAAATATCAACAAATTCAGCCCTTGGGGAATGCAAACAAGACTCTTCTTTCCACATAGTTTCATAACTTTCATTGCTAGGGATCTCTTTGCTAGTAGGCGCCGAAGAACAATTTTAAACATTACCAATTTGATTTGATTTAGCTTGGCCCTTTTGAAGGGTATGGATTTCATTTGAACATCCATTAAATGCAGCTGTTGTATCACCTCCTCTCTCCTCATGTGGCAAAGGGATTCAAGGCATCCATACACCTTACGCTATGGCTATTAGGATGAGGTATGGCATTCGAAAGTTTCCTTCTCCCACAGGTCTTAACATGAACATGACATCAAACGGCACAATATCACACACTAACCTAATATTAAAAAAAGAGAAATTAAAACCTAAGTTGCCGATTCGAATTTGTGTTTGAATTTGCTGAGGATAAGATTCATGAAAAATGCATTGCTAAAAAAATCAACAGTGAAATTCGTGATTAAATTCAACTATAACAAATATACTTGTAGATTAAATATTTAAAAAAGAGAATTTCACACTTTAAAAAAGAAAGATAATATTACATTTCATTAAGTAGCAATCATAATAATGTGATTGAAATGAAAAACTCTGAAAAACACGTGCCTGGAAAAATGCATAGCAATATTTAATAAGTTTTCAAAAAGTGATATAATACTCTGTATTTTTGTATGTATAATCATATAAATTAAATGTATGATTTGTTTTAAAAAATATATAACATTAATAGATTAACTTTATAAATTTTAACATTTTAACAACATAAAATTAATAACGTTATAAAGTCTCAGGAAAAAAATGAAGATTTAATGGAAGTTTATAAAACTGTATTAAAAAT
Source organism: Taxus chinensis (assembly GCA_019776745.2). Taxonomy (NCBI): domain Eukaryota; kingdom Viridiplantae; phylum Streptophyta; class Pinopsida; order Cupressales; family Taxaceae; genus Taxus; species Taxus chinensis. The sequence continues at coordinate 135,955,253 of CM034149.1, read as the reverse complement.
AATCCCTTTAATAATAAAAATATTAATTTAATTAATAAAAAACTTTTTTCGAACATACATTAATATTATTATTTTGTAACTATTATGTGCGACTATGCATTGGTGTAATGAAAATGGTGCTATTCCTCTGTTAGTCTGGAAGACTAGACTTTGCAGCTTGTCACAGCGGTATTTCTCTCAGCTCAACTGACATTCCTTCTGTGCGGCAGTTAATCCCAGCTTCATGGCAGTTAATCCTTTCCTGGACTGTTTCATGCTTCCAAAGTTCCACTGTATAGATTCACAGTTCTGTGGTGTAGAGACGGGTTTGTTGTAAATGGTGGCATGAAGGGTGAATATCTACCCAAACAATGACCTTCTCAACATAGTTACCAGGTTTGGAAGGGCCAAAACATCCGAAAATCTGGAGTTCTCGAAAAAATCTGGTTAGAGATTTTAACATATATTTAATTAAATATATATTAATAATATATAATATTATATATTGATAATATTAATAATAACATATGTATAATATATATAGTATATATTATAGGAAAATGTAATTATATATAATATATATAGACCATTAATGTTATAGAAAATTAACAAATAAAAATTAAAGATTAAAATACATAAGTTAATAAAGTATGTAGGTTAATAAAATGCGCAAGTTAATATATACCGTTAACATTTAAAAAAAAACATAAGTTAATAATTGTCAGTAAATATAACTAATGAATAAACTTTAAAAAAGAAAAGAAAAAACTTATTTGTAATCTATTTAAAATCAAATCAAAAATCATTTAAGGTATTTAACCTAAATTCTAAAGACTAAATGTAAGACTTCAAACTTACCTCTTGGCTCTGCCCAGCCAGCTCGACAACCACTGCCGACCACCACTGCCAACCACCGCCGCCGACAGCCACTGCCGACCACCTCCGCCCAGCACCTCAGCTATTAATAGGGTCAAATTTCCGCTGGTAACAAGGGCATCGAATAGTACTGGTTACGGCCGCTGAGACGAGCACAAGTAAGAGAACTGTCAAGCCCTCAAACTCCACCCTCAAATGCTACTGCTTCGCATTTTCTTTCCTTGTATTTTTTTGAGTTCTTGTTTTTTTAGCAAAAACAAGGCGAACCGGATCGGATTTATCCAGGTGCCTCTAGAAATCCGGGTCGAACCGGATCTGGTCTAGATCCGGCTGAACCTGGTAACTATGCTTCTCAAAAAGCCAAAATGCCGGAAACCCTAAAAACTAATACAAATTTGAATAATTTTGTAAAACGAATTTTATTAATATTTGCCAACCCCTGTTCATATGTATTAATTCGCAAATTCTGGCAAATTTTTGGCCGCACATTGAGATTTGCTGAATTTTGAATTTCAGGCTTGAAATTTGGCGAATGTGTCAACTAAGATTAAACCCAGCACGAAATTCAAGACTGGAATAACAAAGACCATCAAAGATAACATAAACAATCAGAAAGAAGCCTAAACACCCTTCAAGAGGAACCAAGGAAGCTTGAAAGTGTTCTCATAGAGAAATACTTTTCGTCTTCCACAATCCATAACTCCAAGCTTCATCTCCCTCTTCAATAGTTCAGTGAAGTTGTGGATTAGAAAACTGATGCAATCCTTTTGTTGTTGAATACACGCCTGCAGAGCTAAGATGTAGTCCTTTTGTTGCTGAATGCATGCAATCATTAGAGAAGAGGTTTTTCCCAACAGAGATATGCCAATTCTTTTGTCCTCAATTTTATTCCTAACATGCTCAATGCTTTGAGTGATGGTGTGAAGGGATTTGATTAAAGAGGAGATCTCTCTTGTTTTAGTAGGGGCCTTCTTTGGCTTCACATTTGGAATTTGAATTCGAGTGTGGGTAGCATTCTCGAAATCAGAGGCAGGGATTGAAAATGGTTTTCTGTGGAGGGATAGGATTCTAGATATTAACCCAAGTAATGGAACTGCAATTCCCAATTAAAGATCGATGAAAATTTGTGTTGCAGCCTTAAATGTGCATTGAAACCTCGGTGTCTATTAGCATGTTTTGTGTGTACAATTCACTAGTGGACAAAACCCTAGTGGTTTGGGAAGTTCTCGGTGGAAGAGGGGGCGACTAAGAGACTGATTGCAAGTTGAATGGGGATTAGAAATGCCTGACAATAGTGCATTGTTCTGTGCTGAGGAGCTCCTCAATGTTGTGCTTGTGGGCAGCTACTTCTTTTTCAGTTCCCATCCTGATATGTTCCTCATCAATGCATATTAGATGGCCTTCTTTGGAAGGAGAATGGTCTCTAATATACTTGTTCTGGGCAGATATGGTTGCCATGGCTCTCTTCTGCTTTGTTTTGTTATTGAATTTCTTCCTTCTTGCATAAACTTCAGGCGTTTACAAAGAGCCAGATGACATTTACATTTGCAGCAGTGTAGGGGTCCTTGTATATATATAATTATATTTCAATCAACCGAATGCTCTTTCTTTGTTTAATCAGGCTGAAATGACCTGATAAAATGATGACACTCCTTGGAAGTACATACCTAGCCGTGCCGCCATAAATTTTGAAATCAATAGTTTCTGTCCTTCACATCCAGGAGGGAGCAAGACCATCCTAATAGGCACCACATTGAGAGGTGCAGGTGCTGGCACATGTCTTAAATACAAGCACATCATCCGAGTCATTGTCCACCCATACCCATTTCCCATTAAAAATCAATTTCCCTGCCTATTCACCTTTGCTTCGAACCATGTGGAATGTATCTGTTGCATACCCTATGCTTGTCAAAGCTATAGATGTCAGGTGAAGCAACATATTTGCAAATATGGATTGAATTTATCCGAGGGCATGTGAATATATGATCCTGCCTAAAATTGTTGTTGCCGTAAATCCATCTTGCTGTCACTCTTCTGATTTGTGTTGCTTGAGACGCTATTGCGAGGTGAGGGAACAGTTGTGATATTAATGCCACAGTTGTTTGCTCGAGTAAGGCAATAATGTAACTCTCTCTCTACTGGTGGGGAGGTGGCAGATATAATAATTACACTCTGACTGTCACAATGAATCACTGTTGCTCCCACTCAAATTACCTGTGAATCAGCAAGTAACCTCAACCAAATTGCTTCACGAGTTGTGAGAAAAAAATGTGTATGGTTTGGTTTAGTGGAGGAAAGAGCTACTGTATGCTATTCGCTGCTAGCCCACGAAACAAATCCTGTTGGTAGGCCAAAAACATATCTTACTGTAGATTTTCCATCATATGTTGAACCTGTCCAATCCACATCAATGAAACCGACAAGCTAAAAATGATCACTCCAACCATACCAAACACCAAACCTTATTGCACCTTGTACTTTTCTCAGAACTCGTTTTGTTGCTCTTCAATGATCCATATTTGAATCATGCACGAATCAAAACATATAAGTTATAACTTGCAAAAAACTGAGATCAGGTCTTGTAGCTGTAAGATAATTTAAGCTTCCCACCTAGTTCGGAAAAAATCCACTCATTGGCCTTCTATGAGTCACTATTGGCTGATAATGTCAAACTAGCATCCATTGGACATTGCTACATTCATCTATGTGGAATTTTGGCAACAAAGTTTTGACATACTTCATTTGGGAAGTGAAAACTCCATCTTTAGTCTGTCAAAAATCTACTCCTAGGCATTAATGTAGGTGGTCTAGATCTGTCATTGTCAAATGTACAACACAAATATGATTTTACTTGTGGAATTGTGCTTGTTTTATTGCCTATGATGATAAAGTCATCCATATAGAGAACATAACATCTATATAAGCATTTGAATTCTTGACATATAAATTTGGGTCAAAAGCGTTTTAAAAAAAAATCCAGATCTGGAAAGATGGAGAAAAGAAAGAAAGAAAACATATTAATGTCCACAAATGAGAAAAAGTCAATGGGATTGAAGGTTACAACCTTTAACAACAAAAAGTTCTAGGAAGAGAGAATCCTAGAGGCGAACCAACGAAATAAAGTACAAAGACAAAATAGAGCAGCGTGCCACTAACACAAGTGGAAAATAAGCCAATACAAATAGTATTGACGGGCGAACAAAAGCCCCAAGAGCATGTGCCAAAGAAGACTAGAGGTAAAACTCATTGAATGTCTCTGTTTGTGCCATTATCGATCACTGTGAGATATCAAATAATGTTGTCCGGCGAGTATACAGGGTCAAAGAAGCCAGGTTGGGGGATCCTAGGAGGAGGCAAGACACTTCCTCTAGAATCTCCCCTAGCATCCAAGGCTGGTGTAACTCCCGTAGTAGAAAAGAAGCTTGTAATATCAGTTTGCCCTTGTGGTCTGGTGGGGGCAGCATGAAAGTAGTAGTAGATCCATGTCGCCGGAGAGGGGCAAAGCCACGCTGACGGGTCAGAGCGGAGCCACGATGCTGAGAGATAGCATGTCTGGAGACTTGAGTAGTTTGATTAGTAATGTGCTGAGAGAAGTGCTGCCTAACTGATCTATCAACTCTGATGTGTGATGTATTAGTGTCCAAAGGACGCTTAGTGCTGCCAATCACCTGGATAGGCTGAAAGAAAGAGGTGATCAATATGGAGCTCTCAATCCTCTAGGCTCCTCCTGTAGGGACCTGCATCGAAAGGTGACAGCCTCACGAAGACGAAGGGCCAGACACCGTTGGTCAGTGTATTTGAAGAAGGTAGCTAGAGTGTTGTTTGAATCTCTGTAGAGGCAGTGATATCTTCCCTGGATCTCATAATAAATGGGACATCTGAAAATGAAGTCTTCCTTAGTCTCCACCTCCTGGAGGGAGCAAAGACGACATATCCGGTCATGATGGAGAATGTGATGGTTTGTTTCAACCCATAACTGGTGGGAGCAAACTCTCATCTGGCCAAGGGGAAACCTTAAGCCGTGAGACCAATGGCGCTGGAGATAGTAAGGGCGACGAATAATATCATCCTCCACCCATAAGAAATGATCAACATAAAAAGCAAGTTTGGGGTTGAGCAGCTCATGGGGGAAGATCCAGGTGGTCCGGATATACTGTTTAGAGATTATTCATTAATTAGACTACCTCTTCCAAAATGTTTCTCGAGTCTGAAATGCTCCTTCCCTCAAATAATTGGTTCATATCTTTCTCTGTTTTGATGAAAGATTTACTTTTAGAACTCTGTCTAATTCAATTTAAGACACTGGTTGCCATCAACATTTGCACTACATATAAACCTCTACCCGTTTAAAGACTTGGACCTTCTCGTGTTTCTCCCTTGGATTCTCTCTCCTTGTTTCACAACTTAAATGCACAAAGAACCATTCTTACTTTGCTAACGCCTGCTTTTCCTCCCTAAGGTACAAGCTTGCCCAATGGATTAGATCTCTTGACTTCATTGTGTGGGCAAGAGAGAATTCAACTTGGATTGATTGGGGGCTGGGGAGACTGGATTCACTTGTAACAGGTCCTGCGTTGTAAGATTAGAGTTTGGCACTTCTCACCCATGTGACCAATTGTTGGCTAACAGGCTAGTACCGACCTTAACGTGCAAACTTTGGCAAAACTGTCCATGTCTTTTATAGTATCTTAACAATCATGTTCAAATTTGAATTTTTTTCCTGTTATTATTTTATCTGCAAATACTAACATTCCGATAATCTTCTGGCATACCCCCTGCAATTGCGTGGTTGAGCATCAACGTTCATGTATATACTGCATGTTCCAGAAAATTGGACATTTCTGTCTAAGACGTAGGTCTGAACTGTAAGCATCTCAACTAGTTCGCCCTCTTCATGGTCATCTGCGCTCCAGTTGTGACTTGAGAGAGCATGCTTCAGATTATACATTATGACAGGAAGTGCAGGTTTTTAACCCTTAGGATTTACTATGGCCATAGTGACTTCAATCTGTTCAGGAACTTAAATGATTATCTTCTGCATTTTTTTGAATTAAGTTCTTTCTACTACACGATCCTTGCCTGCTTACCAGTGTAAAAAGGAGTCCACAATTGATTAAGAGGTTAAACAATGTTGAATGTGTTATAAACATTCTGAATTTCCACAGACAACCATCATCCATACTGGGTATGCTAGCCGAAGAAAGATAGTCTTAGACTCTACCTATGTCTTGATTCTGCAAAGGGCTTGTGAGAGAGGACATTCTTGTTTTTTACCCTGATAAAGTTGTTGATTCACAGTTCTTAGAATGTCAGCTGCATATACCACGAGAGCCTGAGGTTATGCTAGTTATGCCCATTGACTTTCTTGCTTCATAAAGCCCCCATGCATATAAAACATATTCCATAGACTATCTGTATAGACCCGTGATCATTTGCTTCTACACAAGAAAACTAACCTCACAGTGGAAAGATGTGGTTCCCATAGTTTGGTAGTCCCTTTTGAAGCCCGCCCGCATTCTTGAGTGTTTGATCTTATTAGCTTTTGGGAAGAGATGACTTTTGGTCCACTTAGCAGGCACCCAAGATAGGCTCCAAAGCTATGAAGTCTGAGCTCTTATCCAAATTACGTATTAAGTGCCATGCACATGTACAATGTAGCTTCATTTTAACCCAGGTCAAAGCCGAATGTCTTTTTAGTATTTAAGGCTGTAATTTTCTCATTGTTGAATTATGCTCTTTAAATCAATCTGTCACCAAGTGCTCAACCAAAAACTTGGGAAAGACAGTGAGGCTATAACCATATTATGAAAATTACCTACAGAGAATACTGGAGCAAGGGTCTCCACATAGTCTTTGAGAAATAAATTCATAAGAAATCTAGGTAGACATAACTTTATGTGAAATTAACTACCATCAGTAGGAGTTTAGCTGCCAAGGATACATCATACCTATAGTTGCAGGTTGTATATTATACACCCATATTGACTGCAGAATACTGTCTTTTAAATAGTTTTGTGTTGGAAGCACTTTGAATAGAGAAGTGAATGCTGGGAAGTAGCGGATTACACATTGTCAGATTGTGTGAAAGTCATTTTAATGATTGCAAAGGACGCATAGTTAGCAGAATGGTTGAGGTGGTCAAAGCGAATTAGTAGACTTGTGGTGAATGCAAACTAATAGATCATCCCAGTTGCGATCAATTGGCTCGGATAAAGCCTTATATTCTTATACCCCCTTTTAATGCTTACACCACAGAAATACAAAAATGGCAAACATGCCTGACAGAAGATATAAAATAAGGGTAGCTTTCATAATAGCAGTCCTGCATTCTTCAGAAGTTTTATCTTGGTGGGGACAGTATGATCTTGTGCCAGGTAGGACTTCCATCAAGCTACCTCAGTAACCCTTGTAAAGGTGTAGTTTTGACCTGGATAATGCATGCATGACTGTGTAGAAGACAAGATTGAGACTGATTTTGCACCATCCCCAAACTCCTGAATTAGCGGCAATTTCAAGGAAATTATTGAACAACTATCAATGATCTGAGCTGACCATGTTTCAATGCTCCAGTCAAGTCTGTCTCATGACCCTGGCATAAGTAGTATAATTCCCAGTGATCTACAAACTCCCGTATTAAGAGACTAGGCAGCCCCCAAATTGAGCTTCTATCTACCCTAAGATCCCTTTCTATCTTCAAAGGTTATTGGGGCTTCTCAAAATGTGCATTCTTCATCAGTTTCAACAATCCTCGTAGGTAAGAGTAACAGGTGGGAAAGGATAAGTTGGCATTTGTAGAAAACGACTTTTGAGTTTCCTTTGAGAGCAATTTGGTGGTCATTAGAATGGTACAGTTCCATGTTGTGTGACCTTGTTTTTTGTAGTAGTAACATTCAATTTCTCCTTTGTCTTTATCTAGATAACTTCTGTGGTTAGTTTCTTGATGTTATCCATCAAGCATAGTATCTCTTGACCAATTGTTTTCTTTTCTTACAACTAAGAGAGTATGAAATTCTATATCAAAATCAAGAGACATTTGAATGTCAAGAACAATTGACTAAGAGTAAAATGATGACATCTGCGGAATTTAGAAGGTACAAGTGTTTAACAAAATTACGAAGTAATGGCATCCTCGTCATCTACCGTGGCATTAAGTTTCTAAATTGTCTAAGGTTTAGAGATTTACCTCAAGGATCTCATCTGTGCTCTTCGCTAGACATAGTGCATTTCTCGTCCAACCATCTTAGAATCTAAAATGTTGAAGCTTTAGCGAACCATTGAGTGCATTGACAAATTTTGTCTCCAAAGATGTTATTGACACAGCAAGGCTCTGCATATACGGTCAAAACTGGCTGTACGGAATGCGTGCTTCTCAATCATTTTTAGACTCTTTTTACTTGTAAGGCATGATCATCTCAACAGAGCTGAAAGCACCCATTGGGATGATCACAACCACTCCATGTTGGTCAGTTTTTTTGATTTGTACAACCGGCTGCCATGCCTGTCTTCTACCGGCCACTGTTTTTCACTGTGTTAACTCTCTGCGAGATCGAGTTTAGATCCAACATGCTTGAAGTTCAAGGCTTTTCAATTTATCTATGGGTACTGCATTTTTTCCTTCACAGAAGTGATGGCTAGAATTGGCTAAAAATTACTTGCTTGCAACATTAACTTTTACAACTTAAGAAAACAAGTCTCTTTACAGTCATGGATATTGCTACGGTACATCTCCTCCATGGTTTTGTTAGTAAAAAGTCCCTCCTTGTAAATTAGACATCATTGCTGGAGTCTCGGTCTATGGACTTGCGATTGGGTAGATAAAATCTACCTGGTCATCTCATATGACCAACCGCGAGAGTTTACTCAATGTATGATGATCCTGGTCAACGTTTGCGCTGTTAAAAATAAAATAAAAAAATAGCAAAGCCCCTTTTTTGCGTTAAATTATTTTCTAAACATCCTCGACCGTCACCTTCATAGTGGTATAAGGTCTAGTTCCATTCAAGTGCCTACTCAAACTGATGTGGCAAGTTAACGTGCGTTGGCTGCCTTTTCCAAACAACGTGGTCAATGTTAGTTGCATTTGACTCTGATACTATTTTGGATTAAGTGAACAAATATCTACTTGTATTCTTATTTCATCATAGCTGCCTATGAAAGGTTCTGCTCCTTGTTTTCCTCTTTTCATGATGGAAAATATTTGGTTCAGACCTAAATAATTTCCTCTTTTCGAGAAGAGTTAAGTATTAGTCCACATATATTTTTATCTTTGTCGATCTCATATTCCTAACTTGTAGATAACCCTGTGACGATTAATTTTGACTGCCATTTCTGACTTGTCAAACAATTTGTACGTCTAGTGGATAAGTTTTCAATATTTCCCTTCGAAAATACAAAACAAGAGCCTATCATATATTCATCAACAAAATATATAGAAGATTAATCTATCATTTATGCTAACCATTGCTGTGTATATATTTGTCTATTAATATATTATATATACATCTACATAAACAATGACAATCATATTCTAAATGCGATGTCCATATGAAACAATTATTTCAAGGGTGATTTGTAAGTTTTTACGGTTTAATTATGATAAAGTGCCATTAATAAAAGACACGACCGTCAAATATATAGAGCACTTGTGGATAATCTCATGGCCCACTTAATAATTGATTACATTATAAAATAGCACCAATAGGCTCATGTTGTACAATTGTAATGTCCCCTTTCCCTCCCCACAGGCCTGAAAAGGCCAGTACGGGTTGCCCTAGTCATGCCCAAGGGGAATACAGACGCTATGAGCTATTGGGTATGAATATCTAGTCCAGTTTACTTTGTATTTCCATCTAGACAGGGTTATACAGTGCGATTTGCGATTAGGAGACTAGATATTATGTTTTATCGTTGGGAAGGGGCCACTTAACTCCTGGGAATGTATCTAAATGCTTGTGTTGGGAAAATCCTTTTTGGACCACGGTGACTTGAAGGGGGAAAAAATATCTTTAAGGTTACTTTATTATTCTTGGTCTTCCCTTATAAGGGGAAAATGCGACTTGAGAGGATTTTTAGGGTTCCTTGGCATGGGAAAAGTTTCTAAAAGGAGAAGAGGGGTGAAAGTAAGATCATTCATGTATACTTATGCATATTCTTTTCATGTGCAACTGCTGTTTACAACTATTTAGCTTGTGGAGTAAGATCCCACTGGCAACCCTAGCTTCGGTGATGAAAGATCCATCCCTAGCTAGTAGGGCACTCTTCGGTGGTGAGAAGATCCACACTAGTTTGTCAATTTTGGAGCTGAAAATCAGGGCTGTTCTTCAGAGGGTTTCAATGAAGGGTTTTGGAAGATTTTGAGCATTTTGGAGGAGAGATTTCTGGGTTTTTCAGGGCAGATTTACGGCAACATCTTTGGCAAGGTCTAGTGTCATTTTGAGGGCATTTGCGAAGGGTTTCCAACCATTTCCTAAGTGGGGCGACTTGTTATTGAAGATTGCAGGTATGTTTTGGAGGGTTTCCACTTCCTCAAATTTTAATTTGAAGGTTGGGATATCATCTCCTATATTGGATAATATTTCCAAAGTTTCATAAAATTTGCATCTATATTCCGGGAGATTAATTTTAGAAGTTTTCAGCTGTTTAGGGCACGCTGTAATTTTCTGGCAGCTTTCTGTTATTCGAAAAATCCCAAAAACAGTTCTATAATATCTGTTATTGTATTAGCAAACTCCATTTAAAATTTCAAGTGATTTGAGCAAGTATTTTTGGAGTTATCCATTATTTTGTGTTTGCTGCCCTAGATTTAATTTTCTGCAAAAATCAGATTTCTGTTTGGCTGCAATTTGTCTGTATTTTGCATATTTAAAGTTGGGATTGCCTAAAATCCGTTTAGGGGTAAAATAATGTCCATTGGGGACATTACATGCTGCAGTTGTACTTGTCTTTTCTATTTTTTTCTCCTCATAGCCAGAAAGGAAAGCATTCATCTCTCGTATAATTTCAGTTTCCACTTTAGGGCACAATCACACATCCCAGCCAGGGATTCATGCAAAGTGGTATATGAGGTGATTGATGCGTCATCTCATTTGAAAACAATGATAGTTGCATATCACAATCCCTAACTCTAAACCTTCCATGCCATTCTTTCAAGCAGTGTAATCAGACCTACCACAACCACTTAGGCTAAGGATGCCATCCTCATATATCACTGCATGTGCAAACTGCAAACCCTATCAAACCAAGAAAAACAAGTGAAAATAAATTTAAAAAATCCTTAGCTGCCTCGCAAAGAAAGAAAGTAGAAAATGTAAAAAAAATAAGAATCAAAAAAAGGTTTCAAACCATAGAACAGATCTAAAAAGGAAGAATAAACTTGAAAAACCTAAAACAAAAACCAAAAAACTAAGCTCTTTCCTCTCAAATCAAACTTCTTTAAACAAATCCGATTGAAATCACTCCACGACATAAAGTAGAATAAAAAGTCAAAAGATATTTTCTTAAGGGACTGTTATAATCAGGTGGTTGGTGAGTTTTCTGCACGGACTCACGAGTTTTTCCATTGGAGTACTCCCCACAAAATCACTATCTGAGTCATGGTGAATTACTTGCCGAGCCTTCTAATTGTGACTTGGGTGAGTTTTTGCGGATTTTCGGTGAGTTTTTGAGCTATGCTTAATACTACAAACCTGCAACTTCATTTGGATGGCAGTCAACATTAATGCCAAATCTATTTTGTGGATTTCATCGAGATATTATTAGTCTCTTCAAGCTATGATATTACTCACAAGTGCTCTTCACAAATTCGCCGTCCAAGTCACAAACCAGTTATTGGCTGAGCCTTTTAATTTTAGAGTTGGGCGAATTTTCATTGGTTTTCGGCTAGTTTTTGAACTATGCTTAATACTACGTGCCTACAACTTCAAATTGCTGGCAGCCAACTCTCATCCCGAATCTATTTCTTGGATTTCATTGAGATACTATTAGGCTTTGCAAGCAAGCCATAAAATCGACACAAAATGGTAACGAGGAGCTCTAGGATTCAAGAATCTGCTATAAAAAAGATCTGTGGACATTGCAAATGCAACTTATGCATTCACATAAAAAACCTCTGCAGATGTACAAACGAAAGAAGAAATTTACGGAAGTGCCCAAAATGCAGGTCTATTATCCTAGTATCCATTAGAAAAATTCGATGGTGAAATCACCCAATGCAATGAAGGAGCCCATTTTGATTGATGATGATGACACTGTTATCATGCCTAAGGTGACCAGCTCTTTCCATGAGCCTCATGTACGAAACCAAAGTATGCAATATATCACAACCCAAGTAACTCCTGCTTCCCTTATACGCCTCCTACTACTAGGGTAAAGTAACATCAGGGGCTCTTTATCCCCTATTTATCCTATGTATCAGGTCCTACTCCTCACCCAGGTTTGTTCTGTGGTTGAGCTCTACAATATGGCTGCCCAGGGCAGATGCCCTTCTCCCACTGTGCAAAACCTTCTAATGTCAAAATCCTTTTCTTTGTGCAAAAACGTTTTAAAAATTTAAGCGCTTGGGGGTAAGTCCTAACTAAACTATCAGCTCCTCTAACATGCACACATGTCCAAGTTATAAACCAGATACAGTGGTCCAATGCTTCTGCTCATGATCACATGCATTGTTTATCCTCTGATCCATTGGAAAATTGTGAAAAAGGGGATTCCAAACCCTTTCTTGGAAAAACATATTTCCAATCTTGTTCGTGCTATTCATCAGCAGCAAAATCATATTGAAGTCCTTGACGAATGTGTGGTGTACCTGAAAACAATCTCCAGCACCACTAGTAGAAGCTTGATGCCATAGAGAAGCTTCTTTTGTTTGAGTTTACGAAACATAGGCTACTAGAGATCTTGACAGAGCAATGTGTAGGTCAACCACATTCCAAAAGAAAAGTTATGGATGCAGAGAGCTATGTTGAGGCTGCTACACATAGTGCTGCTTGGGCAGCTTCATTGTATAGAGTCATAGACCCCAAGCTATGCCTGCAACTCCAGCATGGCAGCCACATCTCCAAGGAACACAACCAAAACTCCCCCTCGAAAAGTGGTAAATAATTTAGTATGTGGGACTTTAATTTGGCTTGGTGGTCACTTGAAAATCAATCTGACTATATCCACAATTTCGGGTTGTATTTTTGTAAGCTGCATAACACAGATGAAGTATGTGAAACAAAAAACAATGTTGAGCCTCATCCATGTATTTAGGATGGGGATAGTTCTAAGTTTTAGAGATTGCATAGTTTTTTCTTTAAAAAGTTCTTTGTTTAGTTGTTTCTTGCATTTTGACTCCTTAATTGAAAATGTCAAAGAATCTACAAGTCTTGAAAATGCTCATACCTATGATCTCATGCTCTGGGCATAAATGTATGTAATTAATTTCTATCCATGTGATACTGATTGTTTTTATATCAAAAAAAGGTTTATACAACTAAAGGAGCGACTATTGATGTCTTTTCTGTATATATATGATCAACATGATCGCTGATGATGTATTCAAGGCTGACATGCAGCCTGTATGAGGAGGAAATCAGCTGAAAGTATGCATGAACAGAGAATATAATATTACATCGATGTTTCAAAATGATGCAAACCTAAGAAAATGATGCTAGCAATTCCTATGAATTTGCCAATCTGTAAATTTTATGTGTTAGGTGCCCAAGAATGCTCAGAAATCAACAATAAAAAGACTTGTTGGGTGTTGCTAATGAAGTAAATGTCAAGGACTATGATGTATGAACAATAAAAGCCAAAGACGACAACATAAATCAGATGTTAGTGACTTCTAAATGCAAGTGTGATATCTTCTAGTCTTGAAATGCAATGTGAATGATATGCAAGATTAAATAATGTTCAAAGACAAATGGGAAGACCGATAATCAGAATGGGATGCAAAGAGGAGAGCATGAAGTATCACATGAAGTAGTTTCCAAGCACCCAAGGAGATCCGGAAAATTATGCAAAAACAAGGAATGTTTTCTATGTGTTTCCAATAAAATCCAAAGCTGAAATGTTTACAGGAATGCGTTGAGAACAGATATTAAAGTGAAGATCAACTGGAGAAATACACCCAGACAAAAGATCCAGAATGGAAACAGTGTTATGAATCTCTTCGAATGCCTATGAACTTAAGAAAATCTTAAAATGCACTTGTGTATGCAAGTAAGAGGAAAAAATAGACTTGAGAAGACAAATTGTGATGCAATCTAGACTAAGGTGAGACTAAGAATGAAAGACAACCTAAGATTGACTTTAGAAAGATCTAAACTTATCAAAGAAATCTGAACTCATGCAAGAATAGAAATTGAAAGTAGGAATTCCATCAAACAGTTGGTATACAAGTAAACATTCCAATAAAACTAAAGGATTTGAGAATTCTAGTATGAACTGAGTGAAATGTAAAGGATGTATAGGAGTGTGAGGTGACTATCAAGAAAATGTAGCTCCCAGACCACTTGAATCCTTATGCCAAATGGACATAAACAGATATGCAAGTAAACTAGAGTTAAAAAGGCTATGAAAATTGAATGACATGCTTCTAAATCCTATGAATGCGATGGTGGAAAGTAATAAACAAAAAAATTAGATCCCTAACCTATCAAATGTGAAGATGAAAAATTGGGATGAAAGAGATGCCAATGTTAGATAGCAGTGCCCTTGGGTGACCTATTGGAGGGTGAATCTCGCATAATCCGTTTTGAAGAGAACCTCTGTGATAAAACTACTCTAAAACTGTAGCTATAATAACTAGATGACGAATAAGACAATGAAAACAACGATTAAACAGTTGAAATGGACTGCAAGATCACAAGAATAGAAGGCTTACATTTTTCTATCCTTGCGACATGAAGCACCCTTGGTATTTATAGACCAAGGGAAAAGTGGGGCTAGCTGTGCAAATTTCGAAGGGTGAAGGAAGTGAAACAACCCTCTAGAGGCGTCTATGGTTGTTCATTTCCACATCCTTGTCCCTTCTTTTCCCTTTGAGTAATAAAAGGGAGGGCTGCTGGTTAGGATCTCCACAGACGATAATGTGACTACTAGGGCCGTTGTGCTATTGCCTTGGTGGTTGCGCAATTGTTGGACTTGGGGCGGTCGTGTGACTACTGGTGGTCATGTGTCCTTCATAGGGAAATTAAGAGTCAGGAAGGGGAGACAATAATGACACCATAGACTAGCCCAAACTGATGATAAGGCTGGGGTAACACTAGAGAGCTGAAGTTAATGTATCTGATAACAACCTAAATGCGATAGTATGCACTAGTAATGATAGAGGTCTTATGCTCCTGAACAAACAAATGTCGTAATGTCAATCAATATATTTGGATGTCTACAGGCCTATGGTCCAAAAATATTAATGATTTTTTTGATGAATTGAAAACTTAATAGGTCTTATATAAATATTTCCTCGCTCGACATTATGTTTGGATATAGATATGCTTGTATTCACACCTTGAGAGTCACTATAATGTGATTGATCTTTAGTTCTGTGAATCATTTTTGTTAGATAACCAATTTAACTTGGCATTTGATTCTAGATTTCATCCTTTGTTATATTTATAACTTGTCTAAAACGTAGTTTGCAGATGATGCGCCAAACTATATGTTGGTAAAGAGTTTAAGAGGTATTGGGATGTTTCTTAAAATGGGGCCACTTTTTTTTTGTCATTTCCCCACGTGTTGCTTCTCTTTGCCTATTCATACAATGAAATTCCATCAAGTCAGAATTGTAAATAAGTCTGTAATGCAACCCAGGTGCACTCATGTCAAAATTGCTGGTTTAGAACATATACATGACTGCATCTGTCACCATTTGTTATCTCAAAATCCTTACCATCACAAAATAATAAAAAAATGTTAGAACTATTAAATATCAAAAACATGTTTTTGAACAATTCTATACCAGAAAAACATATCCATGTCCAGTGTTTTATCCACACCATTCTGTTATATGTCAATTTTTATAAGATGTCATTTCTTATAAACTATGTTTCCAGATTCTTCTCCTTATCCCTGCCTTCCTTTGCATGCTTTTTGCAATGGATCTTGAATTTGCGTCAGAATCATGTAGAACATTATTCCTCGAGCGGTTTGGGTAAAGTGAACAATTGATTTAGGACAGGTTTCCCAAGGTAGGAACAAACCCATGTAATTTTAAACAGTAACTATAAAAGTATTTATCCATTTGAGCTTTCATGTACGGCTGAGGGTCTATGGAAACCACAAATGAAATAAATATGAAGGTCACTGGTACTAATGATATCTACTGTTTTGCTTACAGTTGTAATGCACCATTCAATTATGTATGGAGGGTGCCCTCTTTTCCTTTAATAAATAAAACTCTTCTTCCAAAGGAGTTTAGAAGGCTGTATGAAACTCTTAACAATTTGATGGACCACTTCATTTTACTTTCTTTAACTTCAATACAAGGTAACAAGCTTCCTGGTTTTCATAAATATGATATCAACTGTGTAGTATCACAAAACGATTTTCACTGCTCGTGGGCACTTATCTTCTTCTTGGGTCCTACTCCTCCATATAGATAGATGGCTCAATGACAGTCTATCTGCCCTTGGCCTCTATATCATGGCTGAGTGCCCTATATATAGATGGCCCTCCCTCAGATTGGACGAATTCCATGAAAAGCACTTTGAACTCACCTGCTATATTCTATGCAATCTAATAGTAGTTTAAGAAGTGGTTTGATGTAGAAGTATCACTCAAATGTGAGAGCACAACAACTTTCTTGTGTGTGGTCTTATTCACAATGTTAAGTTTTAAATGATTATGGAGTACCCAAATTCTTCCTAGGATTTCCCATTTTCATCCCATCAGTCTTGGACATCCCCTCTGAGCAATTATCAGATCCTGCATCGACCTTTTCATGGTGATAGCTGATGATGCTGTTCATTCTTCTGGCTCGAGCCTTGCTATAGAATTGATATCACCGGTCTTACCCTTTATTTCATCAGCTGCATGCTCCATTGAGGGGTCTTCTTCTCGCAAGGCTATTTGTACTTCTAGTTAGTCCTTATGGTTCGGGGTTTAACTGCTTGAGTTTACCCCATTTGTTTTATTTACATTTTGTTTGTGCTTTGTGTTTAACTGCCTTTCATTAATTAGGGTCTATTTTACTGTAGTATTTCTCAATTGTAACAGTATACTTTTTGGGTCCCATTGAACTGCTTTGGTCATCTGAGGACATTAATATACTATCTTTCTTACCTTATATTTCTTGTGGGCGTGTAAAAGAAAACAATAGGATGTGGATGAGTATGGAGGATATTCACAGTCACACAGATTCTTGAACCCATATAGAGATTGGATCAGATAACAGGATGGACACTTTTTTTGTATCTTTAACGAACCAAGTCTGATAAGCCATGCTGAAAGCCACATATAGCTGTAATTAAATAACACACACATATATTTGCATGAATTGATAATTCACTATTACTACCATTGGACTGCATATTTTTACTGCCAAGTCCACAAACCCTATATTTGAAACCCCTGATGTGCACAGACCTGTACCCTTACCCACACTTTATGTAACTGAACTGACAAATTCCAATTTGAGTTCCCAATGACTTCCATTCGGACGGGGTGAGGTTTGCTTATCGTATTTTAAAGCAATCAAAGATGTTTGATTTTGACTATGAGGTTGAGGAACTTGAGGTGTTCAGAAATTAATTTCTTGTGGTCTTTACTCTTTGACTGCATGCTTTGATTAATCAATACTACTCAATGAGGGTAGCCAAATCTTCTTGTTTATGGTGATAAAGCTTATTTCAAATCTCCTTATTTTTTAAAATTTTGGATTTGATGTGCTTGTGGTTTTTGTTTGACTTAAGAAGTGTCTGCAGGTAATTAACGTTTCATCTCCAAACACCCCTGGACTGCGGAAGCTCCAGGGAAGGAAACAACTGAAGGACTTAGTAAAGAAGGTTGGAATAGTTTATTTTTGTTTTTCTGGCAGTAATTTTGCAAGTTTGCTTTTTCTGTCCACTTTTATTTCATTGCTTGTATTATATTCTTGTAAACCTACGCTATGCTGCATCTTGGCATGAATTATGATCAAATCTTTGCATATTGAAGGTGCTTTCTGCACGTGATGAAATGCAGTGGGGGGAGGAGGGCCCACCCCCTTTGCTTGTAAAAATTGCTCCTGACTTGTCTACGCAAGACCTTGCAGATATTGCTGCGGTAGGCTAGGCTCTCAGCTAATAAATTTATTTGCAACTTGAACCTGATCCTTAATTGTTGACTGTTCTTTTTGAGATAAAATCAATATAATAGTTATTTATGCTATGCTCTGTTTTTATTTGCAGGTTGCACTCACTCTCAGATTGGATGGCCTGGTACAGTTTTGAAGACATTGTTTTCCTGTGTTTTTTTACAGAAGTTGGGAACTGTATGTAAATGAAGATTTCTATGTTTTGATATACTTATTAAATGTCATAAATTTTAAAAGCAAGGAAATTATGACAATGCCCGAAATTGAGTGAAAGTTATAAATAAAAATTGTGCCGACACTCATCCAGACTTCAATGTTTAAGTGCATAGGTCATATTTGACCAGGGTGGGATCTATAATGGATCCAAGTCAGCCCCATTTGGATTATTCGAATAAAAAACAGTGTCTATACGCCCTATAAATAAACTGTTTTTTGTTAGCCAGATACTGAAGTGACACCATTTGGAGAATATTGAAGGCCAAGAGCACCACGTAAGTCCATAAAAATTACAGTAGAGTCAAGCTTTGGATTACTAGTTTTTATTGAGCGATTTTTGATCTGCTCCATAACCATAGTTTTAAGTGTAGCTGATCTACACCTTAGAGTCCAAAATGCTAGTGTGGAGGACAACCTTGCTCTGATACCAAATGATGTAGACGCAGTCAAGGAACCCAATTAAGAGAAGCCTTTGACCACACAGCCCTTTAGAGTCAACGCGTGGGACAATTACAAGATAGATAACAGAACACAAACACAGTAACTGTATTATTTGTTCACAAGAGGAACGACACTAAAAAATAGACCGATAGCCAATGATAGAGCATCAATAATCTCCAAAGAGATACATACTTAGAGAAGTTGCATTGTTGTAGAGTGTCCAACAACTGCCACAACAATTACCAAATCCTATCCGTCCTCAGCTCTATTGCCTACCCTAAGGCATATCGGTTTGTTTATATAGGCATTCAAGCCCCCCAAAAGTACTATCTAACTTAGCTACACACTTTCCATTAAGACTCCAAAAATTATGGAGGTTACAAATATAAGGTCCAACAGATCCATCAAAGTAAGTCGGCTTGATCCAGACTTTCTGTGGGATCACAATTTTCATCCGTAGCAGTAAGCAACATTGGTAGACCACCGTGGCATCACTAGACCATCACGGCATTGGTTTAGATCTGCCCAACATCATATAGACACAACAATGTACTCTTAACTATTTTTGGTTGACACAGGATTACTAATGGACCCAGATGCTCTTGCATCACATTACAAGAAGCATTTTTAGAAGTTTGTGTGATGAGGGAAGGCTCATCCCAATACCAAACTTGCATGAATAACTATGAAGTCATTGGATTTCTATGTCAGGGATTCTTGAGATGGGTTGCATGACTTCTCGTGTCCTACCATGCATGGGTCCTTGATGGTGAAAAGGGTGGAAACATTAAGATAACTTCATTGATATCATAAGCGAGAGCCAATGGAGGTTTACCAAATTTCAAATTGCGTTCATTGGGCTGACTTGCATTTACATTGAGATAGTTCCATTGGGCTTTTCTTCCATTTAATGTTTGTAACCCATTTAATTATGGGTAGAATGTCTCAGGGGATACATTGTAAGTAGTTGATTGTGTCTATACATCACTACATTTTTAGAAAGTCGTCGTTTCCAAATAGAGGATAGTCTGAGCATATTGTTGCAAAGAGTACATCATTAGTGATATGTATCCAAGTCTGAAGGAGGGCTATAAGGATTGAGTCAATGTGGAAATACTGCAGTGTTTGAATATTGTAAGTTTGTGGGCATTGTGTTGTGTGTGTATGTAAGATTGAAATTTTGGCAATTGGTCTCTAGTTGATGTAACCATGTTGTTGAATAAATACATCTTCGTTGTCGCTATAAGTGAGCATGTTAAGATTCCGTTGTGTAATTCTATAAACGGCTCGGCTAAAAGGATTTCATTAGGAACCCTAACTGCTGTTGCATCACCTTGCTTAGCCCATTACAACTCATAGAGCAAGAGCCAGATAAGCCCTCAGAGTATATTGGGCGAGAGGAATTTTAGATTGGGATTGATTCAATGTTTCACTCAAAGGCAAGGCCCTTCGAAACATGATCCACTGATTTTTAGGGTGTGGAGAATGAGCTTGTGCCAGTATTTTTTCTCGGCCCAAATAATGCATATTCTTATGAGACTGTCTCATTTTTTGCTATGGGACCTGTGCTCCAAGTCCTTCAGGGCATTACTATTGTGGTTGGGCATTTAGATGTGGTGGGAGGGCCGTCTCAAATACATACGTTTTTGGATGAAGCCTCTTGCATTGATCCACAAGGATCTACCAATAGTGGTTCACTCGTTACTACCAAGCGTATCTTCATAGCTTGCAATGCATGCGGTTCCACTTCAACAGATTGCAACATTCCATAACCAAACTCACTAGTTCACAATGCTTCCAAGACCATCCATCCATCTCCAAAAGATGCCACACACACTCTAGTAGTGGTGCAAGGCATCCATTCGTCCCCAACGGATACTGCACACACTCTTGCAGCGACACAATGCGATTTGTGCCGATCAGCCATAGTGCCACCTGAGCATGCACCAAACGTTTTGCAGTATATATCATCGGCCTCAGCGGTCTAATACACCTCTATGCTAAACCGCAAAGGGAAATTGACACCGTGTGGTATTGCGAGGTGTCAAGAACTTGCTACCTCTATCCCAACAATGATGTTGTTTAGTGCGACTCTGTGGCATGCCGCACCATGCCACATGGCATTCACAAGATTGCCATCATGCCGGAGTCCCTTCTCATACCGAGTACTGTTTAGTCTAGCTACATAGCACTCAGACAGTTGAGAGTCACACACGGCAAAGCTCATTTGTGCATGTTTCCTCATATCTATATATAGGCTGCCCCAAATAGATGTATAGGGCCATTGGAGTTCACTTTTTCTTGCTTATTGATGAGTCATAGCCTCATTGTATATTGCATATTTGAGCTCAATTGATTGAATAAGAACCCATTTCCATATTAAGGTTTTTCCAAAATGGGTTACTTGAGGGTAGATTTTGGTTTTCATGTGTGAATGATTTTTCCCATAATGGTTTCATCTCTATTTCGGCATAGTTCGTGTAAGTTGGGAGGATTTTTTTGCTATTTTCACACTTCTAAGTACAATTCTTGAAGTAGTTGCTAGCAATCTTCCATCTAACATCTGAAAGTTGGTGAATTAACTCTGTTGAGTTTGTTTTACAGATCATATTTGGCATCAAATGTAGGATGAAAACTTCGCACAAACACAAAAGATCCCACGAGAACATTGTTCACACATACTGTACACATTGTAATGAGACAGTTCCTCTCTTATAAAGGTTTATTGCAGGACTGTTGGAGTTTGGTAACTGTTTGCTTCAAATAGTAGTAGTTCCTATGGTATAAGGTAGGGACCACAGCAATTACTTAGTGAAGCTTGCTGGGACCGATGTCTCTCTTTGACATTATGCCAGGTAGGATGGATGTGGCCAAATTAGTTAAAGCCAAGAAGTAGTCATCCTAATTTTCAACAGGACTCTACAAATGAACTTCGAATGATGCATATTGCTATAAATAGGTTTGATAATTGCCATACCCTGGTCTTCACCCTGACAGTCTTGTAAGAGCATGTATGCATCTATGCCTACTTAGTGCTTGAGTAAGATTGCATCACATGATAATCATATAGATAGAGTTTTTTGGTTTCCATGTGTATGAGGAAGTTGCCCTGGAACTACAACAAATTAAGAATTAACAAGCAGAGAGAAACCCTAGAATGATTTCCTGCATAAGAGTAATGAACATATGCAAGCCTTTTGAACTGACGCTGGCATTAGTCTCTCCTTCCGTTTGATGACAAAGAAACTGGTGGTGAGTCAGTGTCGCCATTTATCTGGTGTTTAGATGCTCAACACAATGGTTTTCTCACAAGTTTTCTTGCAGGCTTAACTATCCTGGTGCTGGAAGTTGGTTGTGATGGTCTCCCCAAAAAATATGATACTCCTCTTGCCCAAAAAGAAAAAAATGATTCCATACTTGCTGTCTGGTGTATACCTCCTTGTTTATACGGAAAATAAACAATGAATGCCCAGAACTCGGTAGAATTCAGAATACCAATGAAAAGCAGATTCAAAATACCTTCTGAAACACTTGTCTTTATAATGCTCAACTTCAAAGAGACTGATTATTTCTCCAGTGTATAATCCACGAGTAGACCATTCCTTACTGCATTGTAGAAGCACTGTTTAATGTCCAACCACTATACTTTGAGTGCGTGTTTAGATTGGGATGTTTCTTACATAGACACAAGTTGATGACAGATTCTACATCTGACTGGGAGGTATCCTTTCTTGGCTCTCTCTCTTTTTAGAGGCCTGCTTTGACACAACAATGTCAATGACTCTCCTAGGTTACTGAGATCTCAATGCTTCTTCACTAGTAGGAGGCAACATATCCACTTTCTTTCAGTTTCCCAATCAGTTATGTTTAACTGTATTTCTTAGGATGTTGAACTTAAGAACATGCCATGTAAGTGTTTATGGGAGACTGCGAGGTTTATTAGTTCTTTATCATATCTCACAGAATCGAAGCATGAAGCTGTTTCTGACCAGAACTGATATTCATGGAGATTCTAATATACCTGCCCTGCACTGTTCCCTTCCCTGAACTACATAATGAATGGATCTAGTCTAAGTCACAAGGCTTGAGTTCACGTTTATGTTCGATGAGGATAAAGTTTGGTTCAAGTTCGACAATGGATGCAGTTTGAAAAAGAAATGTCTATAAGTTTGAGAAAAAGTCTTTTTTAACAATTTTATTTTGTAAAAAAATGCACAAATGAATCAGAGGGACAGTGTAGAGAGCTTTATGTTATTTGCTTCAGTTGGTACATGTATATATACATACATTTATAAAATAATGCAAAAACATGCCAAAAACTTCCAATTTGTGAGATCCGAGCACTTATATTAAACAATTAAAATATTACATGTATTAATTAAATACATAACATTAAACTATAATGTAAAAAAAGTAAATAACATAGGACACAAGTATTTAATGTGGAAAACCCAAAGGGTAAAATCCCATGGTCAAAACGGTAAAATTCCATTTATGAGAAACATTTATAGTCCAGTAATAATCTCCATTCACGTCACTCCTCTGCACAATTATAATTCACCCACGTGAATTCTATTCAATTCATTTCACTTGACTTTGCGGGTCAATTTAAATAGTTTAAATGGGCGTGACTTCTCGCGAAGCACCCCAACTATTAATTAATTGATTTATAAAAACCAATTTAACCATAAACCTAAAGTTTATATTAAATAAATTAAAATATACAATATTCTAATTTATTTAATTATAAACTATAGTTTATATATAACTAGAACACTTAATATTAATGTTCTAACACTCACCCTTAATATTAAGCGGGGATCATATACCAATGTTATCTGTTTATACAACAATATTTACAATCCTTAAACCATAGTTAAGGTTTAGGCTAGCATATCACATTTGAAGGATTTATACACCATCATGCTAAACTTACCTTTTGGTATAAAAAGTGTTGGAATCCATAAATCAAAAATTATGATTTAGGCTAAACATGATTTTTGAGACTACATCTCACAGTTTCTCATGGAAAATTTATACCATCTCTGGGAACTTTTTATAAAGCAAGGACCTCCTTTACAATATGAAGCAACATTACTGGACTACACAATAAACTTAGAGTTATAAGTTTACTAAGATAATAAAAAGATCTTTTACAATGCTTTAAATTAGAGCAAAGGTATAAAGGTGAAGTAGAAAACACATGGCCAACTGTCAAGAGGTGGCATTGTCATGCATACTCCCCCTCAATGGCAACTTTGAAAGGCCAAACATTGCACAAAACTTGTAGAATTTTACGACACACAATGACTTCATAAACATATCTGCAACTTAATCCTCAGTCAGGCAGTACTGGAAATCTATATCACTGCAGAGAACCTTCTCTTGGATGAAATACATACGGATTTCTATATGCTTCGTTGTTTGCTGCTGAACTATATTATTAGCAAAAATAATACGACTCTGACTATCACATAGAAGAGGAGTACTTTCTTTAATTTCCATGTGAATCTCTTCCAACAATCGCTTTAGCCACATGGCTTCTTTCGTTGCTTCCATCGCACTTCTATATTTTGCCTCGGTAGAAGAGATGGAGATTGTAGGCTGTTTTTCGCTACTCCAAGTAATGACACGTATACCAAACTTGAACACATATCCAATTGCAGATTTTCTATCTATCACATCACCAACATGGTCAGAATCACAATATCCATATAAACATGCATTATCAGAAGAAATATAATGTAAACCAAAATTAATTGTTTTTTTAATATATCTCAATATTCTTTTGACTAACTTCCAATGATCGTGATATGGTTAATGCATGAATATTGATGCAATACCTACTGCATATGCAATGTCAGGTCTAGTAATAGTAAGATAAATCAAACTACCTACAAGCTGCTTGGAAAGAGCGGGATAATTTTGTCACATGCATGTTTAGGATCAAGTTTACAACCAACTTCAATAGGAATAACAATTGGTTCACAATCTATCATATTAAACCTTTTAAGCAAGTTAGTAGCTTATTGTGACTGAGATAAGACAATATTTTTTTTATCTTGAAATATTGCCATGTCTAAGAAATGATGCAATAATCCTGAATCAGTCATTTCATAGTATTGTTTCAATTTAGCTTTAATTTTGAAAACTAAACTATTAGAATTGCTAGTAATAAATAAATCATCAACATACAATACAATAAGAATAATCTGATCATTTTCAATTTTAACAAAAAAATCATTATCAGAAGAATAGTTGGTGAAATCAATATCTTTGAAAAAACTATTTATTTTTGCATATCAAGCTCTAGGAGCTTGTTTTAAGTCATATAGAGATTTTTCCAGTTTACACATACAATTCTTTTTCAGGTTCCTCTAAACCTTTAGGTTGAGTCAAGTAAGTTTCTTTTTTTAAATCACCATTCAGGAATGCATTCTTAACATCCATTTGGTGGATTTCCCATCCGTATTAAGCAGCCAAGGCAATAAGAATCCTAACTATGCTCATTTTTGCAACGAGTGCAAAGGTTTTTACGTAGGCGATACCAAGTTTTTGATTAAACCCGCGAGCTACCAAACTGACTTTGAATTATCAATATTGCCATGAACCTTATATTTGATTTTGTATAGCCACCTAAAGCCAACAATACTATGTTTTTCCGAAGGAGTGACAAGATTCCAAGTCTGATTTTTGATTAAGGCAAAATATTCAGCTTTCATAGCTTCTACCCATCTTTCGTTGTGAGATGTCTCTTCGAAATATTGGGTTTCTTGCTCATACATAGTCATTAAGGCATGATAGGTATGATGGCTTCTAGTCATTTTACTATTGTTATTAGGATTAGAGTTTTGAAGAAGAGACTGAGCCCATTTAGTTCTTTTAGTTATGGAGGAAACAAGAAGAGACTCTTTTTCAACTACAGAGTCATTATTACCATCTATTTGATCATCATAATCATCATTATCAAGATCATTGTTTTCTAACTCATTAGGTTCATCATAGATAACAGAAACAGAAGAAGATGAAGAAGAAAAAAAGGGTTTTTCCAAGATTTTAACATTCGTGTTCTCAATAACCTCATGTTTAACAGGATCATAGATCCCAAGACATTTTGTTTTTGTTCCATAACCTATAAAGATGCACTGATAGGAGAATTTATCTAACTTCTTCCTTTTTACTTTAGGAATGAAGATAGAGGCAAGACCTCCAAAAATTCTCAGATGAGATATACTATGTAATGTCTCCTTTCCCAATTGAAGACCTTTGGCCCATTTCGTCAACCCGACGGCCAAAGGAAAAGTATAAGGGTGACTTAAGTTACAATAAGTTATTACAAAGTGCAAAAAAAATTAATAAAGCACTTGTATTAATTTATTTGACTTAATAATAAATTTGTAATCTCTAAATGGGTATATTGGGTCTAATATTATGTTGTGTCCTTTCTAGGGAAAATAGAAAAGAAGCCCATGATGTGTTTTGTCATCCCTAGGCAAAATGCGACTTGGACAAAGGAGGGAAGTGGAATCTAGAAAAGATAAAAATTATTGCTCTTCCCAAGGAAAGTGCGACTTGGCATGAAGGGCCATTATTTAACGATTATTTGTCCTAGGAGGAAGTGCGACTTGGTTTGTGCCTATTGTTAGGGTATTTTGGCACTCTTCTTTCATTGGAAGATGAAAAGGTCATTTTGTAATATTTTTCCTATAAAAAGGAGAGGGATGGCTGGGTTAGAGCACCATTGTAATCATTTATGATTTCTGAATCTGATCTTAAGCCAGGTGCTTCTGTATAAAATATTCTAAGGACGAAACCCTTAGTATATTGCCTCTAGAGGACGAAAACCCTCTTGGAGATTAGGAGGAATTTCCACACTGGATCTTCCATAGAGCTTATAAGATTTTAAGTATTTTCCAGCAGCAGTTAAGGCGTTTTGGCAATAAAGGATTGAAGAATTCATCGCAGTAGTGTCACTGTATTTTCTGTGTATGTCTTGGACGCATCTTAGGTCTGAATTTTATTAGCATCAATTGTACTGATTTCTGGAAGTCCAAATAACTATTTTTCAATGATTTTAGAAGGTTTTATAGTGTTGTACACAGTCACTTAAATCTGCAGATTTCTGTGTTAAATTCCAGCCTGTTTTATATTCATAAACATCAGATTTTGCTTTATAATAAACTGTTATAGTTCTGAGCTTTGTTAGTGCAAGGATTGATACGGCTGATAGTGATTTCATGGGGACTTTCCATCATCAAAACTAGACGCCTTTGCTAGAATACAGCTTAAACTGCTAAATTTATGGCTGCACAGTCTTCAAAACAGTCCAGTTTTAGGCTAGGTTTCTATGCAAATCCCTAGTCGCACTTCTTTCATAAATTCAGATCTGTATTAGTGTGAATGCTATAAAAAGTCATAAATCAGCTTTAGTGTTGTAATTGATCTAAATTGTATTGAAGAACAAGCAAGATCGATCCATTTGGGGATCTTTCAGTGGTATCAAAGCATTAATCCTCCCACCTGGAGGGTTTTGTTTTGGTTTTGTTTTATGCAGCCTAGAGAAGTTGGGCCACATAGATATTATACAAGGAGTTAGGCTCGTATTCGAACAGATCTGAATACTGAAAGTAGTTTCGGGATCATGGACAAAAGGGAGGATTCACACACTCCACGATGAGAGCGACTTGACCCAGATGCTCTTTTCAGCGGTATGATCGATCCCCATCAGGAAATGATGCACACTGTGAGACAGCTGATGGAGAATTTGATTATGGATAGAACGAGAAATCGGCATGATAGAAGGGAAAGATCTGCGTCCATAGCCAGTAGCCACAGAAGGCACAATAGGGTACTTACTGAAGTGGGTAGCGTGAGAGGTTCCCCTCCATGTGATAGGAGATATACAGAGGAAAGGAGACCCAAGAGGACTGCGGATCGACCTATGCAGCCTAGATTCCTACAGAGGGAGGAGCCACCATTAGTTGAAGAGCCACTTGAAGACATAGCCTTTCAAGATAATGTGATGGCAGCGCATGATGAGTGGAGAGCTCTACCACAGGAGGTACGGAATGCCTTTCCCCTCCACCAGTATTGTACTCAAAGGAGGGAAAGCTTGAGAGTTAGACAGGTACAGAGGCCAAAAGACCAACAAAATAGGGAGTTGAAGCATGCCACCAACAAGGTGACCCTTTCCACATTTGATGGTAGTGGAAAGATTAGTGCCAGAGCATGGATTCACAAGCTCGACACATATCTCACTCTCAAGCCTATGCAGGAGCAGGAGGCTATCCAATTTGCCACGTTGCACCTTGAGGGAGTAGCGTATGATTGGTGACACCATGGGCTTATCACTCAGAGACATGATCTTTTGCAATTATACAAGGAGTTTAGTGAGAAGCTGATTGCGAGATTTGATCGTATGGATGTAGAGCTTTACTATAGGGACTTGGCACAACTTCGACAGAGTGGACACGTTGATGCATACATCAACGAATTTCAGCGTATAGCAGTGATGGTGCCAGAGATGCCTGAGAAGCGAGTGGTGATGTTGTTCATTGAAGGACTTCATGGCAAGCTGAGAGGATTGGTTAAGGCTCTTAACCCTACAACTTTGCATGAGGCTATTCGAACAGCCTTGGACTTGGACACTACTCCAATGCAGCCCCAAAGGAAGAACGTCAAGGAGGAAAAATCAGAACAACAAGAGCAGCCCACTTCTTCAAAGGTTGAGTTTACACCCAAGAGGGAGACTGTTTCAAAGAGTGAACTTCGCCGGTTCATTGCAATGATCCGTGGGAACCAGGGCATTGGTGTCTTGGGAAAGGCAAAATCCATCTCATAAAGGTTGAGGATGAAGAGTCCGAGGATGAATAGGAGCAGCCAACACCAGGTATTGCAAATGAGGGTAGACTCACCTATCTTTCGGGAGCACCCAAATATAATCCATTCATGTTTGAAGGCACAATGTTCGGGTGTAGGATCATGGCACTATTGGATAGTGGATCTACACATAACTTCCTTGATGCCAGGTTGGTAGACCAAAAAGGTTTACAATGTGATAATTTTGAAGGCTTTGATGTGACTATAGCAGGAGGTCTCACTCTCCCATGCAAGAAGAAGGTCAACCAAGTTAGCATTTTATTTGGTGAGTATACACTTTGTGATGATTTATATGTCATGGATTTGAAAGATAACAATGTTGTGCTTGGCATGCAATGGCTTCATTCGTTGGGAAGAGTCACCCAAGATGTGGAGGCTATGGAGCTAAGTTTCCAACACAAAGGGAAACAAGTCACATTGAGAGCACTCAAGTACACTCTGCCCCACCAAATGGCAGCCAAGTCTATGATAGTTTGGGACCAGGGACCATCTCGAGAGGACTTCTACAAAGATTTTTCATTGCATATCAGCACGGACCAGCAAGGAGGTGATGAAGAGTGCGGCAAATTCGAAGCATACATGAGGAGGCTGGTTTCACTAATGACAAGTAAGTTGCATAAGTTTTTTTTTGTAGTGTTTGAAAAGCTTCGGCTGGTTTGGGATCTTGGAACTGGTAAGAATGCAGTTTATGATTGCTTGGGGGCAAGCAATCTCGGGAAGGGAGGACTGTAATGTCCCCTTTTCCAATCGAAGACCTTTGGTCCATTTCGTCAACCCGACGGCCAAAGGAAAAGTATAAGGGTGACTTAAGTTACAATAAGTTATTACAAAGTGCAAAAAAATATTAATAAAGCACTTGTATTAATTTATTTGACTTAATAATAAATTTGTAATCTCTAAATGGGTATATTGGGTCTAATATTATGTTGTGTCCTTTCTAGGGAAAATAGAAAAGAGGCCCATGATGTGTTTTGTCATCCCTAGGCAAAATGCGACTTGGACAAAGGAGGGAAGTGGAATCTAGAAAAGATAAAAATTATTGCTCTTCCCAAGGAAAGTGTGACTTGGCATGAAGGGCCATTATTTAATGGTTATTTGTCCTAGGAGGAAGTGCGACTTGGTTTGTGCCTATTGTTAGGGTATTTTGGCACTCTTCTTTCATTGGAAGATGAAAAGGTCATTTTGTAATATTTTTCCTATAAAAAGGAGAGGGACGGCTAGGTTAGAGCACCATTGTAATCATTTATGATTTCTGAATCTGATCTTAAGCCAGGTGCTTTTGTATAAATGTATAAAATATTCTAAGGATGAAACCCTTAGTATATTGCCTCTAGAGGACGAAAACCCTCTTGGAGATTAGGAGGAATTTCCACATTGGATCTTCCATAGAGCTTATAAGATTTTAAGTATTTTTCAGCAGTAGTTAAGGAGTTTTGGCAATAAAGGATTGAAGAATTCATCACAACATTGTCACTGTAGTTTCTGTGTATGTCTTGGATGCATCTTAGGTCTGAATTTTATTAGCATCAATTGTACTGATTTCTGGAAGTCCAAATAACTATTTTTCAGTGATTTTAGAAGGTTTTATAGTGCTGTACACAGTCACTTAAATCTGCAGATTTCTGTGTTAAATTCCAGCCTGTTTTATATTCATAAACATCAGATTTTGCTTTATAATAAACTGTTATAGTTCTGAGCTTTGTTAGTGCAAGGATTGATACGGCTGATAGTGATTTCATGGGGACTTTCCATCATCAAAACTAGTCGCCTTTTCTAGAATACAACTGAAACTGCTAAATTTATGGCTGCACAGTCTTCAAAATAGTTCTGGTCCAGTTTTAGGCTAGGTTTCTATGCAAACCCCTAGTCGCACTTCTTTCATAAATTCAGATCTGTATTAGTGTGAATGCTATAAAAAGTCATAAATCAGCTTTGGTGTCTTAATTGATCTAAATTGTATTGAAGAACAAGCAAGATCCATTTGGGGATCTTTCATACTAGGTTTTTTATTAGTCCACTTTTATAAGGAAGTAGATTAAAAAAGGGCTTAAGTAGGAACATAATAGAGTATGAACAACGATATTCATTGCTTCAGCCCATATAAACTTAGGAACTTGAGCTGAGTGCAACATGTTTCTAGCCATTTCAAGGATGGTGTAGTTTTTTCTTTCCGCAATACCATTTAGTTGAGGAGAGTAGGGAGTAGTTAGTTCCCTTTGTATACCATATTCGATACAAAATAAATCAAATGCTTTATTAATATATTCTCCTCCGTTATCTATTCTAAGTCTTTTGATTTTACGATTAGAACTATTCTCAACTAAAGTTTTAAATTCTTTAAATTTTGATTAGACATCCGATTTATTTTTGATAAAGGACCAAATCATTTGAGAATAATCATCAATAAAAGTGACAACATCCAAAGAACCATTTAGTAGATTAGATATACTAGGGTTTTTATTAGTCCACTTTTCTAAGGAAGTAGATTTAAAAAGGGCTTTAGTAGGAACATAATAGATAAGATAAGATAAATATATTAATGTCCAACAAATGGCCACAAAAGTAGGTCAATGGGACTACAGGCCAAACAATATACAAAGTGCGAGTGGGGACAACTCAAAATGAATTCCCAAAAATAGAAAAGAAGAGAAAAGACAATAGAAAGGAAACCCGAAGCCAAAAACCCCCACAGGTGGGGGCAATGGAGCAAACGGGGGAAGCAAAGAAGGGAATGAAGGGGGAGACAAACAAGGACCAATGGTCTAATCACGAATGGTAGCCACACCCCTCTTAACATTAGAGGCCGACGAAAAGAAGCTCCTGATGGACTGACAACCCGACGAATGGGGTGGAAGCCTCCTTCCCTACTGAGCTTTGAGACTGAACATTAGAGGCCGACGAAAAGAAGCTCCTGATGGACTGACAACCCGACGAATGGGGTGGAAGCCTCCTTCCCTACTGAGCTTTGAGACTGACGTGACGGTCAGGAGGACGAATGGAGCTGGACTGCCCTCTGGTACGTGTGTGCATCCGATTCTGCTGACGGTGATCGAAAGAAGTGTGATCGAGAGAAGTGTGATCAAGAGAAGTGTGAGGGTCTAACCGGGGATGAACTGATCTATGCACTTTATCTGGGTCAGAAAGGCTTTGTCGTTTAGTACCTCTACTAGTGGGTAGAACCGGAAAGAAGGCCGTAATCCGTCTCGTGGGGACGATTCTCGGAGGGGGATGAAGAATCTGGTCTCGTAACAACAATATTCATTGCTTCAGCCCATATAAACTTAGGAACTTGAGCTGAGTGTAACATGGTTCTAGCCATTTCAAGGATGGTGTAGTTTTTTCTTTCCGCAATACCATTCTGTTGGGGAGAGTAGGGAGTAGTTAGTTCCCTTTGTATACCATATTCGATACAAAATAAATCAAATAGTTTATTAATATATTCTCCTCCATTATCTATTCTAAGTCTTTTGATTTTACGATTAAAACTATTCTCAACTAAAGTTTTAAATTCTTTAAATTTTGATAAGACATTTGATTTATTTTTGATAAAGGACCAAATCATTTGAGAATAATCATCAATAAAAGTGACAACATACAAAGAACCATTTAAGGATGGAACTTCTAATGGTCCTCTAACATCACCGTGGACAAGTTCCAGAGGTTTTGAGGAGTTAGCTTCATGATGACTATGGAAGGGGTTTGCTGATTGCTTACCACGTATGCACCACGTATGCACCCTTCACAGGTTTCATGAGCATGAGAGAGAGGTGACAGACCGGTAACAAGGTTAAGCCAAGATGTGTCATACATGCTCCTAAAGTTAACATGTCCTAATCTTTCATGCCACAACTAAACATCATTCCTATTTTGAGTAGACAAACATAAAGCAGAAGCAACACCTTTAAAAACATATAAACTATTCTTTTATATGCCTTTAGGAATAGTAACCTCTAACTCATTCTTAATGAACCATTTATCCTTTAATAAAATTGCACTATAATTATTGAATTAGTTGTGAACAAGAAAAAAAACTGCTTTTCAATTTAAGAACACAAAACATTATTCTTAAAACCATTGAAAACTTCTATTTTTCCTTGACTCTGAACATCGAGAATGGAATGATCACTTAGATAGATTTGATCATTACATCCTCTAATATCAATTAGAATATCAGATCTATACGTCATGTGCCTAAATGCACCACTATCTAATATTCATTCATTTCTTTGGCAGTGACTAATGCAACATACAAAGCAACTACATTGGGTTTTTTATTATTCTTTTGATTCTGATTTGGTTTATTCCCTTTTTGATTTTTGAAATTTGGCTTGTTTTTATTTACCCTACAATCTTCCTTTTTGTGACCAAATTTCCCACAATTATGACATCTCCCATCAAAACTAACTCTTAAATTCCCTGATATCTTTTCTTTACAAGGAGGTTTAAAGTTTGAATTTTTGATTCTTGTTGAACCTAGAAAAGCTTATATCAGGTTTTTGTGCAAGAAGTGCCTGAGTGACATTCTTCTTCGAATCAAAGTTTAACATGACCTGCTCTTTCTGAATTAGGAGAGCACTAAGAGTAGAAAGGTCGGGAATATCTTGTTCAGTTTGATATTTTGAATTTAGAATGGAAATAAAGATCCTAAATCTCTCATGGATGTTCATTTGAATAATAAAATATAACAATTTATCATGAATCAAATTACAGTTATATCTATCTAATTGAGATTTAATATTTTTAATTTTTGCTAGAAAATTAAGTATTTTTTCGTCTCCCTTCATGGGAGTTGTCATTAACTCAAGAATCAATTTTATAGTTTTTGACAAATGTGTACCTTCGTGCATTGATTCTAACTGTGTCCAAGCTTCACTCAAACTTTCATGGTTTCCAATACGAAGTAGGAAGTTGTCCTGCACGCTTCCCAATAAGATAGACATTGCTTCCTACACGTTTTGTTGAAATGCGGATATATTTTCTACTGCCATTTGTCTACCGGTCGGTGCTTTCTCCTTACCGTTCACGACAGTCCAGAGTTTGCGTGCTATAAATTCCGCCTTCAATCTGATTTTCTAGATGTTGTAGTTTGTCGCATTCAATATCTGCGTCTTGTTAATGTTAAAGTGATTAGAATTCATTTTTGAAGCTTTCAAAAGTTCAAATGAAGAGCAGAAAACAAGTTTATTACGACAATTGAACGTTTTAAAGCCTTATTTTTCACTTTTAAAAAAAATTAGGTTTTTATGAAGGCAAAAAATTGCAAAGGGTTTTAGAAAATTCCCCTGTCGTTTTTAAGTGAGAATACACGTCAAATTTCAGAGTTTTTGTCCTCTTTCACACCGAAATTAACCTGCCACCAATTCTTACAAAGATTATATTAATTTTGATAATAAATCTCATAACTTTCAAAACTAAATTGTAAACAAAGTTTATTCTAGTTTTGAAATAAGCCCCTAATTTCGACATTTTCACATACCTAACTATCGTAATAATAAAAAACTTTGCGATAACTTCCTTTTTGAAAAAACAAGAATAAAAATTATAATTATATTTAGAAACCCTTTACAAAATTGTGTTCTTAAATATATATATATATATTTTAGTTTTAATTAACCTAAAATAATAATTTTATATTGTAAAAATTAATAAAAAATGGGTGAGGAGATTGAGCTTCTTGTAGGACCGAGCTCACAACCGAGCTAGTTACTGGTAGGACGAGCTAAGGACTGATTTCATGACTGAGCTCTCAGGTTAGACAAGTATGAAGCGACCAACCATGGTCAAATTTTAATGCAACAACCATACCAACTCGAACGAGCCACATTGTGAACAATAACCATCCATCAAACTAACCACCTTGCGATCGAGCCGTATGCTCAACTCACTGAGTGAGTGACGCGACGAGTTAGACGATGAGTTGGCTTTGCCAACAAAACAATGTATAGGCGTGGCCTAAGCCACAACGAACAATCTCTTCTTTAGGCTATTTAAAGTCGTAAAATTACGTCACTGCCAATGTGGGACTAAGTCTCGGGTAGCATTTCCTCGGCCAAGCCAAGAAGGCTTGCTGCACAAACGGAGCTAATGTGCACATGGTTAATATAATGAGAGAGTCCCTCAACAAACTGCTAGCCACCCATACGTGGCGAGTTGGTTAAGATGCTTCAATTGGGCGTGATAGGTCGACGGTTCGAGACCTGGAGAGCTATGCGCAGGGGTAGGAAGAATCAATTTTGTTTTGGTTTAGCGGCTGAGTCCAAGCTTGAGTTCCAAGGACCATGCCATGTATGTATTGGCGGTGTTTAAGCAAATATTTTAGTGGCCAAGTAAATATTTTAGCGGCTGAGGCCTATGTGTTTTAATATAATATGCATTTTGGGTTAGGTAGTTAGGTGCATAGGTTAAAAACTAGGTAGCCGGTACGTGGGTACGGTTCGGGTACGGGTACGGGGATCCGGTATGTCGGTACGGCAATTTTTTTGGGGGCCCGGGTACGGCACTTGGGTATGGCAGTACAATATACATATAA
Source organism: Taxus chinensis (assembly GCA_019776745.2). Lineage (NCBI taxonomy): Eukaryota > Viridiplantae > Streptophyta > Pinopsida > Cupressales > Taxaceae > Taxus > Taxus chinensis. Next base: position 135,920,058 of record CM034149.1, on the reverse strand, counting down.
AATATTAAAAATATTTTGAAAAGTAACAAGATAAGCAAAATTCCAGCCTTACACATGCATAGATTAAACAAATCTGAAATATACATAGGTGAAATAGCGACAAAAGTTAAAACATATTGATAATTCATTGTTCGAACTTATAACCAGTACATTGTTCAAATCAAAATGTTACAATGTATTATCATTATCTGACATTGTAAACACAAAAATGAAGAATCAAGATACATCAACATTCTAATTAGTAATAGACTAATAGTCTAATGGCTCTGCATCTTCTCCAATGTCTTCAACGAGAGCATCACTACCATCACGTGGTTCATTAGAACCACAAGCACTAGGAGTACAACCAGAACTATTAGCAATGCCGCTCCCGCTAGCCCCACTTTGCAACTCACGCAAAGTACTATCTAGGTCCGGGTCTAGCAATGAAAGTTGGGCAATGGGAACATCCAAGTTTGGAGTATCTGGGTCTATATCCCAACACTTTGTTGGCCCTTTCCTGTACTCATCCTTCTTATGTGATAGAAGGAGCAGGTTAGAATGCACAAAGACCAAATCCTCCGCCTTTTTTGCTCCCAACTTGTTGCGGTTAACTGAGTGGATAAATGAATATGTACCCCAATTCCTCTCAGCTGAAGAAGAACTCGCAACCTATTGAGGCAAGCCGCAAAGTCAATGCAAAATTAAAATTTTAAACTTATAAATATAAAGTAAAAAAGAAAGAGTTAAGAAATTAAAAAAATTAAAATCTTACTTGTGATAAAACTTTTATTGCAAGTGGCATGAGGTAGGGGTATGCTTGTCCATGGAGGTACCACCACGAATAAGCATCCATTCTGTATTTGTCACGAAGAGCGCTAATGGAGTGATCCCTGGAGGATATGAAATTCACAAACTCGCCTCTAACCATGTCTTCTACTTCTGGATCTGGAAAGATTCTAGAAAATGCTGCCTTATACCCCTCACTAACTTCAACATCCCTATATGGTGGGACCCTCCTAGGCAAAGAAAGGATCTTTGCGCTATAGTATTTTGGAGTCAAGGCAAAAGCAAGAAGATGCAATGGAGTAGTCATTTTGTTCCACCTTTCAATGAGATATGAGTGCACTTCCTTGAAGAAGGTCTCTGTAGGATCTTGCTCTTTGGCATTTATGATGGTCTTAATTGACTCAATCATTGAGTCAATTCCATCATAAATCTCACCCATGCATGGATGATCCATATCAACAAATCTCAACATACTCACGATGGACTTAGTAAAACTAAGCAAGTAATCCACACGATCCCACCATGTTTCATCCAGGATCAACAATTTCACATTTCTAGCCCTCTCACTGTTTGCTTGCCTCCATATACTCCAAAGGTCACTGATAACCATGCCACTCAATGCCTCTCGCACCTTCACAAGCCGTCTCAAGACGAGCGTGTGCGAGGCAAATCGAGTCTCAACAACCTAATAAGAAATCAAAAGAAATAAAATTAAGACAAGTAAACTTAAAACATTCAAAATTCTACAAATTACAAACTTATAAAATTAATTTAATGAATTTTAAAAACTAATAATTATTTTTAAAAATAAAAAAGAATGTTACGGGCTACCTTCAATAGCTGCAATGTTGAGAATTTACGAAAGATGGCTTGGGACATGTGGTGGTTGCTGACAAACATTTGAATCTCACTTGCCTCCTCATATACTTGTTTGATCCAAGCAATTTTTGTGCCCAATTGTAACATTAAGTTGAGGGAATGAACCGCACAAGGTGTCCAGAATATGTGTCCATACCATGCCTCAACCAACAACCCTGCAGCTCTACAATTTTTTGCATTGTGCGTTACAACTTGGACAACATTTTGAGGCCCCACTGCCTCAATAGATTCTATGAGGATGTTGGCAATGAATTGGGCATCCTTCACTTGCCCCTCACAATCAATAGCCCTGAGAAACATTGCCCCTTTAGGACACACGGCAACCACATTGATCAATGGCCTATTTGCTGTATCTTTCCATCCGTCAGAAACGATGGACACTCCTGTTTCGAGCCATTGATTCTTGATGGGTAACAATGAGTCTTCAACTTTTTTTCTTTTTTTTGACAATAAGGTGGTGCGCACCTTTTCATACCCTGGGCTAATGTACCCTTTAGGGGCTTCATTAATACATCTCACCATATCTTGCCAGTATGGTGATCTAACAACATTAAATGGGACACCACATGCATAAATAAAGCGTCCAACACTTTGGTTAGCTATGTCCCTGCTTTCATTCTGGAATACCCTTTCCAATGGGCCTACATCTTTTGTTCTTTTGCGAGAAAGAGGTGAATCCTCTTCCCCTCCAGTTGCAATAGGTGTAGACAAAAATGGGTGATCTGGGGCCACAACATCAACGGAAGGAGAAACAGGTGGCTTGCTAATGGTATGTGATCTTCCTTTTCTTGCCATAGGATGATTGGATTTTAATGCCATTGTTGCATCTACTTCCTCTTGCTCTTTAATGTATGCAAGGGTCTTTGCACGTGGCAACCCCTTTCCATCCAACCCTCCACATGTTCTGATTCCGTGGCGAATAGCCCCACACAAATGGGCTTTCACCCGACTGTAGGAGCTCTTAAATTGCATATTACATTGTGAGCAAACCCAAACAAAACCCCCTCCACCTGGTAATTGTTCTAGTTGTTTGACATGCCTCCAAAGGGGGGAGGATGGATCATTTTTGTGAAGGAGACCTTTACTACTTTCACCCACAGAACTAGAACTCGCAGCCATTTTAAGTTTTTAACTACACAATGCATTTAAAAAAATTAAAACAAATTTAGTCTTGAGAAAATGTTGGAAGTTTAAAATTTAAATTTAAATGAAATCAAATGTAGAAAAATGAAGCTTAAAAGTTAAAACAATAACAAAAAACAAACCAAAAAAACAACTAAAAAATAATAAAATATTAAATACAACTAACAAACTAAAACACTCTAAAAAAATCACAAAATACTTACCTCAATACACCCAACACCAATAATGCAAGCTCCTTGAACTCCTTGTCACTTGTTGCAAGCTCCTTCAACTATATGGCACTTGAAATCAACCCTAAGCAATTGAAAATAGTGGAAAAATTGAAGGTGAGAGTCAAATATGCAAATAAGAGGCAAGAATGAAAATGTGAGGTAAATGACTTGTTATTGTTGTTGTTATAGAGTTTGGGCGCACAAATTAGGGTTGAAAAGAATATTTTAATGTTTAGAAAGTCGGTTTGACCTTTGTTTTGACCAAAAAACAAAAAAAAATTAAAAAACGCGTCAAAAAAGTGACGGGTTCGGCGCGTACCCGGCCGTACCCGGGGCCTGCAGGGAGAACCCTGCCCGAACCCGTGCTGAACCGGACCCAGACCCCGTACCAACGCCGAACCGGACCTGAACCTGCCGCCCTTAGGGGCCGTACCGGCTACCTAGGTTAAAACCATATGTTAAGTATTATATGCTAAGCCAAGAGCCAAATTTAAAGGGGGGTGGTGTAGACATAGGTTAATAAATGTCTAGAGTTTGATTACAAAAGATATGCATGCATATGTCAAGGGGGCTAGATAGGGTTTTATATAAGGTTTGAAATTAATTTAACCATGACCAAGCCAAACAAAGTTTCCCGATCAATAAAAAAAAATCCGCAGCATTATTTTTGTGGGTTCCATCTTGGGAAACCTTCAATTTACCCTTGGAATATTATTTTTCCTGCACATTGAAACATTTGGAAAAACCCAATAATTTTTTTGCAAAAGGTATTTAAACAAAATAAAACTTACCTGTGTGAAGAGGAGAGCCACATAAAGTACTTAATACATCGACCAAAATATCATTGCAAATTATTTTTCACGTGGAGAATTTGTTAGAGGATGTCTCATTTGAAATGGAGGGGGAGACATATTTATTTCCTGTGGTTTGTAACCACCCACCAACCATTGGGACCATGCGTTGAATTAATTTATTAAATTAAAATATTTAAATCACGCTCTGGTACCATGTGAAGTCCAAGCACTTGTATTAAGCAATTAAAATATTACTTGTATTAATTAAATACATAACATTAAACTATAATGCAATAAAAGTAAATAATGCAGGACATAAGTATTTAACATGGAAAACACAAAGGGTAAAAAACCAGGGTCAAAACGGTAAGATTCCATTTACGAAAAACATTTACAGTCCAGTAAAAATCTCCATTCACCTCACTCTTCACAATTGTAATTCACCCACGTGAATTCTATTCAATTCATTTCACCTGACCCTGCGGGTCAATTTAAATAGTTTAAACCTATGTTGCTGCATTCGCTGAGGATAATTTTTTTTAAAAATTCGCTGCTAAAAAAGTTGAGGATAAAATGCGTGATTAAATTCGGCTATAGAAAATTAGTATATATTTTTAATATTTTATAAACTATAACACTTTATTAAGGTTATTGGTGTATAAAAATATTAAATTTCAAACATTATAAATTATTTTAGAATTTATTGAAATTAAGAACAATCAGCTATAACAATTTAACAATTTATTAAATCCGTAAAGTTATAAATATATAACTTATTAGAAAAATAAACTATAACAAATTAACAATTTATGAAATTTATAAAATCTGAAAAATAAAGATGTTGTTAAAATTATAAACATATAACTTTATAAAATAAACATAAAAACAATAACAAACTTGAATAAGAGTTTTAAACCCATGATAGGGCACATTCCTGCACACCATCAAAGTAATTGTCTTTCGAGATGCTAATATGACTCCACATTCACGCACGGGATAGGTTACAGGGCACAGATTTTCATTCATGCGCGAACACTCAAAAGCTTCCAAGTTCCAGCATATGATTTTGATAAATTTATTCATGAATTTCAACGATTTTTTTGCTGCAGCTATAGATTCGACGATTTTTGAATTTGATAAATGATATTCGGCGAATGCGGCAACACAAGTTTAAACTGGTGCGACTTCTTGCGAAACACCCCAACTATTATTAAATTGATTTATAAGAACCGATTTAACCATAAACCTAAAGTTTATATTAAATAAATTAAAATATATAATATTCAAATTTATTTAATTATACACTATAGTTTATATATAACTAGAACACTTAATATCAATGTTCTAACACAATGTAAAAAAAAGGGGGAAAAAGTTTGAGTTCATGTTCAACGAGGATAAAGTTTGGCGGAAGTTCAAACTTTTACAATAAAGTTCAGCTGTTCCTTGAGACATATGATCTAGGTTTGAGGCTGCACTGTGTTAGGATAAGAGTTACTGGTCTCTGTACTCTGCAAAGGACTGATTATCACAAATGGATGACTGGTGTCTTTACTGCTACCAATTGACCTTCGACCTTGGGTTGTAGGAAAGTTATTGGTTCATCATGGCATATCCTTATGACTCTTGGGATTGCACCAGAGAACTTTATTTTCCCAAACTGTTGTCCAAACAAAATTCTGAAAGATGTGGGGACTCTAATGTGATAATGCTTTCAGAGTTGAAGAAGACTGGATGAGCGACATGTTATCTTTTTCCCCATTCAGTATATATGTCTGCTTGTCTGGCTTCTTTTATTTACATTTCATCAGAGCAGTGTGCCCCTTTTGTTGTATTAGATAGAAGTTGCTCTTGCAGAATTTTTCTGTTGTAACAGATTATCTATTTTGAGTTATATTGAACGACTTATGTCATTTGTGGATATTAGTTTTATGTATTTCTTATTTCGCACATGCAGCTTGACCTGCTGTAGATGTTTGACATAAAGTTTTAATCCTTATTTCACAATTAACTTCAGATTTGTTCTTTCATAAATGCAGCAGCACTTCATATACAGTTTGGTCTTCTTCCAATTCCACTGTAAGGAGGTTAAGATTTATCACTGTTCTTCAGTCCTCATAAAGGATTGTTGATGCAATTCCACAGTTTTACCTTCATAAATGCTGAAGTACAGAAAAAGTGCTAAAAAGTGCTTTTTAATTTGGAACTCTCCTAGATGACGGCTTAAATAGTTATTCTAAGGGAGATTTATAGCCTTCCTTTGTTGGTAACTCGATCATTAATAAAAAATTGACTAACTACTATCATAATGATTTACTTTAAGGGTCCTTCTCTAAGGCACAGATGCACCCTAATGGCTGTGTGACGGCTCCATTTACTTTTTCCTTTATAATTAATAGGAACAGATACTGAGTTTTGTGTATTAGGGGACATGCATGTCATTTGACCGTAAGAGAATTTTTTTTTTTGAATTTTGCTTTGTGCTTTTCCTTGATTGTTTTACTTGGAAAATAAGAGGCGTGGTCGGAAATAAGTTGTTTTAAACTATTCTCAATATGCATTTGTAAAGGTTTTTTGAAAATATTTTACTGGCATTGTGGATATTTTTCCACCACAAACACTTTCACTTATATTCCAAGCCACAAGTGTGTGTTGCAATTTATCTACTGAAAAATAGCGGCTTACCATCATGTATGTGAATGCCATTTTGCAGATTATATCTAATACAACTATTTCAAGGCCAGATTCTGTCATTGGGTTGTCTCATGCTGATGAAATGGGTGGGTTGAGTGGGAAACCTCTTTTCAAATTGTCTACTGAAACCCTGAGAAAAATGTATGAACTTACACGAGTAAGTATCTTTGTCTGAATTCCGAACTGTGATGTCTTCAAAAATAATCCGAACTGTGATGTCTTCAAAAATAATTAAAGCGATTATCATATGGCATTCTTAGTTACATGCATCCATATTGGTTATAACGGATTCACTGAATCTTCAAATGTGAACATTTTTTTCTGTCCTTCAACGAGTGTTTAGTAGATTTTTTGTTTGTAGAGTAGTTGCTGAATCATCTGTTTTACTTTCTGTTTGCTTTATTTTTTTTAATACTATGGATTTCTGCCTTTTAACACTACTATTGTTTTGTGAAAATCAGGGAAGAATAACTCTAATTGGCTGTGGAGGTGTTAGCAGGTATGGAATGCTTTATTGTTGGTTACTGTCCTAGAAGCATCTCCCCGTTTATTTGGATTTGCTAGTGCCTTTAACAGCAGTAGGCTAATACGTGCATATATTTTTGGTTGTATAGTGGTGAAGATGCATACAGAAAGATACGAGCAGGGGCAACTCTTGTGCAGCTCTACACAGCTTTTGCATATGAAGGGCCAGCTCTCATTCCTCAGATAAAGGTACAAATTCTTAAACAAATTGGATTTTTTTGGCTTTCGTTGTTTATGTCACCACCAGAATTATAAAATTTTCATAAAATCACGAAGTTCCATTCATACCAAGCAAAATTTTTATGTCAAGGTTTTATATAGAAAATCATGCATATATCAGGAATATGTTCAGAATTATTAAATAAGTTAAATAGCACATATCTATGTAAACATTCATTAAAATTGATACCCACAAGTGCAGTTCAATATAGTCACCACTTGCTTATGCATTTTTTTAAAAGCCAAAATACTTGCAATACAAGATTGAGAGAAACAAGTTGAGTTTTAAGCCTATTTGGCACAGAACAAGTTTGTGTCCTAATTCAGCAGGGTGAAACATTTGCTTTCATGCAAACTATGTTTCATGCCCTAATCTAAAGTTGCACAATAGTTATATATCTCTCATAAAAATAACAATGCTTGGGTTTCCCTCTCTGACCCCTGATCCAGGAAGCTTAAGTGGTTTTAATTTTAAAGGGAACTATTTGAATCTTTATTTCCTATCATATAATTGTCTTGTGCCTGGTTTAAAATACTGTCCTCAGCCAGATATGTTTAGCAGATATTTATGTTCTTCGAAATTAATTACAACTTCACACTAAGATGTATTTGAGTTTCCAAATTTGGAAATGGTTTCTATTGGATGGCTTATTATTTCAACTATTCTTATCAACAATACATTTTTTTAGTAATTTTTAATTTTGACTACTTGCATCCTAGGCTGCCAGGAAACAGAAACGGAAATGAGATCGAAACACGGAAATGCTGATTTTCAAAAAACACATGGGTACAAAACAGCACAAAACTTCTGTACAATATATTAATATATAAATGAATATATATGAGTGTGCGTGCGCGCGCGCGCACGCATGTGTGTAAAATACATACTAACTTCTAGTCCGTAAAAGATAAAATATTTTAAAAATATTGCATTCATGGAAGTTTAAAACATTCAACATGCTTAAAATTTCGGGTGTGTGTTTTGTAATGGGTCAAAGGTGCATTTATATAGCTTGTAGGAAGTGTGTTTAACAAGTTTAGGGTATTCTTTTTAGGGTTTTGAACCTTTTTTCCTTAATTTTTTTGGGTCACTTTTCCGACAACTTGTCCTGCTGGAAACATCCCACGTGACATAGACAAATTGATTCACAATGATGGTGTTGGCATAGACTTTTGGGCATCTTTTGCACATACCATTTCTGTTCTGGACATGGGATGGGGGCATAGTTACACTTTTAACCGAATTTTTGAGCAAAAATTAACTTGTTCGGTATCGTGACCTGCTGGATAACCCTATTCATCCCAGGTATAATTCGTGAAATGCATAGAAGTCAAATGCTGATCTAGTCACTGACACAATTATGGTGGTTGGGCATTCATGGTGGTTTTTGGGCATCATTCATATTCGCTTGCACAATACATACGTATTTCATTTATACTGTTCAATGCTATAAATTTGGTTTACATATTAAGTAATCCGTAATACATATATTTAAAATAACAGATCACACATATTTACTGTACTGTGAATATATTAAGAGTGTTTTATATTTCATTGAATAGTTAACGATAAATCATATTAGGTAAAATGTATAACATGAACAATATTAGGTAAAACGATAATAGTTTACAATGTCTATGCTATATTTATTATTAACAATGCTATGTGATTATATAATTTTATATTTATTGAAAATATATATATATATATTTTAACCATACCGAACCGAACCGAATTTTTGCAAATTTCCGAACTTCCGAACTTTTTTCGATGTCCGAACAACCCGAACTTTTCGAACATGGTAACTATGGATGGGGGTGTTTTTGGTACCATTTTTGTACCAGAAATGTCTGGATGTGGGTATGATTTGGTGGGGGGAGGGTATGGCAGAGGTGTTCCCTGCAACATAGCCTGCATTGGGCTCACCAATGGAAAAATGTTTTATGTAGTTTGGATGAATTGCCTGAAACTGAACAGCATCATGTGGGTTTCAGCATGAGCAATTTTCAAGTTGAGGCATCACTGATAAGAATCTAACATGTTATGATAGGATTGAAATGGAAGCAGATAATGCAGAAAATAAAGAACAACAATATTCACACACACAAGAAGAACAATAATTGCAACAATTACGAAATCAACAACTCTATCAATAAGAAAGCTATCCACAATAACCTCTAAGAAGAGATGTGAAGCTATTACTCTTTGATCTTTACAGCATTGGCCAATCCATCTATATACACATCTCTACAATAGAAGCGGAATAGACATTATTTGAAGATGGAGTGGTTCCTCTTTTAATGGTTTTTGAAATACTGGGTTGGCTGTGCTAGTTAGGAGGCAGTTCGGAGCTGCCAACATGTCAGGGCCAGAACTCCATTGTTGACCAGTCATCAGAATTGGAAACAAAGTTGTGGATTTGCCAATGAGGGTCGTCTCTGACAGCTTGACATGCTTTTTCTGAATTTGATAGTTTCTTTGTTTTTTTTTTAAATTTTAACTAGAAATCTTTGACTGTGTTTTCTATAATGTTTTCAAATTATATGGATACATCTGGGACAGTTTTTAGCTGACTATATCAGTCCATGACACCAGAGGCTGAAATCCTGATAGTTCGGTCGGAAAATGGAAAATAATGCTTTCAGTGTCATGAGTGTCCTGCAATTTTGTTTCAAAGTGATCGGATACTTGTCCTGGTGGGGTCCTTTGGATCAATCCCTGTTGCTGCTGTTATAAGGATCAAACATGATATAAACCAAATAGATGTATAAAGGGGAAATATGCAACTATTAAATGTCAGAAGAAGATGGATGGATAGATAGAGTTTTAATAATGTTCACAAGAAAAAAACAGTGTATGTGACCTCAAGAACAAAATGCATTGCCAAAGGAATGAGAAACTGCCAAAAAAGAGAAATTTGGGAAGTTGGACCTAGTTAAAGTCTCTGTTACTGTTTTGCTTCTGAAGGTTCATTCTTCTGCTGCTAATTCTGATTGGAAGTTTCCCACTCTTTTTCAGCATTTTCCTCTTCAAAGATGGTAGACACAGACACCCCCTGTGGTCTGTCGAAGTAGCTAGCCTGAATGTTGCCATACATGAAACATTCCATGATACATTGCTATTTTGTCTCTTTCGTACTAGAGGTGCAAAAATGACATTCATGCTTCCCACCTTTTTCTTTGGGATCTTCGATGTTCGTGTCGTACATCTAAGTTGGTACGATCTGATTCTCAATTGGGCTATGAGCATCTTCATTGTCCATTTGATGTTTGCTTCTATGTATTCTTTCTGGTCATGCTCATAAGCTACATAAACTCAGTCAGGTGGTATTGCTTTTTCCTCCTGAGTTGCTTTGTCCACATGCTTAGTTTGAACTTTTCTCTCACATAGTTTTTAATTTCTTGATTGGTGCTTGGGCATTCTTGTGGGTAAATGCCCGACCTATTCATCCGTAACTTGTTTTGTTTCATCCATGTCCTCTTTCTTCTGTTCAACTCTTTCTTTCATTACTGCCTTAGGCCACCTATTCTCTTCCATGCTCTCCATTTTATTCAAATAGCCTAGGAGACATATCATAGCTGTTGATTCTCTTGGAGAAGTATTGCCTGGAGGATCTCTTTAGGACACTAAGTCACAAAGATTCGGCAACTTTTTGGTATGAAGTTCGAAATTCACTGCATTAATGACGTGGCAGAAAAGTTCGGCCAAAAAGCACAACAAAAAAAGGTGGCAAAAGCCTTCCCCTGTCTCTTTAAAAAGGTGGCAAAAGCCTTTCCTTTGCAAAATAACTGCAAGATGCTCTGTAAAATACAATGTTAGACGAGGGAAAAAGGCGGTATTTTTTTGCTGTAGGTTGAGTGGAGGCCCGAAGGTTCTGCTGTGTTGAATCCTTCTAGGTGTGTACATAGAGGAGCTGGGTGTATATGAACAAAAGAGCTAGTGTTAAAATATAGAGCTTTATATAGCATGTAAAGCTGTTATGTAGTTATTCGGTTGGTAACTGTTCAACCAATCTGTAACCACCTCTTCACATAATAAATTCACTCTACCTGTGACATTTGATGCAGTGCAGTTTGCCTTCTCTGTATTCTTTTTTCTCTTTGCATATGCTAATATTGGTATCAAAGCGTCCAAGGTTGCAGTTCGAGGAAGCCTCCAAGAGGCATGAACTGGAAATTCGAGGAACCCTAACATGGCACAAATTTGTAAAACGTGAAGGTATTTGGAGAAAAATACCAGACGTGAGGAGAGAAACAAGGGCAACGTTTGTGGGCAGTCGAACAAGTCGAGGGTTGTTCCTTTACATGGGCAGGTAAAGCCTTTTAATAGTCCTGTGAAGACTAGGGTAAATCCTGTGAAGTCGTCTTTGAGAAAAATCGTGATTCAAGGCACAATTGATGGCGGTAAAGTCATGGAGAAGGAAAACCGAGGGCACAAAGTCATGAAGGCAAAGTAAATCCATAGTTCGACAAGGGCAAACAGTCGAATTTTGGAAAAGTCATTGTTTGAAATAACCAGTCGCAAATCCTTAGATATACCCAGTCGCAGATTTAAACCGTGTGAAATAGTAGTGTGGGCCAAAAACAGTCCTACTTGGTCGCAGGCAAAGACGACCAAAGGAGGAGTCGTTTCATGTTCTTCCCTTTTGAAAGAATACGCTGAAATAATATTCATTTTTCAACAAAGGTCTTCACCTTATATTTGCATAATTAATTTCACACTATTTGTTTGAATAAATAATATATTATTGGTGTGGGAATTTTTTTTTTTTTATCATTTCTGTTACTTTGAAATAATAAAATGGCAAATATTTCACACTTGACTTTGCCGGAGACACAAAAATTAACGGGCACTAATTTCAATGTATGGAGCCATAAGATTTTAACGCTTGTGGAGTTTCGTGATTGTGTTAAAATAATCACGGGTAGTGAATGTTGACCAATGACAAACTTCGTGAATTATGACAAACGTCATAAGGAAGCTCTTTTGCTTCTCAAGTTATCGGTGTCAGATGATATGATACTGGAAGTCTTGAATGCCACTGTGGCAAGCACATTGTGGGCCAGTTTGAGGGATAAATATCAAACGTCAGAAAAGAGTCGGGTGTTATACCTGAAGAATATGCTCTTTTCCATAAACTTACAAGAAGGTGGATCACTGTCTGAGCATCTATTTCTGATGAAAGACCTCCGAGATCAGTTATCTTCCATCAACAAAAAAGGTGGACGACGATTATATGGTGGCTCTGGTTCTGAACAACTTACCTTCTTCGTATGAGTCATTTGTGGAGGCACTCCATTTAATGGCTAAAAGTCAAACACTCACGTTTGACATGGTGAGTTCCTACCTGTTGCAAAAGGAGCGGAGACAAATTCATGTAGAATCTAATTGTGACTAATCAGAGAGTGCTTTTGTCACTTAGTCAAAGGGAAAGTGGAGATGTCATTTTGGTGAGTCTTCCACTCGATATCAGATCACATGCTGTTACCGTCACAAGATTGGGCACCTTAAGAAGGATTGTTGGAAGTGGAAGTATGACCTTTCGCAACAAAACAAAAAGCGATGTGATGAGGAACATGTGGCAGCAGTTGCAGAAGAACGGGATTCGGATGACGGGTATGCTCTTTATCGTCTTACTACATCATGATTGCATGACAGTGGTACCAGTTGCTGGATCATTGACTCTGGTGTGTCCGCACACTTTTCATGTCGCAGGGACTGGTATGTTCCATTTACTGCAAATATCTGTTTTGAATCAGTAGTACTAGCAGATGGCGAATCACTTGCAGTAGAAGGGATAAGAGATATATGCATTAAATTGAGTAATGCTCATAAACTATTTGTACGGAATGTTATATATGTACCTTCTTTACAAAAGAATCTTCTATCTATTCCTTAATTAACCGAAAATCCCAATATTTCTGTGGATTTTTGTGGAAGAAGTGTGTTGTCTCTAATGTGAAACAGAGACGAATAATTACCCTTGGTATTGGGGAAGGTGGTTAGTATCAGCGTGTTTATCCTTCCATGATCAACATGAATGCATGAGTGGAGGACAACTCCACCATACAGGATGTGTAGGAGGCTGCAGTGCCTTGGGAGGAAGCCATTCCTCACAGATCTGTTGACTTGGATATAGTCAACCTACATGCACTTATTGTGGGGGGAGTATCCACTATACCAGATGTACGGGAGGTGGACATGCCTTGGAAGGATGGATTTCGTCATTCTGAAGAACAGTTTGTTGTGGATGGAGACTCCACTATTCCGAATGCATGGACAGTGCATGGTGAGATGGCATGCCCAGCCACTCACTCAGAGGTACTTGCTTGAAGGATAGTAGAGCATGAACAGTTTGCTCATTGTGTTGTGAAAGATCTTTCCCAACAGAGTGGGATAGATGAGCAAATAGATGAGGAGTTGGTTCTCACTCCTATTGCAGAGATGGGTATTTCTCCCACTGTTGAGACGGATGAGACGAAGATGGTTATTTCTGCTACTATTGCAGAGTTGGTTCTAATTCCTACTACACAGATGGTCACATTTATCTTATTGAGAAAGTTGGATGAGCACTACATGGTGTTGCAAGGACATGATCGAGGTGACTTCGATTGCAAGATAATTGAGTCTTTGTACAGACTCCAGCAGGCTACACAAGTCTGGAATAGATTTTTCAATCCACCTCTCCAAGGTTCTGATTTCAGCACTCTGGAGATGGGGCTGACACTCTTAGCCATTGATGATTCATCACTGGTCAATGAATCATGTAACAGAGAACCTAATGGACCACTTGCCATATCTTTTGTTCACACGACCAGATTTTTGTTTTGCGGTTCTTCTCCATTCGACAACCGCAACACAATCATGGACTGCTGATTTTGAAGTACAACCTATGGCACAGTCTGTAAATGTAATGACTAAACATATGGGCTTTAGGAAATTTGTAAAATTTTGGGACAAACTTCGTATTGTTTCCGGTTTAGTCATTAAGAGGGGGTGTTAAAATATAAAGCTTTATATAGCATGTAAAACAGTTATGTAGTTGTTCGGTTGGTAATTGTTCAACCAATCTGTAACCACCTCTCTACATATAAATAAACCTCTGCTTGTATCATTTTGAGCCCCCCTGCAGTTGTGCCTTCATTTGCTTCCCCCGTTTCTTAGTCCCTCGTTCTGCTAACATTGCACATCCACTTTTGGCGACATATGAACATCGGGTTTCCTTTCTGCTGTCTTTTCTCTTCTTTTTTGTTTTTGGGAAGCTCGTATTCAGTTGTCCCGGCTCAAACTTTGAAGCAAACGTTTGGGCTGTAGTGAAAATGATCTACTTTTATGTACTTCGGTAATTTTAATTGGACTATTCAATTTTTATATCTGTATCTTGTCTTTATCTAAATGTAAAATTTGAAAAAACAGTAGAAGATTGCCTTGTGGGTATTCTTTCTTCTCTTTGCACTCGCTAGATTTTTCGGAAAAAAATCAATTCCCTACTGTGGTTGTAGTTGACTTGATTTGCCTGGACAAGCCGATCGGTCCTTGAAGCCGCCACACCAACAAACATCTAGGTCACGATTTATTTGTTTACTTTGCAACATTTATCATTTATATTATGCCTATATGGGTGTAAATGGTAAGTGGGTAATTTAGCTCGGCCATCAAGGAGTGGTTGGGGTCAATCCATTTATTTCTAAAATGCTAACCCCTTTCTAAGGTCTTTTGTTGATTACCAAGTATGCGTGATATATAGGTTTGGACAAAGTAGAGCAGAAACAGACATCGTTTCACATTTATCGAAATTTTAGCTCACAGCCATCAAATATTTACTTTAGATTTTTAATGTATTTTTACAGGCATATAAGGCAATTCCAAGTGTTGCAGCTCCTAAATTAACCTCAGGGACACTGTCGGTAAACCTGGACAGTGCCTGTCACCATAGGTGTCTTACCTTGCCAGCAATTCTTATCCAGCCAACCTTTTTGTAGGCTGTTGTTACTAATTTGAGCCCCTGAAAACACTGGGTTCTGAAGTAGTGCCCGATCCAGTGCACCATTTGTGTGCAATAGATTTAGATCAAAGCTCCATCTAAAGTATCTCATCCTTCTATTGTTTTGTCAATTGTACAATCAAGTAATTGCACTTCTATTATCCTGTAAGCCAATTTAGATTTATTATATTTACCGAAACATACTTGCCAAGAATCTGATATATAGCACATTGTTTTATCACATTTCCATACCATAGTATGCAAAACGAGGGCCTATAACAATTACATATACCTTTCGTCCACTTAATGAAACACAAGTAAGCTAGCTAGCAAAGAAGGTCCTTCAGAGTTGGTCTATGTGCCGTTGTAACTTGAGCCTGCACCATCTTGGGTCTTCCTCAAACAGCTGGAGTACAAGGGGTGATGAAGCAAATGGATACTGTCAGACCCAAAGAATAGTTGACTTGGATCGCTTCCAATGATTCCCACCTTTCAAGATTAGACATAGATGACTTCTGCATCGGCATTCGCAAGGGACCCACATAGCATAGGAAGTGCGAGCTGCCCATTAAGAACCTTGCGAATACTCAGCTGACTCTAATCATAACCCACATTTCCCTAATATTGAAGTTGATGCTCCCTCAATTGTATGAGAAGGTTCACCCTTGATCCCTATGGAGCTCTTTCAACTTCTAATAATCAATTACTGTTATCATGACATTTGGCATCTCAAGATATTATGCGTGCTCAACTTTGATCAGTAGTGCTTTTTTGAGTCTCTATCCTTTGTTTAAGGCTTATCATGCATACTATGTGGGTAAGACATGTCTAGTCTCACTATCTAATTAGGTCTCGAATCCCATTATCATTTGTTTCGTTGTACCCGTACCCAAAACATACCGGCTTACTTGGGTTTTCCTGATATAGAAGAAGGTACATGGGATGCTCTGATTTAATAGCATTCTTCTCTTGAAGTATAAATATTGTTTGATGGTGCTGAATATTAAATAAGCCATTATGAACCTAAAGTTTTTCCAATTTAGAATCAAACACTAAGGATTAAGATCTCTGATATCGACGCATTAGCATTCACCTCTAATAGTACAATTCATATAAATATTTTAAATATATCTATTTGAAAAATGACAATAAATATCAATTTCGAGGTTCTTATCTTGGAATTTAAGCATATTCATTAATAATTTTATTACATTTTCTTCATATTCCTCACTTGTTGGTAACAAAACATCTTTTCGGAAAAAAGGAGTGCCAAACTCTACGATATAGTCAAGATTATATTAATTTTGATTGATTTCTCATAGTTAAAAATATAATAAAATTAAGTGATGGTCAAATTTAATGTAGAGAATAAAAGTTGAATTTTTCACACTACTTGATCCCACCCCTTGGTGCCATTGTAGCAAGTTATTACCATCAGTCAATTCAGTTCTCATAGTTTTTTTTTGCAAAAAGTGACAATCAAATGGACATCAAATTTAATGTAGAGTAAAAAGTTGACATGGTCACAACATTAGATCCCTCCCCTTGCTACCATTGTAGAATGCCTATCGGCATAACTATTGCTTGATGTTGCTGCATGTTATGTCGAGCCAAACATACCTGAAACTTTGCCAATTTGGTTCAACACCCTAATACTTTTGATGCATTTGCAACCTCCTCTGACATTTCTTAAATTGCTCAATGATTATGCATGTAAATGGATCACTACAAATTTGCAGATATTTTATTTGTGTGCTCAAATGTGTTGGTTTGGAGTAAGTGAGCTTGTACGCTGGCACCTTCCAAAGTCCACACAAATGTTTTGATGCAAGGGGACGGAAATTTTATGCTTAAGTAACAAAGATTTTTTTTAGGAACTTAAGGTGGTCAGAACGGTAATGTAGCTGCCATGTATAATTTTGGGAAAAAGCTGAAAGCCGGACTTCTTGAGGACATGGTTGCCACTACTGACTGTCTTTTGCTCCTGTGAGATGGAGGTGGAAACCTTAATCACCGCATTCGAATTCGTGTTCGAATTTATGGAGCATGAAATTCATATGAAATTCGTTGTTAAAAAAATATAGATAAAATTTGTGATTAAATTCAGCCAATAGAAATATACTTATAAACGATTTTTTTTTATAAATAAATATTTATGTAACATGAAAGTAAAACTAAAAATTTAATTTTTTAATAAACTATTAGTTTATTATCTTATATTAAAAATAAAATATGAATAAATAATGTCTATAAATTACATAAATGATTATGCTATCTGAAACCCATTTTGACATTTAAGATTTGTTAAGCTAAAAAGCTAGCAAATCTAAATTTTATGTAACATAAAAACAAACTTGTAGTCTATGGAAATATTCGAATACGTTTTTGTATAACTGTAAACTCTTTGAATGTTTATGTAACATTAAAAATTAAACATAAATTTACATTAACGGAGGTAACACAAGAGTTAAACCTAATATTTTGATTAAGGACTTAAAAACTATAAGTGTATGAGCCTATAAAATATCAAAATCATTATCACCTAAAGTTTATCAGGACCTAAAAACAAACTATGGAATTTTCATAGCTTTTATTCAAGTGTTTAAAAGATGGGGTCGCCAAGAGGCCTGAACCATGTAAGTTTCACGCTGAGTGATGGCATCAAGTCACTGATGGGCGCTACTAGAAGCACTGTTGCGTGCTAGACAGAGTACGCAAGATGAAGGGTGAGTCTGGGTCTGAAAGTATAGGCACAATTGATGTAGCAATAGTAGCCAAGAGAAGAAATGTTCGTCAGAGGGACATAATGGATTATGTGTCAGCAGTCCACAGTACTAAAACACCTACAAGATTCGAGAGTTCACTAAGTATCGACTAAAAATCGAGTGCAAATGACAGCCTGCAAGCTCAATAGTGAGACTACATCGGATTTTTTAGTAATCATTATTCGCCACTTGAGGCATACCGAGACTTATGTCAAATAGCAGATTTAAAAGACATGGACATGTAACATTTCGAAGGGGTTACGGGTTTCCCCCAAAGATATAGGCACAATTTCAATTTTCTTGGATACAACAGGCGAGCCGACATGTGGCATGACTTGGGTGGAAACTAGATCAGCAATTTCATGAGGAGGACATATTTAGCAAGACTGACTACCGATCACACAACTAACCTCTTGTCAAAAAACGGGGAGGCATTTCTTTGATACTGTTTTTCATTAGATGTAGCAATTTATGAAGCCTGTCAGGCACAGCCGAGATGTTGCCATTTTAGACAAAAAAAATTGCATGCCTTGCGTAGACTTTATTCTCATGCAATACGTATTATTTGTCTGAATACAATGGTCTTGTCTAACATGGGATCTTGAGACATCAGATTGGCAGGATGGCCAATACATGCATTTTATTCGAACAATATTAGCAGTAACATTTTAAGGAATGCCCCTCCCTTTTGCTTAGCTTGCGTAATGCTATATTCATATTCTGAGAGATGACTAGGTGAGTAGCAGTTAATGGTAAACATGGGTATGGTTCTGAGCAGGACGTGGATCGCACACTGTTATGATTGTGCAGGTCCTTCATTTCACTAATAATAAAATAATTACAGCCTTGTCTATAAAGTTTGCATTCAGATTTAATGCAGCTGAGCTATATGCAGCAGAATTTGGAGTTCGCATTATAACCAAAAAGTAAATAGTATGTTTGAATATGTGTAAAGTCCCTTTTAAATATTTTATTACCTCTGCAAATTTTCTAAGTTTCCTATGTATGCAACAGTTGTGAAATACTAAACAGCAATGACAAATATCAATATTGGTTATTGAACCCTTACACATAGCATTGAACATAAGCCAAAATTGTCATTTACTGAATGCTGAAAAACACCAAATATTAATATTAAATTTTTTATATCAAATGTGTAGCAATGGTTCCACAAACCCCTATTTTGCATATGATATTCAAATATGTACAGCAAACCCAACTCACGAAATATGCAGCTATAATGATACTATAGCATGGCACTATTGCAACAGTACTAAAGTATTGTAGCAACGGTATGAAGTACTGTAGCAGCATTGTAGCAAACTGAAAATCTCCAAAAATCTTTCTTACCCAACTGGAACTGGACATAAACTTCAATCTTTCAACTCAAATGTGATCCCTGGATGGACTCAACTCAAGAGGGTTTTCGTCCTCTAAATCTTCGCACTCCTAAGGTTTTTGTCCTCGGACAAGAAATTGAACATAGAATGCTCAAGCTCTCAAAGGGGAGTTTGATAACAAAAATATGGATGTCTTTTTCCTCCCAACTCTTCCTTTTATAATCACCCTTCTAATTAGGATTTCCTTTTCCGCCTAAAATCCCCTCCAAACGTGTCTAAAAACACTTTTAATAAAACATTACATTAGGCCCCTTTATAATAATAATACATAAGTCGCTCTTTTACAATGTTATAAAAATAAAGTTACTAGGACAACTTAAAATACTATTATTAAATTATTTCCCTAACTTTATCCCTTAGCCTACAGGAAATAAGGAATAGGCTACGGGTCTCCCAATTATTTTAATTCTGAAAGGGGGACATGACATAAAACCAAGAAGTTTAGTCATTAGATTTGTAGGCCACTCCTTAGAAGGATAGAAGTGAAGAGAGATACCACTAGAATCAACTAATTGTTGAATATAGTGATGATGAAGTTCAATATGCTTGGGGCGAGCAAGATATACGAGATTCTTTACCATCTTCAATACACCATGATTGTCACAAGAAATGGAAAGTGGAGTAGGTGCAGTTTGAGGAAGTTGAAGATCAACGAGAATCCGATTTAGCCAAACTTCTTCACAACGTGCACTAATTGTTGCATTGCATTTCTCTTTAGTGGAAGAGATAGCCACATGGGTTGAAGCTTACTCTGCCATACAACGACTCTCAAACTAAAATAGATGTATTCAATGGTAGATTGTTGGGTATCCATTGAACCTCTCCAATCAAAGTCTGTATAACCAAACAATCTAAAATATGTGACTCTTTGATAGAGAATGCCAAAGTCAAGAACACCTTTGACATATCAAAGAACTCATTTTGCTGCTCCCTAGTGTGTGAGTTTTGGTTTAGATAAAACCAAGAAAGATAGCTAAAAACAAAACATATATCTGACTGGGTATACATAAGATATATCAGGCTGCCCACCAACATTCTATAGAGTGATTCATTGGCCGGTGGTGAATCATCATGAGCTGATAACTTCAGCTCGACATCCCTAAGTGTATAAAAAAGATTGCAATTAAACATTCTAAACTTTTGTAACAGATTCGTAGCATACTAAGTTGCCGCATACAAATTTGTGTTCGAATTCGCCAAGGATAAAACAAGTTAAAAAATCGTTGCAAAAAAATCAATGATAAAATTCGTGATTAAATTTGACTATTAAAAAAAATGTTTATATTAAATATTTTAAAAAGAAAAAGAATATTACATTTAATTAAATAACTATCGTAATATTATAATTAAAATGAAATACTTAAAAAACATGTCATTAAAATTTTAGCTTATTCTATTTCATATTTGTTAAAACTTAAAATTGTATAACTCAACGATTTTATTAAACTTTAGCAAAGTTTAATATATATATATAAATTAAAAGTAAACACTTTAAAGTTAAAACATAATTATAAACTTAATTAAATAGTTTTAAAAATTACATAACAAATAAAAAATAAAACATGCAAAGGTTGAAGGCATAATGTATTGTTGCCTATTCCTTCAACGATGATCTGGGCTCTAGGAATTCGTGAACAAAGCAACGACCTTTAACCAATTGTCCAAGACTCCAACCAGTGAGCCGCGACTTTCCATGGCGTGTAGACATAGTTCGAGCCCCTTCAACCTTCACGTGATTAGACAATCACAAAGCAAAAGCTTCTTCACACGCTTGGACGGTTATGCACAATTTAGGCACAAGTTTAAAGTGAGAAACCCTAAAATCCGAGCAAAAACCCTAAAAAATGGAATCCGCATTCTATACGATTTAGTTTGCGATTTTTGACGAATTTATTCAAGCCTCGATAAATCGGCCGAATTTCGAATTTCTGCCTTTAAATTCGGCGAATGCGGTCACTTAGGTAGCATACTTGACTTTGAAAATCAAATGATCATGCTGCCAAAATTCTACACCTAGGCAATAGAGTAGGAGACCTAAATTAGTCATGTCAAAAACAACACATGAATATGATTTTACTCGTTGAATATCAATGGCCCCACTATTTGTGATGGCAAAATCATCAAGATAGACAATAAGAATCACAATGTCATCACCATCACTTTTGACATAAAGATTTGGATCAGAAAGACTCTTGAATTGAGAATCATGTAGATGATATATATTCATATACTAGGCTTGCGGAGCCTTCTTAAGTCCATACAAGGACTTAATTAGCTTGCAAATTAGATTTTCACGATCACATGAATGAAGCCCTTCAGGTTACACCATATAGACTTCATCCGCCAAGTCTCCATTCAGGTAGACGCTCTTTACATCCATTTGAAAAAACTTCTATCCAAATTGAGCTGCAATTGAAAGAAGCAACCGAAAAGTGACCATATTTGTAGTAGGAGCAAAAGTCTCCTCATAATCTATTCCCTCTTGTTACGAGAAGCCTTTCGCAAAAAGACATGCTTTGCACTCATCCAAAGTACCATCAACTTTGCACTTGACTTATTATACCCACTTGCAGCCAATGGGTTGTTTCCTTTGAAGCAACTCCACCAATGTCTAGGTATTATTCTTGATCAAGGCCTCTTGCTCTGTTTGCATGGTAGTTTCCCACACAGGTGTGCCTTTTGCTTTAGAGTATAGCTGCGTCTTAGTGTTTTTGTGAAGATCAGAAGAAAAAGCAAATGAAGATGCTCTAAATCTACAATTTTCTTACCGGTCCTTCGAGGTCGTGCATTTGATTGAGGCATTTCATCCTCCTGCACATCTTGTAAAATCGAGTTAAACCACTTAGGCCTTCGTTGGACGAAAGAAATCTATTCCGGTTGAGGTTCTATCAGATGAGGAACCTACTCAGGTTGGCGTCTTCTGTATAGCAGTGTATCGCTTGTGGGTGTCACAGATTGGATTGGTGGAGTTCATGGAGTATGAGATGAACTAGACTTTTCATTAGGTAAAGGAATGACACCATTTTCAGATGTTGCTTGCTAATTACATCCAACTGTTTGCTGATGAAAGCCAACTGTTTGTTGAATACATGTAAAGAGAGACTCCGTTTCTTTCACATCAACTTTACGACTAACAATTATCTTGTTAGTGGACATATCATTGAGCCTATAAGCCTTGGACTGATCACTATAACCTGAAAAGAAATATCTTGTACTTTTAGAGTCTACCTTACTCCTCTCGCTATCATGGCCCAAAGTATATGCAACTGAACCAAAAATATGAAAAATCGATACCTCGGGTTTGGTTCCAGACCAAGCTTCTTCAGGTGTGACTTCTTGCAAAACTTTGCAGGGACTTCGATTGGAAATATATACTGTTGTGTTTATGGCTTCTCCCCAGTATTTGAACGGTACGTCTCAACTCTCTATGATGCATCATGCACTGACCATCTTCATAATAGTTCTATTTCGCCTCTTAACCACCCCGTTCTGCTATATCAGGTGAGGAACCTACTCAGGTTGGCGTCTTCTATATAACAGTGTATCACTTGTGGGTGTCACAGATTGTTGTGGGGGAGTTTGTGGAGTATGAGATTAACTAGACTTTTCATTAGGTAAAGGAATGAGACCATTTTCAGATGTTGCTTGCTGATTACAACCAACTACTTGTTGATTATAGCCAACTATTTGTTGATTCAAGCCAACTGTTTGTTGAATACATGCAAATAATGACTCTGTTTGTTTCACATCAACATCATGACTAACAATTATCTTGTTAGTGGAAATATCAATGAAGCCTTAGATTGATCACTATAACCAGAAAATAAATATCTTGTACTTTTAGAGTCTAACTTACATCAATCTCTATTAGAGACCAAAGTACATTCAATTGAACCAAAAATACAAAAAATGATACCTCAGGTTTGGTTCCAGACCAAACTTTGCGAGGACTCCGATTGAGAATATATATACCATTGTGTTTACGGCTTCACCCTAGTATTTGAATAGTACGCCTCTACTATGCATCATGCATTGACTATCTCCATTGTAGGTCTATTTTGCCTCTCATCCACCGCCGTCTACCATGGAGACGGGGCTGTCAATTGATGATGAGTGCCTTATTTACTGTAGTAATCCTTGAACTGCTTGGAAGTGAATTCCCTCCCATTATCGGATCTCAATGTCTTTAGTTGTCTGTTAGCTTGGTCTTCCACCAATGCCTTGAACTTCTCAAAAGAAGCGAAACAATCGGATTTCTTTTTCAAGAAGTAGACCCACATCTTTTAAGAATAATCATCCACCAACAAAAGAAAGTACTTCGCACCAAGAACAATTGGTGACTTCAATGATAGCTCACAAAGATTTGCATAAACGAGATCTAAAAGCCCCATCCCACGCCAAGCACCTTCACTTGGAAATGGTTCCTTTTCTATTTTCCAGCCAAGCACGCTAGACACATATCTTGTTTCTCTAGGATAGCAGACAAACCAAGAACCATGTTGGCTCTGCTAAGTTTGGCAAGATATTGAAGGTTGAAATATCCATATCTCTTATGCCACAAAATATTGTTATTACCCTCCACTACTAAGGCATGTAAGTTGACCATGGCAAGGTCAACCAACCTATATAGGACTCCTTGCCCAATACGTGAGGAACCAACATTGTTTTGTTTTAAATTAGACACAATACATTTCTTGTCGGAGAAGTTTACAAAAATGTTGGTATTTTTTGTTAGTTGACTTATTGAAAGTAGATTCTTTTTCAAGTTAGGCACGTATTTAACATTTCTAACCATGAATTTAATATTCTCATTCAACATGATGCAGATATCCTTTATCCCTTCTATTGCATGAGAACTTCCATCCCCTAATGAAACTGAATCAAAATAATTGAAACCTGTATGAAAATTTACATACCAATCTTTTTGGCATGTTAAGTGTCTTGATGCTCCATAATTTAAGAACCAACACTTGGTAGGGCTGTCATTTGATCATGATGTCATGAGGGCATACTCTTCTTTAGACTCTCGTTAAATTGTTGCCACATTTGTTTGTCCATTCTGCTTTTTTGTTAGCAAAGTCATATTGTCTCTCTTGACAATCCTTTGCTACATGACCATGTTTATGATAGTGTTAACACTTCATATTTAAGAGATGATCCTTTAGGTTGACGTTTCCATTTCCCTTTGGATTGAACGACAAAAACACTCTCGGTTTGTCCAGAATTGGACTCAAGCGTCTAAGTTTGTCTCCATTCTTTTTGTAACAAACATGAACTTACTTTATCAAAACTCAAAGTCCGACTTTCAGTCATTAGATGGAGGGCTTCAACAAATGACTCATATGATGATAACAAATTGTCCATCACTAATGCCACCATATCATTGTCATCCACCTTTTTGTTAATGGAGGCGAGCTCATCTCCGAGGTCCTTCATTCTAAATAGGTGCTTTGACAAGTGTTTGACAATGACCCACCCTCTTGCAAGCCTCATGTAGTTCTCTTAGTGGAGGTGCAAGTGTGCATACAAATCTAAACAAACCCCCTATGTGTGCCCTTCCATATCTTGACACAAATGTAACAAACTATCTATAGAATAGAAAATGTGCCCAACGTGGTAGTAGTGCGATGTGGTGTGCTTCATATGCTAAGATTAATCCCCTTTGTCACTTGAAGACCTTTGGCAATGCTAGTAGTGACGTGCTCTTGCTAAGACATGGCTCTCAGACTTTTGAATGCTTGGAAATGGGGGAAGCTAGATTGTTGATGCTGGTTTGAGTGCTTCAGACTTGTGTGGTGACTGCTCTAAATGATGCGCAGCTGCTTTAGGAAGATTTAGGAGAACCTCGAGTGCTCTAGTGTTGATATTTGCAATATGAGTGAATGAGAATGCTAGGTGAGTTGTGAAGTGCATTTGACTTGCTTATATAGGTTTGTAAAGGTTAGATATTTGCATTATGGCTGAGCTAGGGAAGATGAAACGACGTACATAAGATTTTCATATTAAGAAAAGAATTGTTAGAAGAGAGGGTACGAGATTGTATGGGTCATCATAGGTTGGAGTATGACCTGAACTTGTTCTAAACGGTCCCATACATGAATTTAGTAAGGAAAGAGCCAGAATCTGGGAATGATGCACATGGATGAATTATTGCTTTGGATAATTAATATTTTATGGATGAAGGACAAAGCAATTTGTAGTGATAGCAAGTCATGCGAGAGAGAGAAGGATATGCCAATGTAGCTTAGAATGTGAACATTTGTCTTAGCTTATGAGCAAAGCCAAACTTGTCATTGCCAAATGATAAGTTACCAAATTTGAGTGTCTACACATTTAAAAATGGCAGAAAATTCTATGGCTCAAAAATCAAAATTTGAGGGATGGAAGCATGTGTCACAGACAAGATTAGGGCATGAAATAAAATGTAACTTATGTGGCAAATTATTTTGTGGGGGTTTAACTAGGTAAGTGGACTACCTACTTGGCAGATCCGAGTGATCATGGTAGGGGTGTTAGTGCATGCTGTGAGATCACCCTAAAAATTATAGTAAGATTGTAGAGAGATGAAGAACAATAAGTAGTTGCAAAGCATATGGCAACGCAAAAAATAGAGCATTCAAGAGAAATTGTTTCAGGAACACATCAAAGGGTTTTTCTACAAAGATGTCATCATCATGTATGAAATCAAACACTTGTGGAGGCTAGTGCATGCTGTGAGATCACCCTAAAAATTATAGTAAGATTGTAGAGGGATGAAGAACAATAAGTAGTTGCAAAGCATATGGCAACGCAAAAAACAAAGCATTCAAGAGAATTTTTTTCAAGAACACATCAAAGGGTTTTTCTACAAACTTGTCATCATCATGTATGAAATCAAACACTTGTGGAGGCGGAGAAATTCCCAACATTTGGAAGCCGGTACAAAAGGAGGAAGTGGATGATGCATTGGTCTATTTGTTTTATTCAGATGCCCATTCAATGTGGCCAATAATTTGTATCTTAAAATTGCAGTTAAAAAATATATGTGAATTTGGCAAAGGGTACACATCACTTATTTTTGAGAGGCTTATGGTTACTCTTTTGGAAAGGTCAAAAGAAAGGGCGATTGATAACATGGCGGACATCAAGCCCTCTTGATGTAACAGGCTGTAGTATATTGAGCAATGGCTGGTCTAATATGTGTCAAAGACCATTAATTAATGTCTTGGTGTATTGCCCACAAGGTATATCTTTCTTGAAAGTGATTGACACCATGAACCGCGCGAAGACTTCAAAAGTATATTTTCAAAATCTTAGATGAAGTAATTCTTGAAGTGGGCGAAGCAAATGTAATTCAAATTGTTATCGATAATGCCAAAAATGGTGGAGCTGGAAAAATGATTATGGATAAGTATCCACAAATTTATTGGAGCCCTTGTGCAACACATTGCCTTAATTTGCTACTTCATGACTTGGTCAAATTTCCATGGATACATGAAGCAATATAAAGATTGAGGACAATTGCAAACTTCATAATGAACCAGTGCCTCACATTGAGCATTTATAGACAACATGTGTCTAAGAAGTTGTTGATGCCTTGAGTGGTTGAAGAGAAAGAAATGATAAGGTCAATGATTTGTTGCAATAAGTAGGAAAAATCAACGGTTTCAACAAGCTCTAAGGGAAATCATATGGAGAAAATAATTCTAAACAAGTTTTTGGAAAATGTAAACAACATGCTAAAAATGTGTGAAATTATTGTTGAAGCGCTTGTAGGAATATAAGGCTTATAATTTAGCGTTAAGTCAATATTATTGAAGTGTTAACTAATAAATGGTTGTAGCCACTTAAACCATTGTGTAACCATATCTCACATAATAAAACGATGGACATACAATGAACAAAGTGTGCATTCTGATTCCTCTTGGTTATTTCTCTGTTCACATATTCTAACATTGGTATTAGAGCCATTGGTGCTCGATAGGGTTCGTAGTTTGAATAAACGACTATAAATCGTGAACAGAAGGCTGTGCAAAAGTTATTTCAAATTGAACTACAAAAATTTCATTGCAACTCACTATTTATGCTAGAAAATTTGTGACAGTTGCATGAGGGCAAAAATTGAGGGTACCTGGTGTCATTTTGAGCTTAAAAGAGGCCATATGGCACGTATTATAGAACAAAATGCTAGAATGAGGCCATTAAAGAAGTTATACTCATGATTGTTGTCTAGGACACGGAAAATATAGTCATTCATGATTCTAAATCATCTAAGACATTGAAAGCATTGACCCCCGTGTAATTTCAGAGTTTTTCCTTGTTTAAAACAAAAGTTACAGATGATGTCCAAGGGCACAAGAATTTCAAAGGTGCTCAGGATGTCAAAGAGAAGACTTTGAAGAAAATTGCAAACTATAGGGCCTACAAAGTGGTTGCGAGGGCTGGAAGAAGACTCAAAAACGAAGTGAAATGAAGTCACCATTGGTTTCCAATACCAATCGAGAGCATTTATTATTGCTGCCACTTCAAAATTGCCATTGATTCACCCGTTACAAAAACATACAATTGCGTGAGGAAGAATAATACCATAGTCTTGAATCCAAATACACTCTTCAAAATAAAGAACAAAATTTCAAAGGTAAGTTTCAAAGGACACATGATACGTCAATCATCTAGGGCAAAAGAAGGAATAACATTTTTAGTTGCAATATTTCGATGGGCATAAGAGTCTCTATTTTACAGACTGCTAGGGAGTGAACTCGTCATATCTCAGTTGCAAATAGAGAAGGCATAATGCGGGCACAGGTTCAAGGGCAACCAAACTGAAAAAAACAAGCTTCTCATTTTTGGTCTTCCTGACATGATTTTACTATTATTTTAGTGTGCAATTTTTTTTTTGTAGATGTTTGACAATAAAATTCTTGCAATACAAAATTGTAATTCTTTATGTTGAATTTATTTCCGTCCCTAAATATAGTCTAGTAGTTTCGTTTTTTTTCGGTTTGGAAATTAAAGTTGGAATGAAAAATGGATGATGAAGTCGCCATTTTTAGCCTCATATACAATCTGAGGTTTCTCATTAGACGACCAATAGAAGTCAATGTTACAATAAATGACGAAGATGCCAAAGCTATTTTATTAAAGAGTCTGCCTTCTACATACAACAAGGGAAAGCCCAAAAACAAACCAAATGGGTGAAAAATTTGCTGATGAAGACTATATATTTTAAAGAAGCCTAACACTTTGAAGACATGAAGGAATCCAGTGTAGATAAAACTCTGACATGGATGGTTCCCCAGATAGTTTAGGAGTCTGTGGATCTCAAGAATTTACCCTTACGAGGGTCATGAGACAACTTGACAGAGCATTGTGGGAGTAACTTGGTATGGATGGATGTCCAACGATTCAGGAGATTTTGTAATTTGAGAGTTTAGGGAGGTGGAATTTGGGAACTCGGGAATTTAACTCAAAACTACACATTTATGAAGGTCAAGGAGGCAACTTGATGGAGTTTTACCGGTCAAAGCACCATGTTTAGAGAGGAAACTTCTGAAGATTGCATGACTCTATTTAGCTCTATTATTTTAATCTTATATCAATATGTTTGTTTTTGCTTTCTATAGTGTAAGCCTTAAGAGGGTGTGTAGGAATATGAGGATCATAATTTAGGTAAGTCAATATTAGTTAAGTGTTAACTAATGAATAGTTGTAATCACTTCAACCATTTTGTAACCATATCTCACATGATAAAATGATGGACACACAATAAACAATGTGTGCATTGTGATTTCTCTTCGTTATTTTTTTGTTCACATCTTCTAACAACGCTTCATATGGTTGATGGCAACATGCCTTGTCTTGGCATGGTTTATGAGGGTATGATGGATTTTTGTAAGGAATCTATTACAAAGATCTTCAATGATGTGGTCATTGACTACAAACAAATATGGGATGTGATTGATGTAAGATAGAAAATGATGTACACGCCCTTGCATGCAATGGCCTATTTCCCAGAGCCTAGACTCTTTCATCTAGATAGAGACAATGATTGTGAAGTCACGAGTGGACTTTATGAAGCCATTGTCATGTTTGTTCTAAATATTGAGGTTGCATGTATAATTAGGGATGAAACAAGGGCATTCCAGGAGCGAGAAGGGGTATTATCAAAATTTGGAGCCAAATATGATAGGCCACATCTTGAAGGATACAAATGGTGGAAAACTTATGGATCAAGTACCTGAGAACTACAATGTTTTGTCTTTGAATATCGAGTCAAGGAGCAAATGTGTCAGCTTGCAAAAGGAATCAAAATTATTTTGACCACATTCAATCAAAGACAAGAAACAGGTTATTATCGAGAAAGTTAGAAGATCTTGCTTGTGTTTGCAACAATTTGTGGATGTGCATGAGCAAAATGGAAAAAACATTGTCTTCTTTACAACTCCAACCTGTTGCAACAAACTTGGAGGGTGCAGATGATTGTGACTTCCTTTATGATGAATCCTGTGATGATGATGTTGATGAGCCAAGTGCTTTTGATGGTATGGATTTTTTTGATACAACAAGTAGCCTATAAGGCTATAGGGTGTAGTTTGTATGAAGTTTAGGAACTTAGTATTACAATTTTAGATTTTGAGACTTGTTTGTTTCTGAAAAAGTATCTTTAATATTGTATCGAACATACTTTAATTTTATATATGTTTCTGATATTCTTTTTCATTATTTTTAAATCTATTTAAAAAAATTCTATTGTTTGAATTGCGAACATTATGGTGTTTTTTTTTCGAACTTCGTCCATTAGAGAATTTGAACCAAACTTTATGATCGTTGAGTTCAAACTTGAACCTTGTGACTTATATGGGGCATACACTTTAATCTTGATGTTGCTTGTGATTAGGGTTTTTTGAATTGTCTCTATTTTTCTCCATAATACAATAGGTGAATAATGAGAAGAGGTATGATATGATATATTCACAAGGAACATGTTAGACAAGGATGTGTCCAGACTCCATATAGATTAGTCTTTATAGCTATGTGTACTTCCAAGGTTTGTAGCATGTCGTCATGTGTTGGAAAGCCTCGTCCTCAAAGCACAAGTATAAAACATGTAATACGACCTTTTAAAGTTTTTACATTAACAACACATTGAGCATGATTAATCCACTCAAGATGAATCTTAATAGGCATTGAGTTTCTTCATAAATTAACACTTGAATTTTGATGATTTGGGAGTTGTTGGTTTGGGTTCTATGAATATTTCTTATAATTTTGATTCTTAGAATCTTTAGAAAGTGTTGTCATATTTGAATAGCCACGTCGTATTGAGGATATCGATAAGGTTTGGTTTTAGGTTTAATTGATACCTATTGGTGTATCAGCCTGTTTAGGGCCCTTTCCAAACATAACAGCATTACCCACCTCCCCCATTTTGAACTCCCTCTCCCCTAACAATCTGTCCACTATGCACGAAATGCCATCGGCTCCCATCACATTTTGCAAGAATATTAACATTTAAGCCTTCTCTTCTATTTCAATTGTATTCACTAGAGCATTTGAATTTCTCATAATGCATTTTCCAAGCATGAACAAAGTTACAATCAAATAGAAATCAAAAATCTAACAATGACAAAGGTTGGTAGCACGTTGATCAAGACAACAATATTTTGCCCAAGGATAGGTCAATCAAGGCAAAGAAATAGGAAGTCAAATGAACCAATAGAACCAAAGGTTAACCAAGATTGAGCACTCAAGGAAAGCATGAAGGTGCTCTACATGGAGGATGACTTTTCGTCTTCATCTACACAAGTTCAAAGCTCCATGTGGTTCCTCTCAATCAGACCTATATGAAGAATGCTATAGGCACCTCTCACATTGTGGACAAGTCCATTAAATGTGATTGTACAATTTTGCAAAAACAAAACATGAATGGAGACAACAATAGTGGGTAGCCAGTTGGAAAATGGTGGATCAAAGGTTAGAGAAGTGCAAAATAAGTCCACCAAATAGGATTATGTTAAAATTCTTCCTTGCACCATCTAAATCCCAACACAACTTAAAGTTCAATTCTAAAAGTTCACCAAAGTCAAGTTTCTTGCCTCTTATAACCATGCTCAATGAGGGAACCCAATCTTGATTCACATGGTCATCATTCACCCATTCAAGTATAGTACTAATTACATCTGGATGTCACATTGACCATCATCATACTGACATAATTATAAATTAAGTGCAAATGGTGGTGTGAGGAACCAAAAAAAACCTGTGAACCTAAAGGCATTCGACTTGAACCATAGATGGAAAACTCGCCAAAAACTCGCCGGTTTTTAAAAAACTCGCCGGTTTTTAAAAAACTCGCCAAAAAACAGGGAAAACGGTTAAACCACCAAAAAACTCGCCAAAACCATGAAAAAAAGGGCTCGCCGAGTTTTGGCGAGTACTCGCTGAGTTAACTCGACGAGTACTCGCCAAAACTCGGCGAGCCCGTGCAAAAAACTCGCCAGACGCGGCTTGGGACGCGGAAACACTGCTTTCAAAGGAAAAAAACACTGATTTTACGCGGTTTTGGCTCTTTTTTAAGGCCGTCAACTCCTCATTGTCACTCACACAACCATTTGAGCTTGCATTGCTTGTATTGAGTGGATTTTGGAGCGAATTCGAGGAGAGAATTTGGAGATTTGCATTTGGAGGTAGGTTTTTTTTTTTTTTTAAAATTCTTTGAAGTTTTTCCAAATTTTGAATATATTATTTAGGTTTTATAGATTCCTATTGTGATTCTAAATACATGTAATGTAAAATCGAATGCTTGTACTTTTTTTATACTCATTTGCAGCCAGAGGTAGTTAATTTTATTTTATTTTAACGCAAATTCATTGTAAATTAGTTAAATTTTATGTATGTGTATTGTAATCGATTCGTTGTGTAATTTTAAATACATGTAATGTAAAATTGAATGCTTGTAATTTTTTAATACTCATTTGCAGCCAGAGGTATGTATTTTTTTTTTTAATTAACGCAAATTCATTGTAAATTAGTTAAATTTTATGTATGTGTATTGTAATCGATTCGTTGTGTAATTCTAAATACATGTAATGTAAAATTGAATGCTTGTAATGTATTTTTTTTACTTACGCAAATTTGTTATTCAGGCATGTTTTGTTTTTAAAATTAAATTAAGTTTACGTTTTCTAATTTTTTAAATGTGCATTGTGTTGCAGATTAGAGTTTAACAATGGCATTAGGCTCGGCATCAGGTTCGGCAATTTAGATCACTAGTAGGGACCGTTCCTCCGAATGCACGTTCCATAGCATGGAAGTATGTTGTAGGTGGAACTTGTGCGGGCGAAATTTTTTGCACTTTTTGTAACAAGAAAATGAATGGAGGCATCAATCGTTTGAAATATCACCTTTCAACTATTCCTTGCCGAGATGTTACAGTTTGCCCCAACGTGTCAGAAGAGGCAACGCGAGAGATTAAAGTAGAGCTGGCAGAGTTAGAGGAGAAAAAACTAGAGAACGCGAGGCAGAAGGCAGCCATAGCACAAGCTATGAGACCTGGGGCTGCAATGGAAGAGAATTTAGACGATGATGTAGCAACAATTGTGGGCTCTACTCGTGGTCCACGCATACGAAGAGGAAGAGCCGGAAGAGGCTCATCTTCATCGAGTTCGAGAAAAGGCATACCGAGTTTTTTTGTGGCAAGGAACACACCTGGAGCACAACCTTCATTGGATGGTACATTCTGGAACAAAGATATGCACAAGGAAGTGGATAAAGCTTGTGCAAATTTTTGGTACTACAACAACTTGCCATTCAATGTGGCAAAGAGCCCATACTGGGAGTACTTGGTGACATCATTGATAGTTGTAGGGAAAGGGTACAAGACACCCTCTCCAAAAGACTTGAGTGGGAAATTGCTTGAGAGTGCGATTGCAAATGCCACTACCATGCTAGAAGAGCACAAGAAACAATGGAAGAAATTCGGATGCACCATTCTTTCAGATGGGTGGACGGATGGAAGGAACCGCACCCTTGTTAATTTTTTAGCAGCTTCAAACGGTGAGATGGTGTTTTTAAAGTCTATTGATGCCTCTAACATAATAAAAAATGCAGAAAATTTGAATGTTCTGTTAGAGACAGTTGTATTAGAGGTTGGTGTACAGAATGTTGTGCAAGTTGTCACAGACAATACAGCAGCATATGTGGTTGCTGGGAGACTACTATGCAGGAGAGACATCCATCACTCTTTTGGACTCCTTGTGCAGCTCATTGCCTTGACCTTCTTTTGGAGGACATCGGAAAAATTGATTGGGTGACGCTGGTTGTAGAAGATGCAAGATCTATAACGAAGTACATATATAATCACCCTTGGGTTCTGAGCTTGATGAGAGAACACACAAAGGGGAAAGAACTTGTTCGATCCGGTGTCACAAGGTTTGCAACTAACTTCTTGACGTTGCAAAGTATTTCTAGTTTGTTGACACCTTTGAAACAAATGTTTATGAGTCAAGCATGGCTAGACTCATAATATTCAAAGAAAGTTGATTGAGAGAGGGTTGCAAAGATAGTTTTTGATGATATCTTTGCAAAGAGAGCTATAGAGATCATCAAGGTAATTTCAAACTTCGATTTATATTTCATTCCTTTATTTTAATTTGTTAATTTGTTAAATATTAAATATATTGTTCTACTTTTCACCTTTTTATTTCATTTCTAATATGTATTGTAACTTGTAAGTTTGCAATCTTACATTTTAATTTGTGTGTAGGTGTCAGAGCCGTTGGTGAGAGTTTTGCGTTTGGTTGATGGGGAGCAAAACCCCATGGGGTTTGTATATGAGGCCATGGATAGGACCAAAGAGTCTATCCAAAACTATTACAAGGGGATATCGTCAGATATGGTCCCTTTTGGGATATTATTGAACGGAGGAGGAACAATCAACTTCGCCAACATATTCATGCGGCGGGATACTACCTCAACCCCAACTTTTTCTTCTTTGACAACTTCACATATGTGAATGGAGAGGTTATGGAGGGCCTTTCGACATGTATTGAGAGGATGATACCAGATGTTGAGACGAGGGACCTCGTCATTTTAGAGCTGCAGAGTTACAAACATGGTAGGGGGAGACTCTTTTCATCGGTGCTAGCTATTCGAGGGAGAACCACACAGTCACCAGGTAATACCAAGTTACTTAGAATGTTTACCAAGTTACTTATCTGTGTTACAAGTTACAAATTTGATTTTATTAATTACTTACGAACTTTTGATTATCTTGTTAAATGTTTGTAGGTTCTTGCGTGGGAGGATTGGGGAGGAAATACCCCGCATCTTCAAAAGCTAGCCCTCATAATTTTATTTCAACTTTTTAGCGCTTCTGGATGTGAACGTAACTGGACTTTGTTTGATGCCATTCACACGAAGAAGTGCAACAAGTTGACTCAAAAATGACTCAATGACTTGGTTTTTATGCAATACAATCTCCGGTTTTGGACAAGAAAGAAGTGGAGGGCCACATCACAGGAGCTTATTGATTTGGATGAGATAGATCTATACAACGAGTGGACTAGGCAAAAAGAGGTAATCCCTGACGTTTATAGAGGATGAGATTGCTTCTTTCGAGAGGGAAGCTATGGAGGGAGAAGCACTAGCAGGACTCCGAGGAGATATTGGATTGGATGACATCTTTGGAGGTGATCTCAAACATGCATCCAGAGGAGTCACCAGCCATTTACCATACCAGTTCTATGAGTCGACCCAGATTCGGAACCTTTTAGGAGGAGCGTGGAGACGCAACCGAGTGAGGGGGACTAGTGGAGCCAGAGGTAATAGATCCTCTCCCCAATACTTCTCTAGAATAGGGAAGAGGAAAATGTAACTTATTGCATATTGTAACTTGCATAGATATGAAATTTATGATGATGATTTTCAATGACAATCATCATAAATTCATAGCACTTATTAGTCGACTATGTCGTATTCGCATGATGATATGATTGTGTATTGTATTTGTATTCAAATATAATAGAAAACACTTCTTCAACATTTTATAGACTCATTTGATACATTTTGTAGCTATATTTTGCATAAAATTTATGGTTTTTAAAGAAAAATTGAGTATTTTTTAAGTTGGTCAAGTATTTCCGAGTATTGGCCGAGATATTCGTCGAGTCTTTGCCAAGTTTTTATTTTGAGGGTCTGGCAAGTTTTTTGGGTTTTGCCAAGTATATGCCGAATATGAGAATGCAAACTATGATCTAAAGAATTGTTATTGCTGAGAAGTGGATTTAGCCAAGACATGTCCCTATAAACTCAACTTCATTAAGAAGGAATCATCATAACCCTGCTTTAATAAATGCAGCTGTCCTTTTGTTGATATCTACTCATTTGTCTTGGCCAATGTAAGAGAAAGGATTTTAAGGCATGTTGTATAACCTCAAGGTTCCACTTGAGGCACAATTTTTTACACTTATACATTAAGAGAATTCGTGCAAAGGAAACATATTGAGGCATTGTCATTAATGTCCGTATTTGCTACAAACTTACTAGGTCAAATATTCCCATCGTCTCATAATTTGAGTGACTGATAAATTGAAAGCAAGTACTTGCAAGTATGGTCACTGGAACATGAGTATACATCATTGCTACATAGTAATTCCATTCCCAAAATGATTTTTTTTTTACAACATTAAGTAGATACCTCAAGGATTTGTTCGCATACAAATTATTTCTCATTGTTTGCTTTCCCAAGAAAGAGAATAAAATGGGAAAGAAGAACTAAAAAATAATGGCCATACACGTGGAAGTGTCATCTAGAATTTTGGTGGTCAATCGGGGCATACTGATACATTTTGAAGAACTTGGGTATGCAAAGCTTGACAGGGGATTCCTCTGAACTTCTCTGCAAAGTCCTTAGAAGGTTATTGGAAGCACTTGCTCTCATGGTGCTGCTCGTTTTTTGCAGCAATATTGCATCCTAATATTGAAAGTACTTGATAATACATTAAATAGCTTTGTCTTGAATTTTCTCACGTCCCATTGAGATAAATTTAAATGTTCTTTTGGTTCCCATATGTCAAACTTTTTCTTGCCGTGCTTAAAATCTGGGGTAAAATTGCTTGCTCGTTTGTGGAAATCCCTTCCATCAGCTTCATTTGTTCCCTCATCCTTGAGACTGGAGCAAGAAAAGTGAGAATATCTTTCGATTATCGTAATCAACAAGTTGCATGGTGAGAAATGCAAGAGTGGAAAAGACATCATATGAAGTCCTCTCATATTCAAATCTCCATGCTCGAAATGCAACCTTGAAGTTCCTTGATCTAAACAAGATAGCCTTTAAGTTAAAACAAAAATAATCAAATGGATTGAAGCACTGCAAGCTCCTATTGAATTTGGACAAAACTTTTGTTTTTTGCGACTTGTTGAAAGAGTTCCTTACAGTTTATGGCTTAAACTCCTTTAGTGAGTCTTCAGTCTTCTTCAGTTGTGAATATGGATACCTCGACTCCTTAGCAGTGTAGTGAAACACATCACTGCGAAATTAGCCTTATCCAACCAGCTTTGTGGATCACGAGTTTGATCATCGTATCTTGACTACTATGGAGCCTTGATAACTTAAGTCAATTACAGCATTTGCCATAACTGCTATGTAACATCAACAGTAGACAATTAAGAGTGTCTAAGCTTTTCTCTGAAAGGCTGTAATTGGTAGGCAGCCATAAAGCATGGCAATTACTAAAAAGAAAGCCTTCAATGATATAGTTTAGCACATATGTTTCAGACTAGTTTGAAGGTATCCTACCAATGCATGGAGCTCGAT
The DNA here is from genome assembly GCA_019776745.2 of Taxus chinensis. NCBI lineage: Eukaryota > Viridiplantae > Streptophyta > Pinopsida > Cupressales > Taxaceae > Taxus > Taxus chinensis. The sequence continues at coordinate 135,882,880 of CM034149.1, read as the reverse complement.
CAGAGACCTATTCTAGTGCTTCAAACAAGAGGAATCATCATATGTTTTCACATCCTTCAGTGATAGCCTCATACATATCCAAACTCTTTTCCCCTCTAAAAATCATTTGAATTTCATGAAACTACAAAATCAAAATAAAGCACACCTGCATGCCATGTGGTGCCATGGAATCCCTCAGATTACTATACTCATTCCTTAATGTAATATGCCTTATTTTGTTGAATTTTCACTAAGGATTTGGTTGTCTACTCTCGACTATGCAACTAATAGTCTAATACATATTTTTCAAAATACCATCTATCTGAAATCTGCTAAACAGATGTTAATCTCGGACTTATTTTGAAGATTTTGCACATACAATGTTTACTTACATAAATCGATGACCATCTCCGCTAATTTCCCAGACTTGTGCCAAATCAAGTGTTATGTGGGGACGTGTCCCCCCCAAAAAAGAGAAGTCCCAGGGACGTCCTGGACGTTTTTGGGGACGCTGAGGACGTGGGGGAAACATTTCCTCCACATGTTTCCGAAGTGGCAGGGGTTGCAAGGGGAAACGTCCCCGGGGAGGTTTGACAAATGCAGGAAATGTCTTGGAGACGTTTGGTATGGGAGGGGGATGTCTGTATGTCCACGGGACTGTTGAGAGACGTCCCCGACATCAACAACACTTTTTTTCTGTAAAAAAAATAACTTTTTAAATTTAATTTTTAAAAATTATTTTCTTTGTTTTTTTTCTCTTTAAAAACATTTACCGGTTAACCATAACCCGACTGTATTGTATTACAAAGACATATTAAGGAAACAAGAGTGATATATGAATACAAAAAATTTTCGAGCACAAATGCACACGGTGGACTGTAACAACATGCTACGAAAACCAGTAGCATACATATTAATATTAAAAAATTATATGAACATATAACATTAGTATAGCTATATGTATGCTGCCGAGTTTTTTACTTTTTAATATGGATGTCTGAATGTGGACTGTATGTACATGGTGGACTGACATATAAAAATGAACTGCTATTCATAAAATTTCTAAAATTTATCTATATATTTTTAATATTTGTAATTTTATATATTATTTTAATACCCGCCCCCCCGCCGTTCTCCCACTGTCACGGAGTCTTAGGTAACACTGGATAAATCCCATATTGATAATAATTGTGAGGCAAGGTAGGCTTATAAGGCCCACCCTCAGCCAAAAGGTTTGCCAATGGGGAAAGAACCTACAGGTGAAAAACCCAGAGCGGCAGATTATATTCACTGTTCCTCCTACTAACAAATGCCTTAAAGGTGTTTGTATGCTTTATGGGTCTGCTTGTTTTGTGATTATTAGCCAGTGTACATCATGAATTAAAAATTCATAGAGAAATGACTACTCATAGAAAATATTCGCCACAACGATAACTTGAATAATAAAAACACTCCATTCAGTGAAAATTCCCACAAAACAATGCTACACTATGGAAGTGCCATCCACTCCAATCCCTCCCTCCCCACATTGACATACGAAGATGTTGGATTGTGTTAATCCCACATTGATTATTTTTGTGAGACAAAGAAGGCTTACAATGCACACACACACCCAAAAAAATTGCTAATGAGGAAAGAGGCTAGAGGCCGAGAAGCTTTGTCATATTCATGGTTGCCCCCCCTACCAATGTACACCATGGGTTGTGAAAAGTCAGATATGGCTACTCATAGAAAACAGTCATCATAGTGATGACTTGAGTACTAAAAATACTCCCCATAGTGAAAAATCCCACAAAATAAAATGACTAATTTATCAAGAATGTTCAGTACTAGATGAATCAATAAATTTTGGTTGGCTACAAAGCATAATTAGACAAGTAGAGATACTTTAAGCAAGAAGAACTGAGGTATTGGGACAAGATATCACTCTAGTATGCTAGTAGTACGCTAGTGCTCTAAGAAACCATATAGATGGGCCCTTGTCTGAATGTGGATCCGACAAAATGATGGCATGGAGCACTTCTAGTTAGTGGTTAGTACGAAATGGTTATAAATACCATTATAGCATCCCATTTACACGGAAATGGCATGGTGAACTAAAAGTGTAAATGGAATTCAATTGCTTATGAGTAAAACAGGAAAAAATTGGCAAACTAAAAGCCGACAGAATATTTGTAAAAGTAGGGTAAAAAGCTCGGGAGTAAAATGAGAAAAACTCGGGAATAACTTGCGGGTTTTTGGCAGTTTTTTCTATTACTTGCAGGCTTTTGACCATTGACCACAGTTCTGGGAAAAACTCTGCTTGTTTTTGTTTGGCAATGTTTTAAGGGTAGTCGGCAAGTTTTTGGTTTCTGCTTCTTTTCATTCCTACCTTCTTTTCATCATCCAAATATTTCTTTTGTGCAACGAGTTTACGTATAAAGAGTTACATATGCAGTAGTTAAAATAGGAAGCACCGAACAGAAACATGTGCAGGCTTTGCAGCAATCACACAGCATTGATGCATATCTGATCTCCCAGGAATTTTGACGGTTCTACCACTTACACTTCTTTAGAATTTTTTGAATGAACAAAAAGCCCATCAAATTTTCTAGGGTAAAATGAGAGTGTCTTAAAGGAAGAATTAGGTTGGACCTTTTACAAGGAAATATGCACATGTTTGGGAAGGAGAGCTGATGCAATTAATTTGCTTTCTTTTAGCTAGTATGCAGGCTATATATGCTTAAAATTTGCAGTTGCCATGAGTTGTTTGGCTGCAGGTAAATATTGTTCATTAGTTGCTGAAGCAACAGCTTTATTTATTGAAGCAATCAAATTTCAACAAGATTTCCTCCCAATGTTTCCTGTAGTTTTCCAAATTTCGTCATAATAGACATGCTTTGTAATAACTAAAATGGCACACAAGCCTAGGTGCTATTTATTTTTCCTAAATCTCAAGCTAGTTCTTGTTGGTATATAATATATATTGTCTACGACAATATAACTAGGAGTTGACCAGGTCAATATTAAGGCTCCTTGTAGATTAAATATGGGGCATGATTTTTTATATTTTTAATGTTAATATTTTCATTGATAGTGGGATTATGATGATTTTCAATGCAGTAGTCTAAATTCAATCCAAATTCTGGATTTCTATAAAAATAATGAATTAGTAGTTATTGTTATATTAAAGTGCTTGTAAGCTCTTATATGTCCATTTTAGGGTCTAGACAGTTTATTCGTTCTTGGGCATCATTATTATTTTTATCCATCCAGGCAATGTACAATTCTGTAATATTTTAGGGATATGCCCTTTTTGTCCTGGTTTCTTCATATTGCAATCAATTCCCCCCACGCACTTTTCTGTTCTGCAATGTCTCAAAAGTAGTGATTTGGGCATGTCAGATTAACTCTTTGAACTTGTCTTTTGTCGAGACTTTCTTAAACCAAAGAGCACGTTTTTGACTGTCTGTCGGTCATCTGGGAAATCTTTGGCATCTTAGAAATAGGACTAGTCTATTTTTTCAACTCCATTTCTCGCTTATTGGAAATTACCCTCAAGCAAATTTTTTTGAAGGCCAGTAAGAATTCAATAATCTAGCTATTGTTAGTAACATGCATCATGTGGACAGAGTCTAACATTTTTATTGCCATTGTTGTCAGGCTGATTTGGCAGCATGCCTAGAAAGGGACGGGTTCAAATCCGTGCAAGAAGCTGTTGGTGCTGATTTCAGATAGCCATCTAACATGGAAGAATGCTAGTAGAAACATTTATATGACCTGTTTCATCTGCATATTTTTTGTTCTAAAGGCAGCTTGCCTTTGTTTACTGCGACCAGACCAAATTATGGAAGTCAACATATAAAAATTATGTCGCTTACACCGCTGAGTTTCACTGCTTGTTGTAAGGAGCTGATTGAGGTACTTATCTAAGAAGAAATTATTCTTTTATCGAGTGTAAAAGTAATTAAGATTCAGGAAATCTTGTTGAAGATTTTGTTCATTAGTTGCTGAAGCAACAGCTTTATTTATTGAAGCAATCAAATTTTGCTCTATGCAAGTTTTATTTTTTCTGTCGTTACTTTGTTGAGATCTTTGACGGACAGTTAGGTCAGGCCAAGTTTGGAATTGGATACACTGAAAAGTGCATGCAGGCTAAGCATGCATGGAACAGGGTCCTGGTATATGTAAATTGGTCACACTGTTGTTTTACATGTGTTCTAGAATTATTTTCATTCCTTTTATTAAGTCTTGTGAGGAATCCAAATTGAAAACAGGCCTCAGATCATACTTAGGAAGAAGGTACTGAAATTGACTGTACTCTTCTTGTGGATGAAAGAAAAATAAAAGCCTTGGTTGGCATTTCTCTAATCATAGTTACCATACATGTTTAATCTTTATTGGTACCAATTTCAATTTTTGTGTTTCCTTTCTCATTTGGTAGCTTAGGAAGTATTCTTTGCTGCTACAATGGGAGCAATTTCACACATCCAAGATGGGATTTCTATTTTTCGTTTCTTTCAAGAGATCAAATGGAGAAATCAAGGTGTCAGCTTGAGTGTCAATGCCTTTGAAATATCAGTTCTGTTGAGTACTGGTGATTGCCATGTCGTGAGCAACTTGTTGACATGGCTCTCTATTTGATTTTAAGACACCATGTGTTAGGTGCTTAGCTTGTGGGTGTACTGCATCATGCACGACTTGTTAAAAAATCAGTGCACCAAGGTATCATTTTATTAATTTATATTTGCATATTAGGATGTTAATCATTGGGTTTTATCATTTTTAGATTGGATTTTTGAGTGAGATGGTGGAACTTGATATATTGTCATCGAAGTATATTGATTGCAAGAGTTGCCCATGACACCATGTTAGTCACCATATGGCTTTTATAATAACACTATTGTACGTAGGTCGATTCTTAATACATATGGTTTAAAGTTGATTCTCAACCATAACACAGTTGAAGTAATCATAGTGGATTGATATTTGACGGTTGTTTATAATGAACTCTGGGTATGTGTATGCAAGGGTGGGTGGCACATTCCTTGTGTCATCAATGTTGGGGATGCACAAAAAATGTTCCTAGGCTTCCTTGAAGCATTGTTGATTACTCAAGACGTGTTTAGGGGACATCTTATCAATGTTCCGCACTGATGGGAACATCAAAGCCAACATAAAATTTCTAGATATTTCCTCAACTAAAATAAATGTTCTTATTAACAATTATATTAGAGAGCCCCACCTATTTTTTTTTTAGATAAGGTAAAAAAGATTTGGTTTTGAAGGGACCAAAAAACCTTGTCCAAAAAGGAAGCCAGGCGGTAGAGAACACACCAAAAAACAAAATTGGGTGCTAGGTCAAACAAACTTGACTAGATGGACACTACATAGCAGGGCATGACCCAAACCAGGTCTACATATTTATATATATTTTTTACAGTAGAACCAAAATAAATGCCGTGGCCATGAAAAAGAAAAACCAACGCAAGTCCTTGACAAAAGGGCGGCCAAAGGGTCGCCATCATTTTGCTTTGCTAGAGGAAGCTCTGCTTTTGATTCTCGCACTTGGGCCTCTGTCCACAGTTCCAACAATGTTGTCCTTCCAAGAAATAATAATTTTTTTGGGGTATTCTCGGTGGGAGCTTTGCCATTAGTTTCCATAGGTTCTTCATCGTCCAAGCTGCTCATCACCAGATGCATTTTATCCTTACCCCCCTCAACTTCATTCTTGACAATTTGGTTATGTAAGATGGAAATTCTTTGTTCTTGCATGACAATTTCCGCATTCAAACCTCCAATCATTTTACTTTGCACCTCAATTTTGCTGTGACACTCCTTTGCCTCTTGAACTAAATTTTTACTAACCAAGAGGATGGTATCAGCGATAGATTCAACCCTCGATACCTTGGCCTCCTAGTCAATCCAATTTTTGTCCCTCTCTTACCAAGAGGTTTTCCCCAATATCTTTATCACCATGCTTCAGATTGCACATGGCATTCACAAGAATGCCGTCTCAATTATCCTGCAAACCATCTTTTTTGAAACAGTTTATTCTCTTGGCCAAGGTTTCATTTTCGGAGTACATCTCCTTATGAGTTGGGGGCTGGGAAGGGATCAAAGGTTTACCCTTATGGTACATTAATAGGATCAAATCCTAATGCAATGGAATGTCAACTTTCTCATTTTGGAAATCAGCGATCGAGGAGGTAAGGGATCTCAGGGGAAATTAGGGTAAACTCATGGCTTGTTTTCTTTGTAGGTAATTGATGATAGAGAGGTGATAAGAAAAGATTTTCCTAAATTTCCCTTCAAGGGTAAGGTACTTCATTACCACCATGCAAACATCTAGCCATCGATCAGGGAGGGAGCTTCTTGCAATTCCATCATCATACATTAAGATTCTTTCATCTGACTTGAAAAAAGTGGAAATTTTGTGCCTGCGTCTGGTCTTACCCTTGAAAAGTTTGAGACCTTAAATGGATAAGCCCATGGCTTTGGCATTGGACTCCTTTGTGACTATAATTTCCATACCCCTCAATTTAAGACACCCCCTTCCCAAGCATTACCGAATTCAATAACAAGTTGAGGGTCATTACCTTGAATGTGTTTTATATAGTTCGAGAAACCCCCTCTTCGCAAAAGCCTCCATAGAGTAGTGTCCTGCTTAACATGGAGATAGGTAGTCGGCTCCGTTTGTACTCTATCTCCTCCCATTCTTACCCAGTCGCTTTGCACACTGTTGAGACAAGACATAATGTACCTGTAGATCCAGAATTAAAAAACCAAGCACAAAATGGGATGATTAATTCCATCCCCTGAGAGATAATGAACTTTCCCACGGGCTGATTACGCGAATCCTGAAGGCCATCATACCAAAACCTGCGTTGTCTTTTCATCATTAACCGGTTTTAATATATTACTCCATAGTATGAGATCACCATGCTATGTCATCTTTTCAACCATATCATTCCCATAAGTAACAAGACCATCTACAGGTTTATTACCATCCTTGTAAACATTCCTCAAATGAGATTAACAACTGCCTAGCCTATGTGATGATGTTATTTAGTTTCCAACGAAAAACTCCTTGGTTCTTAAGAGTATTAACCACACATAAAGAATCACCCTCTATCATTAGGGACTTGACGTTCATTGTAATACATTGTTGGATGCCCTAGAACATAGCCATTGTTTCAACATAATTGTTAGAATGATTGCTTAAAGGGCCCGCATAAGCCTGAATACACACCCTTGAATGATCCCGAATCAAACCACCTCCCCCAAATAGCCACTCCAAAGGTTTAGTAGATCCTTCAAAATTTAGCTTTAAACTACCCTTTGGCGGACATCCCCACTTAGAGTTTTTTTTATTGCTCCCTTATCTTTGTTATTATCCTCTTCAGTGGGATCGAGATTCAAGTCATTCCAAATGGATCTTTCAAAAGCAGGCTTAGAGGATTTGATTTTGAAGATCTGCAAGTTTTCTCTAAGTGTCTGACCGATTTTCTTAGCAACTTTTTTAAAACAGGAAGATTGATTATGGAAAATTCAGTTGTTTCTCTCCACCCACATGACCCATAGAATATAGGGGAGAGCACATCTCCAAACCTCTTTCGTGAGGTCATGATGTAAATTGAAAAACCATTGTTTTGCAAGAAGGGAGACATCTCCAAGAAGAACCATTTTAACCCTTAAGAATTCTTGAACAATAGAGAAGGCCTGAAAAGCAAAACTACATTCCAGGAAAAGATGATTGACAATTTCATCATGTTGTTTACACAAGCTGCATTTGTTTATAAGTATCAAACCTTTCTTCCTAAGTTTGTCTACAATTAATTTTTTTTTGAACCACTTCCTGGAAGAAGTTGATTTTAGGAATAAGTTTTTTGTTTCATATTTTCTTCCAATAGCCATTATATTCCATATGCCCAAAATTCAGAAGGTTGCCAGATTTAACCTCATAACTACAATATTCCATTCCATGCCAGATCAATTCATCATGACACAACCTATGTGGTATGTGGCATTCCTTTAGTTCTTGATTAAGAACTTCAAAATGATGTAGTGGACCTATATAATTCAGAGGGAGATTATTTGAAGCCAACTTCTCTCCTCATTCCAATAATTACACACCAACTCACTTAATTCTTGGCTATAGAATTAGCTTAAGTTCATCTATGGCTCCTCCATCTTGAGGGTTATATTTGTAATCCAAGGATCATCTCAAAATTTGATTCTTGTTCCATTCCCTAAATTCCATTTTGTGCCCTTGACCAACAATTTCCTAGCCTGAATGAGGCTGTTCCAAAAAATTGAGCCTTTTGGGAGCTCCAGATTAGAGAAGAAACCCAAAGTGCGGCCAACGTTTTGCAAATATTTCACTTTTAAAATGCCAATCCAAGTACCTCCTCCTTTGTGCATTCTCCATCCATTTTTTGCAATATGCAGGTTTTTTAGACATAGACCTCCTCCCCAATCTTTTCGTCTGGTAACCTTATCCTAGGCTATCAACGAAATTCTAGTCCTATCCTCTGAACTAGACCATAAAATCTCCTTTGAATACTTTGAAATATCCCTAGTAGGATACCACTTAAAAATGCACAAAATATTGAAAATTTGCAGCCAAATAAAGTACTGATTTTGCAGATTTTTTATAGTTAGGGCAGGGAACTAAAGAAACTTAATATCTCCCAAAATATCCACCCGAATCACTTGAAAATTTAAAAAGAGCTTGATATTATTATAAAAGACATTAGAAAACTGTTTTTGGGATTTTACAGAAATTAAAATGCTCCTAGAAAATTACAACGTGCCCTAAACAGCTGGAAAACTTCTAAAATTCGTAACTCTCCAAATACAAGAGCGAAAATTATGAGACTTTGGAAATAACATAAACAAATATAGGAAATGATGTTTCAACCTTTAGATCTGAAAATGGCCAATTGGAAACCCTCCAAATAAAGGCTACAAGTCGCCTAGTTTGGAAAAAGGGTTGGAAATTGATGAAGATGCCTTCAAAGTGATGCTAAGCCTGCCCAAATGGCTGTTGTGAATCTGATTTGAACCCTCTAATTATCTTCCCCAAATGCCCCCAAAACCCTCAAAATCCTTCTTCTGAAACCTCTGATAATATCTCTGTAACACAGCCGAGAAAATGGCTCCAAAATGACAAGCTAGGGTAGATCTCTCACTACCGAAGAATGCCTTGCTAGGTAGGGATGGATCTCTCACCACCGAAGCTAGGATTCCTGTGGGATTTCACTTCACAAGTTGTAGATTTGCAAACAACAGTTACACGTGAAGGAAAATAAAATGTCTGCAAAAAAGTTCTTTTCTTTTCACCCCCAGCTCATTATATACTTCTCCAAGGCAAAAAAGCCCCAATAAACCCTAAACACATTTCTTTCCATGGAGGGGCCGGTAAAATAAAAGTAATTAAAGTTACTTTTTATTTTTTAAGTCGTTATGGTAAAAAAGTGACCCCCAAACATAAAACTTGAATATTAGTACCATGTGGCCCCTTTCCAATAGCTCCCAGCGTCCTTAGGCCCTTGGGTATGACCACGACTTGGACTCGACTTGGCCCTTAGGCCTTTGGCGTATGAAATGGGACATTACAGTCCCCCCTTCCCAAATTTTACTTGTCCTCAAGCAAATGCAAATTAGAATGCTGCAAAATCTGCTCTCCCTCCCAAGTAGCATCCTCAAGTGGCAGTCCCTTTCATCACACCAAATACTCGGTGATTACTCTGCTCCTGAGCCCCCTCTGTCTCTCTTCAATAATGGATTCAGGTTCCAACACCAACTTCCCCTCCTCCTCTAGTGGTGGTAACTCTGTAGATGGTATAATATGCTGTCTAAGTGCCTTCTTAAGGCATTAAACATGGAAGACATTATGTATCTTACTGTGCTCCGGTAGCTCTAGCTCATATGCAACTGCCCAAACTCGACGAAGTACTCGGTGCAGACCATAAAACCGTGGTTTCAATTTCTCTGCACCCTTTTGCTTCAGTGAGGACTGCCTATATGGCTGTAAATGTAGGAATACTAGATCCCCAATCTCAAAAGACCTCTCTATCTTGTGCCGATTTGCATATACCTTATGTTAATTTTGTGCCTTCTGAAGGTTCTCTCTGAGAGCCTTTAGAATATCCTGGTTCTCCTGTAACCAATCTCGAGCTTTGGGAGCTCGGCTATCTGGTAATACCAAATCCACAAATGTCATAGCGTCGTACCCATACAAGGCTCGGAAAGGAGTCATACCTATGCTCATCTGGTAGGTGGTATTGTAGCAATACTCACCCATTTGTAACCATTTAATCCATGCCCGCTGATGTCCTGCCACATAACTCCGCAAGTAGCCCTCTATCCACTTATTGACTATCTCCGTTTGCCCATATGTGTGTGGGTGGTAGCTAGTGCTAGGAGTCAACTCCGTACCCGCTAGTATGAAGATCTTCTGCCAGAAGGTGCTCATGAAGATCTTGTCCCTGTCATTGACAATATTTTTAATAAACCCATGTAGCCTAAAAATACCGGTATAGAAGATCCGGGCGACATCCACTGCCTCGTGCCCCTTAGGTAGGGAAAAGAAATGAGCATACTTAGTTAACCGATCAACTACAACATAAATGCAGCTATGCCCATGCACCAAGGAAGCCCTGTGATAAAGTCCATACATGTGCTTTCCCATTTCTGTTCAAGAATGGGGATAGGCTGAAGTAATCATGTTGGAAAATACTGCTCGGATTTGGTTTGCTGGCAAACCATACACTCTCTAACACGATTAAGAACATCATCCTTCATCCCCTTCCATACAAATCTCTCCCTGATAAACCTGTATGTTTTGAAATACCCATGATGTCCAACGAGTGGTGTATCATGTACTGCTCGAAGGATCTTCTCCTTCATTTTGGATCCTGGTACAATGAAAATCCTATCCTTGTAGAAAATGAGATCATCCACTACTCTGTATCGGTAATCATGTATAATACCATCCATGATCTCACATGCAAATTGATTTTTGGAATATTCAACAAGTATATGAGCCTTCCAATCCGTTGAAATCTCAGACATATAACTAAGCATAGAAGTGAGGTAAGGCCTCCTAGATAAATCGTCAACAACAATATTATTCTTATCTCTAGTGCACTCTATGTCAAAGTCATATGTTTGTACCTTGTTCACCCATCTTTGCTGGTGATCGTTGAACTCCTTTTGTCCTAAGAAAACCTCAAACTGTTGTGATCCCTACGAACCACGAATTTGCTGCCCACAAGGTATTGTCTGAATTTGACCAAAGCATGCATAATGGCCAACATCTCCTTGTCGTAAATTGAATACCCTCTCTCCACGGGTTTCAATTTCTGACTCTCATAGGCGATGGGATGCCTATCCTGCATGAGAATTGTCCCAACACTCTCTCCTGATGCATCACACTCTAGAATGAATGGGCGGGAGAAATCTAGTAATGCGAGGACGGGACACGAACTCATCACCTCCTTGAGGTGATAAAAAACCTGTTGTACTGCATCTGACCAAGCAAAAGCCCCCTTCTTGGTCAAATTGGTCAATGGAGTAGTCAAACGAGAGAAATTCTTCATGAACCTCTGGTAGTATGTGCACAACCCCACGAATCGTCTCAAATGTGTCAATGTCCTAGGTGGCGGCCAATCCAGAATTGCCCGTATCTTCTCTCTATCCACCTTCACTGTACCCCCACCAATCACATATCCCAATTATAGAAGTTCGGTCTTGCCGAACTCACACTTAGAGGCTTTCACATATAACGAATTAACTTCTAATATCCCCAATATCTCACTTAGGTGCCTGATATGGTCCTCCCAAGTCCTGCTGTAGACTAAAATATCATCAATGAAAACCAATACAAACTTCCCCATGTGGCGGTTGAACACATGATTCATGCAAGATTGGAATGTAGCTGGAGTATTAGACAATCTGAAAGGCATCACCAAGAACTCAAAGTGACTGTAATGGCATTTGAAAGCTGTCTTATGCACATCCTACTCCCTTACTTTAATCTGATGATATCTAGAATGCAAATCTATTTTCAAAAAATAGATTTCACCATGTAGCTCATCAAGCAACTCATCAATACGTGGTACTGGATACTTGTTCTTTATTGTCTTCTTATTGAAGGCACGATAGTCTATACACATCCGCATGGTCCCATCCTTCTTCACCAATACCACCGAAGATGCCAAAGGATTGGAATTCGGTCTAATATGCGCCATATCAATGAGCCCATGGATAGTCTTCTTGATCTCATCCTTAAACCGTTTGGGGTGACGGTAAGGAGAAGTAACCACAAGTCTAGCGTCCTCGAGCTCAATCACATGCTCAAATCCCTTATCTGGAGGTATGCCTGGAGGTATGTCTCCAAAAACTGCATTATGTCTGTCTACTAAGCCCTATATATCCATATGATACTCCTGCTGTCCATCCTCTGATTTCTTGGTCGAAACCAAACAATGTACTACCCAATCCACCCCGTTGTGCCTATAGATCCTCTCGATCCTCTTGGCCATAACAACTTGGGGTGCCTCTGAAGATAAGCCCCTTAAGATCACATTCCTCCCTTCGGACTTAAACTTCAACTCCATCGTCTGGAAGTTAGTCTGAAACTCACCAAGGGAATGGAGCCACTACACTCCAAGCAGTATGTTGGTTTCTCCAATACTAACAATATAGAAATCATTGGTAACTGTATAGTTACCCTTCGTGATGCTCAATTGGGGAACCCGTCGTGTGTATCTCATAAAATCTCCATTGGCTACAACCACATTGAAGCCCTTAAATTCCTATGTCTGTAACCCTCGCATTTCAACCAATGAGGCATCGATAAAGTTGTGGGTTGCCCCACTATCAATGAGTACCACTACTCACTGTCCCTGCAAAACTCCCCTAACTCTAAATGCTTTGTACCTTGGGGTACTAGACAAAGTGATGATAGTCTCTTGGGGAAAAGTCTCGCTATCCTGCTCAACACCCGCACTATCTAATGCCTCATCATCAGCATCCTCTAATCCTTGTGTGTCCAACTCCTCATCACCATCACTCTCCTCAAACACCTCTATGAATTGGGCCCGCCCTCTACCCTTGCAATCATGTCCTGGAACCCAAGGTGTGCGAAAATTGAAACATAGTTTCTTTCGCCTCAATTCCTCTCTGTCCTCTCTAGATCCGAATGGTCTCCAGGCTGTATCTTTCCTAGGTGGAGGTACCTTCGGCTGCGAACCATTGGTTCTAGAAGGGAAACCCTTACGCTGCACTCGAGGTGGAAACCTCGACTTAAGAGTGGATAACTCCAAGTAACGAGCTCTCCTAATAGCCTCATGCAAAGAAGAAGGCTCAAATGCCTTCACAAATCTAGCGAGAGCGTTTGTCAAACCCGTTGTGAATAGGGAAATCAACCTCATCTCTGTAACATCAGGTACCATGACCGATAGTATCTGAAAATCTGCGATATACTGATCCAAGGAACCAGTTTGCCTCAAATGGGTCAACTCTCAAAATAACTGTTGGGGTCCCTCCTATCAAATATGCTCATTAGCCTCTTTGTGAACTCTACATAAGTCGTGATGTATATGTGTCCATGTGTAATCAACCCATGATGCCACCAATCATGAGCGTCTCCCTCTAAATGTAAGATTGCAAACTTAATTGCATCTTCCTCGCGCATAGGATTCAAGTTGAAGTATGTCTTCAACTTCTGGACCCAAGACTATGCAGTACACTTCTTAAAATCGTTGAAGTGTGGAACAAAAATCTGTCCCAACCTCCTTTGCATCTTTGGTACCTATACCTGATGATCTCTCCTAGGCCTGCTATCAATCTTCATTTTGTAATATTTCTGGAATGACATGTTGTCACGAAAGCCATCACTTAAGGTCTGGTACCTTTCCCAACAAGACTCCTCATCTACAATATCCACCTGCCGCACTTGTGAAACTTCTGGATCCTTCAAGAAAGAAGGTTCGTGAAACCCCAAAGACCTGGTAGAAGAATCGGGAGACTGCTGCCCTGAATGTCCACCCTCACCTCTTTGACCATGTTTTCCCCTATTGCTATTTCTCCTCTTTCCACATGAGTATCAATCTTGTCCTGTGCTAATCTCTCAGTGAGCTGGCTCAAATAGAGATTTGTTGTTTCCTGCTGCTTTACTATGTTGGTGAACAATTGTTTCATCAGATCTACACCTATATCCTCACTGTCTATGTCCCCCATCGTTCAATCCCAACAGGCTGAAGAAACAACTGCTCTGATACCACTGAAATATCCCTAATGGTATACCATTTAAAAATGCACAAAATATTGAAAATTTGCACCCAAATAAAGTACTGATTGTTGCAGATTTTTACAGTTAGGGCAGCGAACTAAAGAAACTTAATATCTATCAAAATATCCACCCGAATTACTTGAAAATTTAAAGAGAGCTTGATATTATTATAAAGGACATTAGAAAATTGTTTTTTGGGATTTTATAGAAATTAAAATGCTGCTAGAAAATTACAGCGTGCCCTAAACAACTGGAAAATTTTTAAAATTCGTAACTCTCCAAATACAAGAGCGAAAATTATGAGACTTTGGAAATAACATAAACAAATATATGAAATGATGTTTTAACCTTTAGATTTGAAAATGGCCAACTGGAAACCCTCCAAATAATGGTTGCAAGTCGCCTAGCTTGGAAAAGGGTTGAAAATTGTTGAAGATGCCTTCAAAGTGATGTTAAGCTCTACCCAAATGGCTGCCGTGAATCTAATATGAACCCTCTGATTATCTTCCTCAAATGCCCCCAAAACCCTCAAAATCCTTCTTTTGAAACCTCTGATAATATCTTTGTAGCACAACCCATAAAGCGGCTCCAAAATGACAAGCTAGGGTAGATCTCTCAAACCGAAGAATGCCCTGCTAGCTAGGGATGGATCTCTCACCACCGAAGCTAGGGTTCCTGTGGGATTTCACTCCACAAGCTGTAGATTTGCAAACAACAGTTACACGTGAAGGGAAATAAAATGTATGCAAAAAAATACTTTTCCTTTTAACCCAGCTCCTTAAATACTTCTCCAAGGCAAAAAAGCCCCAATAAACCCTAGACGCATTTCTTTCCATGGAGGGGCCAATAAAATAAAAGTAATTAAAGTTAGTTTTTCCTTCTTAAGTCGTCATGGTCCAAAAGTGACCCCCAAATGCAAAACTTGAATATTAGTACCATGCGGTCCCTTCCAAATAGCTCCCAATGTCCCTAGCCCCTTGGGTATGACCACGACTTGGACTCGACTTGGCCCTTAGGCCCTTGGTGTAGGAAAGGGGACATTACATGCTCTCGATGGCTTTCCTTACTTTTATGGGGATAATGAAGATAGACATGATGTAGACCACGACTCCCTACAGAGAACTTTGGAGAAGTTGAGCCTTTCTTGCCTGATAAAGCAAGGTTCCTTTCCAAGAAGCTTTTGAGCACAATCTGCTCACGGACTCCGCCACGATGATATAAATAAAAGGGGAGAGTGGGTCTCTTTGTCTTAGACCCCTCTTTGCCTTGAAGAAGCCACAAGGTTTGCCATTTATGATGACCGAAAATCTAGGAGAGGATGTACAAGCTTGGATCATATTGATAAAGTGCGAGTCAAAACCCAGTTTGTGCAGAAGGCGAATCATAAAATTCCATGAGACCCGATCATAGGCCTTTTACATATCTAATTTAACGATCATAGTCTCTCTATTTGATTTCTCCACTGAGTGAATAGTTTCATGGATAGATATGATGTTGTCAAGAATCTGTTTGTCCGGGACGAAAACACCTTGATTGGGTGAGATAAAATTTCTTAGAACCTCCCTCATTCTGAATGCCAGGATTTTCGAAATGATTTTATACAGAGTATTACATAAACTTATGGGTCTGAAATCTTTTAGATCTTTGGCACCCGGTTTTTTTGGTATTAAGGCTATGAAGGTGTGATTAACTTGCTTGAGGAAAGCTACCAAATCTGAAAAAGTCTTGGACAACAATAAGTGCTTTCTTCACAATATCCCAGTATAGCTGGAAGATAAAAACAGGGTAGTCATCAGGCCCAAGGGTTTTATCCCCTTCCATTTCAGAGACCATGGCCTTGATCTTCTCCTCATAAGGAATGGCTATAAGTTCTCTATTTTCGTAAGGACTAATGGCTAGATCAAAAAGGTTAAGGGTCTCAATGACCGAGTCTGTAGGGGGAAGTTGACCTTCAACAAACAAATTTATGAAGAAGGAAATGTTAGTATTCGAAATATCAACATCCTCTGTAGCCATTTCACCATCTTGTTTCATTATTTCTTGAACACACCGTTTGTTTGCCTTCACAATAGCTAATAAATGAAAGAACTTTGTATTTTTGTCACCCTCCTTAAAGCCAATTAATTCTTGACTTTTGCTTCCAGTAAATTTCTTCTTTGCATAGGATTGTGTGTAATTATGATAAAAGAAGTTTTTCCTTTTCTTTGTCTTCATTACTCCAAGATCCTTCTTCCATTATTTCTTCCATTTCACAAAATTCCTTAGATATTTTATTTTTTTGCAAGAAAATATTGCCAAAAGTCTCTTTGCTCCATTTTTTGATTTTTGATTTAGTGTTTTAAAACTTTTCCGTCACTTGGAACATGCTATTACCTATCTTATCCTACCTAACGGAGTCATGACATTGTGAACCCCTTTTTTGGGCTATGATTTAGGGGTAAATTGGTGGGATTTTACCTTTGCTAACCCAAGTTTGATTCTCAGGGCTACTCATGGGCTAAAAATCCGGAATGACACCATCGCTGCGATTTGCCCCTTCCTAGGAAAGAAAAAGGGGTTAACTAATTTAAATTAGAAAAAAGGCTAGTTAAGTTGCTTTGTATTTTGATTTGAGTTAGTTTTATTTTGCCATTTGATCCTTTTTTAGTACCGCACAACCACCTTTTCCTACAAATTTACAATAGAGTGGCCCAATAGCTTCCATAATTTGTAGCAAAAACCACATTTTTAACAGCCAAACAACCTGGAAACAAAAACCATGTGTATAAGAAGTACATGCAAGAATATCTTTTGTGTATCTTTGGTTGTGCAAAAAGCAATTCCGTACCAAAAAATTGAATTACGTAGATTGTGTATGGTAGCCAAGCTTAAGGGCACATTTTCTAGCCAATTTATCTCTTTCTAACCTAATTGTAAGGAAGTGTCGAGGGTGGTGGCTTCAATGAATTTCAATTCAAGTTTGCTATTCTCCTGTAAGGAATATTGTGAGAGACAACACATGTTTAGCAATAACATGATAAATAAAACAAAGCAATTACTAAATTTGTTTTGTCAAAGGCATTCCCTTCATGATTTTTATTTATTTATACTCATTGAATTTCTATACAAGGAACATTGAACCTTCCCACGTGTATTAAAAGGGGAATAATCAAGCACTTATTCTTGTACATGCCCATATTGAGTCTCTAAGGCTCAAATGTGATCAATTTTCCCAATTGTGACCCATCTCAACCAATTAGCTTCGCTTTGCATCCCCGTTCATGTTACCCATTCCCTTTATTACAAGGAGAGCAATGAAAACTACAATTGTCCCACTAATACAATGCATGTAGTGATAAACATTGCACAAAAAAATGACCATACATATTCATTAATCTCAAAAATAAAACACAAACTATATTTCATTGAGAGTTCATATGATATCCATAGAATGGTACAACGAGCAATCCTAAAAGGAGACAAGCAACCAAATGTCATTCAAGGAGTTCGGTTTTCTTTCACCAGTGGTTCATTTGACAAAAGCCATTAGATGAACTATACATAGGGATCATGTCCAAATCCACCCACACGTGGTACTATTCCATCCATAGTTACATGCCAACCAAAAACCAACATACTAATTACATCAACAATTATCCCATTCCAATACATTAACACAACAATTGTCCACATTGATCACACAACACCCAAAATTGAACAGACGATAGGATAAGGCTCACCACATCACCAACCTCAAGTGTGTATTGTTTACAAAGTAGGCTGAGGTGAGATTTCCCATAGGTCATGCTCGGAAGGGACATAACATTCCCTGTATCCACGTTTTTAAGGTCACTCCCAACAACCACTCATATTTCCAATTTCTAATCCCCCATCTCTGTTTTAGTAGAAGACTCCTCAACAACATCCATCGCGATATCCAATTCCCATGATGGATATTGTTCTCCATGCAAAACACGTATGAGGATTCAATCATAACCCTTTTTATCACATAAGAGTTCCTATAGGCTCACTTGAAAATCTTTTATAATATCCCTCGAGCAAAATTCTAGTGTTTCCCACATTATCTTCCCCTAACATGTTACAAATCATTGTTACGGTATCAACATCATCTGCCATAAACATATTCTTGTGCTCCATGTTGGAGACTTCCTCCCTTGAAGTTTGTCATAACCAACTCCTTTGACATTGATGATTTTAAATGTTGGCAAACAAATTTTAGATTTAAAGATGTTGAGGCAAGAAAGAGGGTATGCAAAGAGCTGACTATGGAAAGAAAATATAAGAGAGGGTGAGTACTAAAGTGTTCAAGGACATGAAAATAACTCGCCATTTGTTGTCAAGTGTCACCTCGTTACGTCCTCCTTGAGATCACTACTCAATGTTCTCATTCCTCAAATTAATTCCTTCCATTCATAATCACTAAAATAATTGAGTGGAAACAATAACTCTCTCATTCCTATCCTTCACATTGTTTGATTTAAAATTTCAAGCAAAAAACAAAACAATAACATTTATATTCACAAGCAATTTTGTTTCACCCAAAAATACTCAATAGTAGAAATAAGTTGTTTGCAAAGCATCTTGGTGTGTGTAATTTGGTTGTAGAGAAATGAATCTTGTGTTTAAGTGCAACTTTGGAAGCTATATGCTGAGGTTTGGAAGCTTTGCATCACAAATGTTGAAGTCTTGTGTGAATATCTTGTGCGAGCTCTTCACATTTTGCGTAAGAATTCTTGGGTTCGTGCGCAACAAAAGTTCATGCACAACCCCACACATTATTTTGTCTCGTGTGACTTATGCAATCACATGATTGAATATTCTTGTGTGCAACACATTGTTGAATGTGCATTCCTTCAAGGTGAAAATTTTACACGACACATGTATGCTCATATCCATGTTTGATGGTGCCACATGTTGACTAACAAGGAAATCATAACAAACTTGGGAAATGGATTCACATAATTAATGGAAGTTGAAGATTGTAACAACCTTGGCAATTAGATTCACATAGCCGATGGAAGCCAGAGAACCACACATTGGTGGTTATCTGACAAAGAAGGTGAACCATTTCACTACCTACAAGTTTCTCTTTTGCTTATAAATATGTGGATCAAGGCCATTGAAGAGGTTGACAACCAAAACATGCAAAATACATTGTCGAGTCTAGAAGAAGAGACCATGACTAACTGCAACCTATGCGAGACAACCAATTTGGTTCACAAAGAGATTTGCAAAGCCTGCAAGTCTAGTTAGGAGGTGATTGTGAGTAGTACGCCTCTTTTGGTTTTGTTGTAATTTCTAAGGCTTCAAGATTTTTGATGAAAATGTAATTTGTTGTGCTTGAACTTATAGTTTCTTCCATTGAAATTAAGACATTGAAGCTTGCTGTTTCATGTTGCGCATGGACCTTTTCTTGTGCATCTTCATTGTTGTTTGTGTGAGTATTTAGGTTACATGGTCTAAGATGGATTATCTAACCGCAACGGCATCATTAGGCATCATATTAAGTTGTATCCTATGAGGCAAATTTTATTTATTGCATTTTGAAGACATTTTCAACATAGAGTGTTGGGAAAAAAGTGTAGTAGTTGTGAGGAATACCACTTAAAGGAAGAGGAAAATTAAGGCCATCCAAAGTGGCAGAATTGACAATTTAATGAGAGGCATCCAAACAAGATTGGAAACCGCCGAGATTGTTTAGAGAAGAGGAACAAACTCGTAATCAAATGATGAAGAAGCATCATATGTTAACATTGGTGAATGGATGAAATATTTTCACAACATCAATGAGATCAAGCAGTCTATGAGACCAAGTGTAGTAGCAAGAGAGTTCTATGTAACAATCGTCTAACACAAGGATACCCATCTATTCTTATGGAATGTTCATTCCTTTTATCATGTTGGATCTTCTATTGTGGATCTTGATCAAGAAATTTGATGTTTTGTCAAGTCTCGTCTCTTAAAACAAGGTGGTTAGGTTGTTGACTTTTATGTTATCTTTATAAATGATTTGGATGTTGTAGGCAACACATTCCATGATGTGCCACTCTGTCTCCATCACTGTTTGATTACAAAATATACATATTATATTTTTTCATTCTTCTTTAGGCATTGTCTAGTTGTCGATTTCTTTTATAAGATAATGTGAGCTAATCCCTAATCGAGCCATTAACATATTTGCCTTCCATTCGATGTCTGTGCATATGTAGGCCTTTTCGTCCTATTTCCATGTTAGATTAAACTCATTGTCATTGACACAATACTTTTATTTCTGTGCAAGTTTCTTTTTCCACAGTGCTATCCTGAATTCTTCTCTTGCATACTTCTTTATTTCCTCTTTAGTGTTTGGACATTCTAACATGCCGATGCCCTATTTGCTAATCCATTTGTTGTTTTGTTTCATTACAAGTTCTTCCTATTTAGCTCTTCCTTTACAACCATTTTGGGTCGTCGACGAGGTCCATATTTTGTCTTCTTTAAGTAACTCAACATCCAAGTCATGTTATTGCCGCAAATGGTAAAGTACCTATTTCAACTAAGAGAATTTCATATGAACTGAGGTTTTAATTTTGAGGTTGCTTATGACTAGATGTTTTTGAATTCTCTATTTGTCTTCATTTTGTATCTGGCATGTTGCTGCCCCATATTGGATGAATTTGAAAAAAAGACCAAATATTGACATTTGAAGGCTACTGCTAAAATTGGTGGGAACCCATGAATAAACACCCCAAATTATTTAGAAGGCTATGCCCTGAAGATTTTGATAGATTGGATTTTGGAATCAGAAAAGTAGTTTGAGCTTGATTTTGTAGAAGATCATAAGAAGGTCATCTTTGCTTGTACAAAGCTAAAAGAACAAACATATTTATGGTGGGATCATGTTTAAACAAATAGAAAAGACGGGGAAAGATAAAATCGAAGATCGTAAAATAGCGATTGCCAAGTTGAAGGTTAAGTTTTTGCCTATAGATTACCAATTGAATCTTTTCATGAAGTTGTAAAACTTGAGACAAAAGAAGACGAGCATAAAGGGCTACACATACGAGTTCTTTAGACTCACCATTTAGGCATGTCACATTGAGGATGGTGATGAAAAAGTTTGAATATATGTGAATGATTTGCAAATTTCCATTCAAGATGAATTTGGTATGATAAGAAATTTAGAAATAATATCTTAATACTAAGTCTAACATTCACCGTTTTAATACTAGTGATTGTAATTCATTTTAAATAACACTCATACAAGGGAAGTTGAATGGTCATTCAAAAGATGAAATAAAGAGTATCCCTTTGTGGCTATTTGTACTTGTATGCATATGTGCATCTACATGAGCTTTATTGAATACAAGAAGAGCTTTGGTGAATATTTTCTTCTTGTCTATTTTTGCATCCATTTCATTATGTCAACTTTTTTTTTGCAATTTAATTCCTGGCTTGACATTGGTATCACAATACGTCTGATATCTTCCACTCCAAAATTTGTTGTAAAAGCTTCTACTTCAAACCCCCCTTCTGTTAGAACTCATTCTTTGTAAAGTTACAACAATTGCTATTTTGTTCGAGGAAATTGTTCATAGAAGCCTCATTGCTGCAACAAGTATAAAGAAACTTTATACAAGGAGATATTCCTTAGTGTAGAAGAGAGATATGTCATTTCTTAAAGAAAGTGCTCGGATTTTGAGTGCCTTATACTAGAGTGAAGTGCCCATCCAATGGATAAAAGTGCCACATGTGCTTGAAAATACATAGGTGCACCTATAACACGAAGTGTGAAGGATTATTGCACAGAGAAATTAGAATCACATATAAAATATACTAGTTTTGTTAATTATGCTCTGAGACAAGCTAAATAAGACATTGGAGAAAAGCTAGACAAAAACATTAAAAAGGCACAATTCTACACTTCAAAGCACAAGAATCTGCATGCAAGAAGAAATCATCGTGTTAGAAAAACACAACATTAAGGTGGCACTTCATTTCCATGAAGGTTGTGTTAAAAGCTAAGTATTCAGTACTTTGAAAATTTTACTTTAATTTTATTTATAAAAAATCAAGAACAATGATATAAATTATCATAGGGTAGTTGGAAAATGTCATTTTGTAAGCCCCTTTATTTCCAAGAGTCCTGAAGTTCAAAACCTTCCCCCTTTCATTTTGTTCAAATTTGTAATTTTGAATTAATTGGCAAAACCAAGAAAATTAGTACCTTTGCACACATTTGTCATCATGAACAGGTAATTAGGTCAAATTTGTCTTTGAAACTTAGATTTCTGGAAACTAGAGTTGTCTATTGTTCCAATGAGTACAAATACTTAGGGGTTCAAATTGTCCATCTAGTATATTTTAATCCCTGTAAATTAGGATAGCTTGCTGAAATTACATTGAGAAAGGGTGCGTCTTACCTAAAACTAGTCAAAATTTCATAATAACATAATGTTTGCATACATTGACCAAAATTGTCTCATAACTAGTCGTTTTTCATGTAAAATGAATTATGAAATCATTATGTGGTTTTTTTTTTATTATTTTGTAGTGCTTCTAAAATGTGTTTTTACATAAACAAGGGCACAAAAAATTGTTTGAAAGGATTGAAAGTGCAAAGTCTTGGGACCTTCTTAGGATTGGAAGCTGCCAAGGTAGTGATGTTTTGGGACCTTCTCAGGCAGACTAAGGTCATAGGATCTAAGGCATTTTTGTAAATTTCTAGTGCCAAGTCATATGTGGGTTTGTATGGTTGCGTCGTCAGGCTTTAAATCTTCTGGAATTTAGCATTGAAATATTTGATAGGTTCTTGAACGCCCCTTTACAGGGTGGTGAACCCTTGATATAGGACCGTTGGACTAGAGATTTTTCCAAATTGGGCAACAAAGATATCATGGAAAATTTTCCAATTGGTGATTGCATACTCTAGTAAATTCAAGAATCAGTCATATGTTGCATTTCCGAGAGAGAATGGGAAGAGTCTACAAGCCACATAATCATGTGTTGCATTTAGGAGTCTTAGAGATGATTTTAATGTTCTAATATACTCCTCACTGAGACATTGTTGGCCAGGTCAAAGACAAGGAGGTAGTTCTATGGATTTCTTGGTAAATCATGGACAACTCTAAGGATATTGATGGCAGATCCTATTAACCAAGCCATTGTAGGAGATAATGAAGAAGAGGTGTTTGTTGTCTTGGGCGGGTTAAGTGTTTTAAGAAATTTAGGAGTACCTAAAGGGGCTTGTGGGCTCTTCGATTTTCCCTTATCTGAACATGTTTTCCTACTTGCAATCAAAGAAACATGAGACAAACCTTTGTTAGAACCATATTTGGTCACAATTCTAGGTAATTCCATTTTATACACTCAAATTAGATGACTAATTTTAAGGAAGTTTCAACAAACAAAGTATGTCAATTATGATTTCCATAACTAAAATATATTATTGCGTGATTTATTCAACAAATTTGTTTAGGCCCTCCTTCTAGAGATAGATTTTTCTCGTTCATGTTGATGCATACAAGTTACACACCAAAAGGGAGGAATGACATGCTCTTATGTCCTACTTGTTTTAGGACCAAAACGTGTGATTCAGTGCACAAGTTACAGGTTATTGTTCATTTAAACCAATAAAGGGGTGTTTACTAGACCAAATGGATCCTTATAGCTCCACTCCTTGCACCTTCTTCACCTGATTTAACTTTGAAATCCTCCTAAAATAATATAATCTAAAGGTGTTTCTCAAAGAAACAAAAGAGGAAAAGGATGAGTAGAGAGAAAAGAGAAAACTACTAAAACATATGTGTTTTAAGCACTTTATGCCTGATTATTAGAAATAACATTCTTTCCTTATTAACCAGGAGCACAAAATATAGCTTACCAAATTTGAATGCTACTGATGCAAAGATTCATAGGAGATATAAAACTTAGTCAAAGAGAAAATCATATTTACCAACTAAATTGTGAAATTGTAAATTTATCTGATTAATCCAATCTATAACATGTTATGGTGATTTACTTCAAATTTGCACAAAACTATCGAAAGACCACCTAGGAAAGAAATGAAAGATACATCAAACATAAATAACTTTTAACACATGAATTTGCAACACAAGAGGGAAATGAGGCTGTGATAATATCAACTTGCACGAGTTAATGTTCAAACTAGCTTGTATCCATTGATCAAAATGTCATACCCCCTTTTACAAGTGAGGCATACATATATAAATTATAATTACATTTCACCACCTCCAACTTTTAATGATCAAGATTCCTCTTCTAAACAACTGCTATGCAAAACAAATATCTCAAACCAACTCAAAATGAGAAATCCCCTATGAAAATGACATTTTTCACTTGAAGTGTAAAAGATTCGAAGTTTTAGCTCGATTTCTTTGTTCCATGCATGCAAATTGAAGGTAAAATGTTCCCTAGCTGAAAAGATGCTCTTTTTATACTCCATGTTGATGAAAACATGAGGGATAATGGATAAAACTTGTTTTTGGGTTAACAAAATGTTTTGTCTCTTCCGCAACCGTCATCATTCTCTTTTTTGTGACTTGGAAATGCTCGATTATGCACACTTAAATCGTTTAAACCCTTTTCAGAGAAGAATAAGCCAAAATAAAGAGAGAGAAATACAAAGAAATCCACATGTCCTTCCCTCAAAAACGTGTTGTGTTTTTATTTGTTTTGCGGGCTAGGTGAACTTGCGAAATTTTGTCATTTTGAAAATTCCATGGAGCACTGATTTTATTTGTTTTGTGAATTTCTAACTTGCATGCACTTAGTATTCTAATTCTCTACACTTATCCCTTTCTTTCTTCCATGCAACGGAGGTCACATTCCTTTATTAAATTCATGATCATGCTTTCTTTGTTCCGTGGGCTAGGTGAACCTATGAAACACTAAGTTCTAGAAAACCCGCAAAACACCAAGTTCTTTGTTCCACAACTTCCAAACTTAGTTGTATCTAACTCCTCTTGTTTTGCCTCATGGTACATTTTTCTTGCATCATGACTTCAATTGAGCAGACTACATTCTTTACTTCATGGAATTAACCAAATCCATGGAATTCCATTTTCTCCAAGTTTGTGTAACACTATTTTTGGATTTTCACTTTCCTTCGCGGTTTTTCCGTAGAAGACTAGAATTTTAAATCTTGCAAAGACTAAGTTTTGAACAATGGCCCAAAAGACTAGGATTTGATGTCCACAGATGTTCATGCTTTACCTTTTGAACTGTAAGAAGAAGACAAAGTTTCAATTAGTTAAGAAACCTGAAAATTTGACTAAGTATACATATTTAATTTGAGTTCAATACAAAATCCAACCATTTCAACAAAACAAGCTAGATAATGCAAATCACATCTCTTTAAAGGTAGACACTTGGATGTTTTCAATTTGCATGAATATCAGGAGGGTCCCCATTTGAATTTAATCATTTAAAACCAGTGAGGGGATTTATACAATAACAAATCATATATAAATAATTGTAGTATAACACCAATAGAGTTTTACATCACAAAAGAATTTTCGGATTACAAGTAGTTAGGCAACTTGTACCCCAAAATGAAACATGATTCCTAAATTTAGCAAAATAACTATTATTAGCTTAATTACAATATGAATAGTGCAAAAAAAATGGTAATTAAATATCTTAATTTGATATTTTTGTAATGAAATGAAATTTGTTTTTTGTAATTCAAAGATGTAAATACGTTAACTAAGGAACCGAAATCTTTTTTTTTGCTATATGGACACAAGCGGATTAATAAGAAAACCTAGTTCATAACTTGATAAGAGTTTAACTTTGTTCTTAGAGGGGTATTTAGTAACTTAGAAATGATCTAAATAGGTTCCTTTGATATGGAGAAATGTAACTAAGAAAAGATTTATCCATCTTGTTAATACTTAAGAGACTTGGAAGAGGGAAGGTCCTTATACATGGATATCACAATAACGTTTATATTCCATTTTCACTTGATGAAACCCATGCCCTCCACACAATATTTCCATAACATAAAAAGGATCTCAATAAATAAACCATGTTTACTATAATATCCTTGTATGGATCAAGATTGAAAGGAGATAATGGTTATAAATTTCAATCATACTCTTTCCTCATTTCATTTCAAAGCAATTTATAATGGAGAAGTTCAAGAAACTTAAGAGAAAAATGGAAGAGTTTTTTAACATTGATAAAAAAACAAAATGTAAGCATCACTTTGAACCCTTTCAAGAGTAATTTTACACAATAGCATTCACATGCTCTACTCCTTTACCCATTTGTACAACGAATACAAGAATGCATTTAATCCTAAATGGATTATCAACAAGCTTTATGATGTAAATTTTCCTTTCTTTTAGTAAGTGAAATCAAGTAAGAACAAAAGGTGAGAAACTTGATATTGTACTCATACAACTATTCAATCATTTCATTTCATTTCCCATGAAGATTCAATCTTAACAATGCGAACTTTTCACAAAACACTACAAGAAACCATGTTTTACTTCCATTTCACTAAGAGGGAAAGCAAGTGCTCTCCCTCAGATCAAAAGTTTCAACATTTTTTAACTTGCCAAAATAATAAGGCAGATTTCTGCTAATAGGTATACAATAACATGATATTCTACAAGGTAAAAAAAGCCCAAAATATAACACAATGTTTCATCGTTCCTTGTTTCTACTCTACAAATTTATACCAAAGAGGAGGTGAAGGTGACATTCACCTCCCAACCATGCAATGTCAAAATCTCATCTCATTGCCCCAAAAATCCCCCAATTCCCAAGAAGTACTCCACAACAAACAATATGGCTTGAACACACAAGAATAGAACAACCCATGCACATTCCAAATTTTCACCAAAGAGAAAAAATAGAATAGGTTGGGACTCCAGAAAGAAGGAGAGATACGCTCCAAAGAAAACACTTAACGCACCACCAAGCTGATTAGGCTTGCAAAGGGGAAGAATAGCCATCCCTGTCCCACTTATCACTCCACTAAGGAGAAAGAGTTTTTTCTTGGTTCCTCCATGGTCTCACACACAATAAAAGAAGTACTCATTTAATCCTCCACTTTAAATTTAAGACATTTATCGCTCCACTATAAGTAACTCCTCACTCCTTTTTTCTTCCATTTTTCACAATACGTTTTACTTCATGTTTTCCCACTTATCCCTCTACTATGATCTAAACTTCAGCCCACACTTAACCACACTTATTAGCCCCATATTGGGCATTAGTAAGTAGCACAACATACTTGAAATATTAGCACATGCTCAAGTGAGCAATCAAAAGACAACATTTAATTGAAAACAAGAGAGAGATAGAGAGAAAGAGAGAGAGAGATCAACCATTTTACAAAAAGGAAAACCAACAGGAATGTACTCACCTCTTGCTCATCTTGTCCCACCAATTCCCAACCACAAGCATTCAAATAAGAGAATCCAAAATGCACTCTAAATCCAACAACACTTAAGGAAAAAGGCTTCCCGAAAATAAGAACTCAAGCTTCTTTGAATAGGTAAGTGCCCAAATGGATCATTCCAAAAGATTATCCCAAGTGGAAACATCCTAAAATCCCAAGACAACTCATCTCCCAACAAGAACATTAAAACCCTTACATGCCCACATGGGACAAATTCTATGTCCCCCCAAAAAATACTACTATACATAAATTCACTTACATGGATTTGACAAGGAAAATCTAAGAGATTCAAATCACAAAATAAAAATATAACTACAACTTACATAAAAAATAAAATCAAACCAATTTGTAAAAATAATACAGTCCTTACACAAAATTAAAAGCAAAATTGGTTGAGATAGTTCCAAGGCTCATTATGGGGTCATTTTGAACCCCAAAAAGGCCAAAATGCGTAAAAAAGGTACACCTAACCCATGGATAGGTGTGACGAAAGATTTGTGAGTGTGGGAAAATTAAACTTGTCCCACACACCACTCAAAAGTGGCCATAAAGTCCAAATTTGAAATTTCCATAAATAGAAAATTTTCCAACAAAAGCAATTCAAATCCATCCCAAAATGGGAAAAATGATTAGCACTTAACCCAACTTAAATGTTAATTTAAACAGATGACCAATTAAGAAAATTTACCAATTTAATGTTCAAAACTAGGGGGGATTACAACAAGGAAAATGCATCATTCCAAAATTCATGAGTGACTTCACATTTTCCCAACACCTAACTATTTCAAGCCTAGGTGACCTTTGTTGGTCATGGAGATTTATGGAAGTTAGTCCCCCTTCATCCTCTTTGGTATATTTATTTTTTTATTTTTCTATGTATAGATTTTGAGCGCTTGTTCGTCATATGCACACTCAACGCAAACATCATACCTTCTCGAAATGATAACATCAATTCTACAAAATGTGAAGTTAAGAGATAATATCAATAATCAACAATAATCTAAACATGATAACAATATATCCAATGTCATCAATATATACAAAATAAGCTAATCATCATCATGATTCAAAAAAATCTATTAATTATCATCATCTAAAACATAAATCAAATGTCATCATCTGCATCATATCTACATAATCCAAGTATACCGTTGCCACCCCGTGTCAACACAATATAGTAATGTAAAATATAATCTTTAGAATAGGTCATAAAATCTAAGAATATTTTTCCATATATATGTATATATAATGTGTGATCTAATGAGCTCAACAATGTAAGGAAAACTATCTAAACCATGTCGAAGAGGATTGGGCACTACACCCCCTCCCCTTAGAACATGACTTCCTCTTGGAATTCATTAGAATAAATGAGGGTATTGAACCCTCAAAGTACTATCATCCTCTCGCGTGGA
This sequence comes from Taxus chinensis, assembly GCA_019776745.2. Lineage (NCBI taxonomy): Eukaryota > Viridiplantae > Streptophyta > Pinopsida > Cupressales > Taxaceae > Taxus > Taxus chinensis. The sequence continues at coordinate 135,853,797 of CM034149.1, read as the reverse complement.
TGGAGTCCCATCTCACACCTAATCAAGCTTACGACCTCAAAGGCCTAGGGTCCTTTGTTTTTGTATGCACACAAATTATAAAGTAACTTTGTCATCCTCCTCCAACTATAAGGCCATCCAATCTAAAATGTGGAAAGGATCCTGAACATACCTCCTCAGTAATGAAACATGAAAAACATCACGCATGGAAGACAAGCTAGGTGGCACAAATAGATGGTAAGTTACATGTCCAATCCACTCAAGTATGTCAAAATGTCCCACCAATTATGGTGCCATCTTAGAACCCTTTTTGTATCAGATTGAACTATTATGCGGTTTAACAAAAAATACCTTCATTCCCACCTCAAAGCTACGATCAATCATGCGGGCATCTTCATACTTCTTCTTCCTCTTAGAGCTCATTGAAGGCGCTTCCTGATAAGAACTACACATCTCTTCATGTTTTAGAGGCATGGACATACCTACCAAAAATATATCCTCAATCTAATCCCAACTCAAGGGAATCCTACACTCTCATCCATACATCAACTTATATGGCATCATGTCAATTGAACCGTGATATCAATTTTTGTAGGCATACTCCATTAAGTAAAAATAATCCGCATAACGGGACTGGTGATTGATCACATATATTTGAAGCATGTCCTCTAAAACTTAGTTAAATCACTCAATCTGAGCATTTGTCATTGGGTGATATGCAATATTAAAGTTAATTTGTGTTCCTAAAGTCTCTTGCATAGTGGTCCAACAAGTCCAATGTATCACAATCACAAATAATCTTGTGTGGAATCCCATGCAACCTCAAAATATCATCCAAGTATACTTTGGCTATAGCTTTGGCATTATAAGTGGTATTCAGTGGAGAATGTGTGCTACCTTGTTCAACTTGTCCACTGTGACCATGAGCACATTGTGATGATACACCGAGGTAGGTAGGCCAACAAAAAAATCCATGGAGATAGCGTTCCATTTTCACTTCGGAATGACATGTGCATATAGAAGATTGGAAGGGTACTAATGCTCTACCTTCACCCTTTGGCACTCTAAACAATGTGCCAAAAAAATTACAATGTCTCTCTACAAACTTTCCCAATGATTCAATTGTTGTAACTCTACGTGCATTTTTTTCACCCCTGGGTGAGATGAATAGGGTGCACAATAGGCCTTTAAAAGAATAATTCAGTGAGGATCACCCTATAAATATACCATATATACATATACCATTGTTGGGCATTTAAATTAGGCTAAGTAAAAATGTGGTGGAGGCTCAAGTGGTCTATCCTCAATACAAATTATCGCTTCAAGAGGAAATGAAACCAACAAACCAAATCATGAACTACTATATCTAGCTCAAGAATGTGGGTGGGGTAGTTCATCTTATAATCCTTGAGCTTTTGAGACTCAAAAGCAATCACATGACCCTCCTACATAAGTATTTCCCATAATCTTGTTAATGATACATTTGTGCAAACTATGAAGTCCTGGTGTGGATCGAGAACCACTAAAATGGGTGCAGTATTAAGTCTCTCCTTGATCTTGTTGTAGGCCTATTCACACTTCCTTTTCCACTCAATTTTCTTCCCTTTTTGTTGAAGAGAAGTGATTGGGTGACCTATATGGGAAATTCCCAAACAATCCTATGATAGTAGCCTACCAAACTCGTGAAACTACACAACTCTGTAACACTAGTGGGTGTAGGTCAATAATCAATGCTATGATCTTCAAGGGATTGACAACAATTCCCTCACCTAAAATAATGTGCCTGAAGTACTAAACCTTAGTCTAAAAGAAGAAACACTTAGCAAGGTTCTCATATAATTGATGTTATCTCAAACATTGTAAACCCTACCAAAGGTGGTCCTCATACTCCTCCAATGTGCACGATAAAATTAAAATATCATCTAGTTACACAATGGCAAAGTGGTTGATGAATTTTCTAAACACACTATCATCAAACTATGGAATACACTTGGGGCATTGGTTAGCCCAAAGGGTACCATTATGAACTCATAATGATCGTATCTAGTTTGAAAACTTGTCTTATGGCTGTATTCATTTGCAATCCTCTACTGATGGTAACTAGAATTTGAATCAATATTTAAAAATATGGTGACACAATTCATCTGATCAAAGAGGTCATCGATCTATGGAAGAGGATAAGGGTTCTTCATTTTCACCTTTTTTAACTGCTTGTAATCAACACAAAGCCACAAGGACACACTATGACTAATAAAACCCTTCTTAAGAAGATCCTGTAGCTACATATTGAGCTCGCAAATATCATGTGTGGTCATCCTGGAGGGTGCTCATGAAATTGGATCTACTCTAGGTACTAAGTCTATGTGGAAGTCAATCTTTCTATGCGAAGGCATACCTGATAACTCACTAGGAAACACATTTACAAACTCTCAAAGGACGTGGTGATCATCCAAATATTTTCCTGATGATTCATCCTCTAACCTATCACTAACAATGATAGTAATCAACTGACATCCTTTCTACATACTTTGCTTGAGTTGCATTGCAAAAATATTATGAATGGAAAATGACCTTTGAAATCATGTCACAACTTCCTCTACACCAAGGTCATCGTAGGACTCAATGGCCTTGTAGTGCCAATCCACCTTAGATCAATGGGCTATGATTAAATCCATCCCCATTATAACCTCATATGATCCCAGTGGAAGGAATTATAAGTCTACCATAGTGGTGAAGGCTCCCAAATCTAGGACATACTCTCTATTCATTGTACTCATAGGTAACTTGGCTCTAAAATCCAAATCAACCTCCCAACTCGTGTCCTCCCCAACTGCCACTAACCTTCATTGATCCACTAACACATGTGGGATATAAAAGAATAAGATAAACTAAAATCAAACAAAATGGATATAGGAACTCCCCCAATACTACATGATGCCTCTATCATTGTGTCATAATGCTTTGTTTGTTAGTTATCTACTGCCACATATACCTATGGGATTTTCCCATATACCCAATTATAATCTCTTATGTAGGGTATTTCCCCTGTTATGAGTTACATTGTTCTATGGGTAGTCATTATTATAGTGTGTAGGGAGCATGCAAATAAAACCACATACTTTATGTCTTTAAGTCAAACCCACACCACCTGTCCCTTGTGAACTCAATGCGCTAAATCATTTAGGTTCTACCTTGTAAGTCTACTATGAATGGGCTAGTCTAGTTTGATGTCTTTGTCGTCCCTGAACTCTAACAATCCCTTGAAATTTTGAACCAATAATCCTATCTCTCCATGCGCCATGGCGAGGATGGAAAAATACTACTACTGCAGGGGTTGAGAGGTCTTTACCAGAGGTCTAAACCCACCCCTAGGTGGAGGTGGTGCTTTTCTTGACCAACTGTCTTACATGGCATGTATGTGATCTATGGAATTCTCCATGTCCTAGGTCTTACCCCTATTATCCTCAATGATGTATTCCTTCTCCACAACCTTAGAGAGGGTATGCAGAAAATACATACATACCACTCCTCCGATATCTATGTTTAGACCTCAAATAAAGTGGTGAATCCAAACCTTCTCATTGTGCATATAATATACATAGTGAAGGAGATAAAAAAAAATTCTCCTCAATCTCTACTAGTGTGTTAGTCCCCTACCCCAGGTCGTGAAACTCATCAATATGTTGTCACACACAATGTTTGGAGACGTATCTCATCATGAGCCTCTTCTTAAACAACTTGCAAGTGATTGTGTCAGCATCTATTAAGATCTTTTGCTTCTATTTCCACTACAAAAATCCTTCCTCATATCTCAATAATTGTATAGATACACGAGCCTTGGTGTTTCTCGTGTAAGGGAAGAGTTTGAATCGCTTGGTCAAGTTGACCAACCACGCCTTGGTCCATCTCCAGAGTAAGTGGGAAGGTGGAGTCTTAAAATGTCTCAGATGCGATCTACCACATGTGATTGCCTAGATCTAGGTATCTCCTATGATATCTTCCTCTCCTCTCATTGGTATTGAGGTGGAATCCTAGTCCTCTCTTTGTGTTTCGATGCGTCCTATCTATGGGAACTAGGTGGTGGATACCCACTTCCCTTCTATGATGGGTGCGATGAATGCTCCCTATGATATTTTTGGTAAGCCAGATTTACACACATAACAATATAATAATAATACTTCACACTATATTTCATATGGAAAGGATTGCCTAATTTATAGGCAATATTAATCCTACAGAATAGGGGAGCTAGAAATGCTCTACCCAAAATACATGAGTTGTTTCAAACAACTCAACAAATCTAAAAAATATAGTATCCGTGAGATTATATCTCACAACTAACACTCCAAATATTAACAATATCATTTCACTCACACACTTAATGTATATTATTATTATTGAGTTATAAAATCATATAATAATAATATATTACAACTATTATTCAAACCATTCAAATGCGAGCACTAACAAATATGAATTCCTAACATTCCCCCCCTTAGTGCGAACATGGGGAAAGCCTGCCTTATACTGCAACGTGCCACTTCATAGCCTGCTCATGATCTGGATGGTTTCAAGGACAATACGAACAACCTCTGGATGGTTTTCCAAGTGGTTAACCAATAACCACACAACATGTGGTTTTTTAGGACAGTACCAACAACATCTGGATAGTTTTTCTAGTGGATAACTAACAACTGCAATATCATGATGCTGCAGTAGTATCATCGACTCTTATCACTATCTCACTTTAGGGAATAACATAGGAAAATCTATTGAATTTTGCCGCTCATACACACAAAGTGAAAACTGGAAATGGAACATTGGATTATGTTCCCCCCCTCAATGTGAATTTCCACTTATTGAAAACAGGAATGTTGCAAACAGGCACACAATGGAAAACACACTGCCCAAACTGAAAGCAAACATACACACCACAAAAATGCCACCATAACTGATATGCGATCCCGTCGTTGGCAACTAATGAGAGGTCGTTGAATGAACTCCTTCCTTTGTTGCCTCTGTCCTCTAGTATCATGCTGCTAGTTCAGTGAGATTGAGAGGTCATTGAATGACCTCCTTCCTCCGTTACCTCCGTCCTCCAATATCATGCTGCTAGTTTAGTGGGATTTGATCATAAAGCTCTAGAAGTACCACCCAAAAATTGGACGTCGCGTTCAAGCGAAAATGTGTTCGATTGAAAAGTAAAGAATTTTTTTTTTTTACATTTTTACAATTTCTTTTGACACTGACTCACAACACTTCGATAATAATGACATGACTCCACAATTTATTGACTACATAATCTATAAACTACTTAAATATTGTCTTTGTTCGACACTCCCTTTACAATACAAAATGGCCCCTCAATAATCTAGACTTCCTAACTATTATATAAAAGACTCTCCCTACAAATATTTAAACACCAAGACTTTTACTAAATCGTGAATACCTCACGAGACAAATACTCTAAACAATTAAACTTGACTTGCAAAATGATAAAACCGTGTTGCATTACTTCTTTAATATAATCTTAACCTAAAAAAAAAAAAACTTATATAGCTTTTTGACTCAGCTGATTTAGAAGCATGTAGTCGAGACGTGGCATTGAGGGCGAAAGCAAAGTTGATATGACGTCTGAAGTGAGGCTGGGCGGCAGCGGACTCAGAAGAATCATAGAGTAATACACACATGAAGGTAATCAAGTCGCTAGATCTGCATAGGGGGTTGAGCTTGACGTTGCAATAACAGATTTTATTACCTCCTCATATTCTTAAATGACTGTTGGATGTAATATTCCACCGCTTCAAAAGATATTTTGACCAAGATTGAAACGGTCGGATGTGTGGTAATGGGTGACTGGAACAATAGCACAGGGAGCCAGCTATTGCAATGTGGTGAGTTGAGTATTGATTCTCAATGGCGTGCTAATCGGTCACGAAATTCAACATTGATCAATGCAAAAAATTCGTGAATATGACAAACCAAAACCAAAATACCAGATCAAAAGAATGCTTGATATATGGTACGTGGAAATAGATGAGGTCAGTCTTAGTTTGAACCCAATGCAAAGCAGAACAGGAGATTCACCACAGACACATGGATCAACATGGCACGAAGAACTAAGCACAAATCCACACATAACCTGGTAGAGTAGATGTATCGGCCTGCTTGAGATAAAAAAGGATCATTGACTAATAAATGCAGCTGGCGTGCGGGTCTTCAATAAAGGATCTGCCACAAGTCTGGTAGAATTGTTGTAGGAAAGCTATGGTTCTCAATATAACACAGAGTAATACACAGATGGTGGAAAATTGATGCAGCGAATGGAAGATCCAAACCATGGTACAAAACGGTCAGAAGAATGGAAAATAATTATCGAACTATAGAAAAAAACATTTTTGGGGCAAGAGCACATGGAAGGAAATGCCCCTTCACAAATCAGTTCCCCATATCATACACGCTCTGATACCAAATATTTTTGGTAAGCCAGATTTACACACACAACAATATAATAATAATACTTCACATTATATTTCATATGGAAAGTGTTTCCTAATTTATAAGCAATATGAATCCTACAAAATAGGGGAACTAGAAATGCTCTACCCAAAATACATGAGTTGTTTCAAACAACTCAACAAATCTAAAAAATACAATATCCGTGAGATTATATCTCACAACTAAAACTCCAAATATTAACAATACTATTTCATTCACACACTTTATGTATATTATTATTATTGAGTTATAAACTCATATAATAATAATATATTACAACTATTATTCAAACTATACAAATGCGAGCACTAACAATTATGAATTCCTAACATATGATCCATTACTCTCTCTAGAACCTACTCTCCAATTTTTTTAACAACCTCATGTAGGGCATGAAGGATCTAGGTACCTAATACTTTTCAATTATGCTTAGATGAGGTAGATAGTCTATTTCGTGTTGTTGTGTGACAATATAGGCTTACACTCTAGTGACTCCTCACATTGTATGGTTGTGTTCTGTAATTTCTAGTTAAATTAGCGAAGCCAATAACCTTGTTGATGATAAAAGATAACAATGTGTAGTAAGGACTAACATTGCACCTGATTCACTGCATGACATCCATATTAAGGTTGTCTAGTTCGTGTGGTAGAAGTAAGTTTAATTATGTCGCCACCTTGTTATTGTTACCATAATAAGCACATATTATTACATACTCATCTACTTTGATTTTACTTAAGTTATCCCTTTTTAATTTAATTTAAAGCTGTATTTTACTTCACCACCTTCTAATAATCCATCTTCACTTATTGTGAATAAAACTTATGCTAAACTCTAAAAACACCCCACTTTATATAAATAAACAATTCTTTACAATCTTATATTACCACTATGATAGGTTTAAAAATAACCTTAAATAGTCATCTCAAGGATAAATTGGAGAGGGTCAAATGTGATCAATTAGATTGAAACTCTCTCCACCCTAGACCTGTAGGTTTTCTAAGGTGCCCTAATTTATCCTTATGACTTGATTATGTTATTATGTTTACTCTTTCTTTTCATTTTTTGATATGGGTTCGGAGAAAGGATTTCATGGAGGTTTCCACAATTATGTACTTGCTTGTTTTGATGAACACTTCCTTCTTCCGGAATATATACACTCACACATATTTATACACACATATATTTTTAATAAAACCCTAAAATAACATATCTCTCTTTTTGGAAATTCTTGGCACTGAGAGGGTGGGGTGAATTAGTGTTAATTCAAAAATTTTAGAGACAATTCAATTTACTTTACTTTGTTATGATAAGATAACAACATCGTTCACAAGCACTTAAAGGGGAATGCATAAGGAGACAAGATTTAATGTGGGAAACCCTTCAAGTGAGAAAAACCCACTTAAACCAAAGAACTAACTTGGACAAATTTTTCCTATAAATGTTAAAATGATTTCAACTGTTGAGCATCCACTTAACTTGAAGCATTAACTCCAATACTTTAGTCAAGCTGCCATTTGACCTTTAGAAATCTTCTACTTGCATGGAAGCTTTAACTCCCAACACTTCAATCAAGCTTCTACTTAATCTTCTGTAAGTTGTCACTTACAAGGAAGCTTCAACTCCCTGTGTGCTAAGCATCCACATAAAATTCTTCAAAATGTTTTGATCAAGGAGGCTTTACCCTTGCCCATGACTTCCTAGAGTTTACAAATCTAGCATTTTGAGCATCTTGTTGACTTGACACGGCATGACAGAGTTCCATTTATACCTAGGTTTGGAACACCCAAGAATTCTACTTGGATTGAAAAGATATAATGAATCTTACACATACCTAACAACATCTTCTCAAACCCTCTGACTTCATGGATGATTGACCATGGTGATGGGGTGATCTTCATCTTTCACAGGCTGTAACCAAATTCTATACTTTCTTGCAGACTTGAAATAGAGACAAATTTATGGGTTTGGATTAGACACTAAGTTTAGAATTGCAAAATTGACATGAATGTTGGACCAAGAAAACTTAAGGTTCACTCATTTAGGAACTCCTTGAGCTTCTAAGCAACTTAAATCAACTTGATACAACATTGTTACCTTATTTTCCTTAGACTCAGGGAAATATTTCTTTTTATTAAAATCATATGTAACTATGAATGGGACAATTTCACCTCATGACTTTTTTCCATCCTTTGCACAATCTTCAAAGAGATCAAGACACATGAACATCTTCTTCCTTCAAGAAACACTGCAGATAGTCTTTTGAGCTAGAGTCTTCTTCCTTACTTGTATCACAAAAACTTGACTGTGCTTTCTTCCTTCAACACAAGATTTTAAGAGCCTTGATGAAATTTGTCAAACCTTACATGCTATGACACACTTGATGAGTTGATTGGGAGTCACTTATACGAGGTCATGACTTTAAGAATACTTTCCTTTATTTTGACAGTTAAGAAAGATCTTATACTGGATAAATAAGCACAATGACCTTATGGGAGTTATTCAAACAACATACCTTGGGATGTTTAATCATTTTTAACATGGAGAAGAATTTTCTTGGAGTTTGATGGACTAATGAGGAGTAGACCTAACACATTTGGGATTATTCATACATTGGTAACATTGTGAGGACCTTGATAAACTCCTACTGATGATAACTCACTTCCAAGAACATACATTGCTTCTTTCAGCTAATACATGCCTTTTAGAAGCCTAGAGAAGGCACACCACCTTGTGAGATCACCTTAGAATAATAGATAGTCATCAAAGAAACATGATGAATTTATCCTTTCTCTTCTTTCCTTTGACACCTCATTAATTTTTAAATGTCTTGCTAGATATGATAATTTCATCTCCTAAGTCTTCATCACCTGATTGAATACCTGAAAAACATGTATGATGAAATTCAATCCTTTTTCTTCTCTAGGATATAACTAGAGTTTTTTCATGATTGACATTATACTTTATAAAATCCTTCTCACCCTTATCAACACTTACTGATATCTTGCTTGAGCTGGAAAACTTATCTAAGAATTCCTGAAAAATATTATAATTAAGACCTTCATTAATGTTTTTGGTATATTAGTGAGCCCAAATGGAAAATCAATGAACTCATAATGCCCATACCGTGTTTTGAATGTTGTTTTGTGAATATAATCATATTTTATCCTTAAATGATGATAACAAGATTGTAAATCATTCTTAGAATAAACATATGCATGTCTCATCTAATCGAAGAGTTCATCAATCCTGAACAAATGATATCTATTATTTATTGTTTCTTTGCTAAGCATATGATAATCAATGCATAACCTTAACATTACATCTTTATTTTTAACAAAAATGACTGGTGCTACCCAATGAGAGACACTAGGTCAGATCAATCCATTAGACAAGAGTTGTTGCAGTTGTGCTTTCAATTCTACTAGCTTTGTTGTTGTCATTCTATAAGGTTCTTTTGATATTGGTTTTATTCCTAGTTTAATTTTGATTGTGAAATCAACCTTTATTTTAGGAGGTCTGGAAAGACATCCCTAAACTAGCGTAAAAGTGGAAAATGTTACAAATAATTCTTACCTTCCTCACTAAAATATGAAATCTTAATAGCATATAACATGCAACCTTATTTTTTGGCTTTCTTAAGTTGCATTGTAGAGATTTGTCTAACTTCAAAATATCTCTTAATGCCTTGAATGATGGTTGTTTTCTATGTGTCATCAAGACATTCTATATGTTTCTCAAAGAATTCCATTGTTTCTTTGTGTTTAGAAATCCAATTTAGTCCTATTATGATGTCGTAAGACCCTAAGGGAATCACATAAAGGTTAAGTTTAGTGGTAAAACTAGGTATTTCCAATGCTAATTTAAATAGACATTGGTGCATTGTATGAATACCATCATTCTTGTATTGGAAAATCCAAGTGTTTTCCATAAATCTAGTTTTCTTAGACAATTATCTAGCTATCTTACTAGAAATAAAACACTCAGTAGCACCGGTGTCGAACAAAACAGTAATTGGAAAACCAATAAGATTGATGTTATCTAGAATTTACCCTCAAGGTAAATTCTATAACTTATGCAATTTCCTTAAACTTCAACAGGAAGAAATGGTGGAAAAAAATAAATAAATTTTGGAGGCACCCCTTTGCTTTCCTCTAACTTCCCTATTCAAGAAAAATCTAAGGAGTTAGTAAAAATTTGCTAAAATTTGGAGAAATGGGGAAAAGGCCTATTTTAATGTATTGCGGGTTTGGAGGCTGTGGGTGGAATGGTTGTGGACATAACTAGAGTTCCTCACCCTCGACTTGGGTCTAAAATGCTAAAAAAATAATGATTTGCGGGTAAATCGGGTCCTGACGGCCCGGGCAGTCTAGGTTCCATCGACCCAGGTTCCATCGGGCCACAAGTTCCTGGAAATGCCGACTTGCCCAATTTGTAAAAAGGTTGAAGTGGGTCCTTTGTATTGTGGATAAGGCAGAAGTTCGGGGACCAAACGCCACAAGTGCCGTGCGGACATGAGTTCCCCACAGGGACGCAATTATCACACAACAAAGGAGGCAGAGTCTGGTGTGGAGAAAGTGGGCCCACGAGGCCCAAGTGACCCTTGTACTCATGTACCCTCTATTCTCTGAAAAACCCGCAATACCAACATATCAAAGTGAAGGGGGGTAAAAAGCCATTGTATTGTGGATTATGATAGCCCTCCTTGAACACCCATCCTCCGGACTTCAAATGGGCATAAATTTTGACCCAGGGCTATGATTTCCACAAAATTTGACTTTTCGGAAAGCTCTCGACATCCTCTATGCCAAAAAAATAAATAAAAGAAATGTCTCCATCTCTAAGAATTGAATTCCCAGTCCCGTATATTACAAGAATTGGGCCTAACAAACTCAAAATGGTTGCGATCACTTAGAAGGTCATAACTTGAGCAATTTTCAATAGATTTTCACAAAATTGGTCTTGTTGAAATCATGGCTCCATGCCAGATGCACAAAAATCAAGAATTACATATAAATTGATGAAGTTTTGATGATGATTTTTAAGAAAAAATATCCCAGCTCTGTTTGGTTGTTAGAAAGTGGTTGAAGAAGCATTTAACGAGCATGGGAAATCATTATTTCATTGCTGAAAGTTATGGGACACCTTGAGATTGCTTTTTTAGGTCCAAAATCACCAACCACCCTCATTTATTATGAATTACAATTGGTTGGAAAGGAAATTTTGGGAATTGCATCCTCTCTCTCTCCTCTCAAAATTCTATAAATTGGAGTGTTGGGCTCATTGTAGAGGGAGGGTAATTTTAGGAGCAAAACTATGTCATTTTGGTTTTGTGAAGCCAGTGTATTACATGCCTTTCTAGTGGACTCCTTGCATGGTGATCTAGACATTTATTTTGTAATAGATTGAACTATGCATTTCAATGAAGCAATAGATGCAAGTTTGTAGATGTATCTTCCATTACTGTGTTTGTTTGCATTCTTCTTGCCTCCTCAATCTCATTGCAAATATATTGTGTCTATTTTATGCTCTTGCAGGGAATCATTATCATTGTGCATGCATGGAGATGTGTTGTGAATGTTTTTGTTAGATTGTGGAGAACTATTATCACACACTCTAATCTACATCTTGCTTCCATTTTCACACATTGAGGATTATTCTCTTACCCTTAGTTTGGTGCATCACCTCTGTAGTGTAGTTTTCCTTCATTTGTATGTTATTTCTCTCTCCCAAGTCCCTTGGAAATTGTAGGATAAAGATAGTTAGTAGATTCATTTCAGTAGAGTTAGTTTGTACTAGGAGTAGGAAGAAGAACCAACTTTCTCTGAAGGTCTATCTCAAGTATCAAGTTTCACAACTTGGAGAAAATACCCATGTTACCCAGTCACACCATGAGCTCAAGCACCCACACTTGTGCAAATTGGAGGGTGTTGTGATTCGGTGATAACAATTACCTGACACTTATATTAGGGTAACATGTTTTTCTGCTTGGTGATTACCCACTGTAGCATGAATTATTTACTTCTGGTTATTCCCCTCGTTCTTTTGGGGACATTTATTTGTATAGTGCTCATAACCGCATTTAAAATATCCCCCAACATGCCCTTTTATTTCAAATTTATTTTCCCTAAAAATAGTACCGTTATGCTCATTCTTTCTTGTGTTTACAACAAATTTAGTTGTATTTTTCTTGGCATTCTTCATTTTGATGCCCTCTTTCTTCCACAAAGTTTTCCTATGAGCAAGTGCTATAGGTGAGATAATGCTTTGCTTTCAAGTTTCTCATCCCTAAAGCTTGAAATTTCTTGCAATTTATGTTCTTGCCTTGAGTTTATCATCCCTGAAGGTTGAAACCAAGTGTATCTCATCTGAGAATATCTAGAAGCCTTGCCTTTATCTTCATTCCTAAGGATAAAAGAAAGAAGTTAGATGAAACCTCATATTCTTTCATCTTTGTAGGCTATGGAGGTTAAATAAAAGGTCTAAGGAATCATGATCCTACAAAATTTGAAGTTATTGAGAACATGAATGTTAAAATCCTTAAAAAACCTTTTTGTAGTTTTTCCTTTGTTTCTTCTGTTTATGTTAAATCTAATGAATTAGAAAATGATGATCTTGATTAATGTAATGAAGAAAAAATATATTATAACAATGATCTTATAATTGAACAAGAGTCTCTTCCTTTATCCTCTATAACTAAACAACCTAAATGGGCTCAATATCCACTTCAAAATTCTAATCCTTATAACCTTAGTAAGATGACTATAAGACACCATACCTACCATGCCTTAATGACTATGTATGATCCGGAACCCCAATTTTTTGAAGAGGAATCTCATGAAAAAATATGGGTAAAAGTCATGACAGTTGAATATTTTACCTTGATTAAAAATCAGACTCGGGATCTTGCCCTCTTCTGGAAAAATGTAGTATTGTTGGCTCTAGGTGGCTTTACAAAATCAAGTATAAGGTCGATGGCAATATTGATAATTTCAAATCCAAGTTAGTAGCTTGTCAGTTTACTAAAAAATATAGAATTGACTATGTAGAAACCTTTTCCCATGTTTCAAAGATGATCACCGTTAGGATTCTTATTGCCTTAGCTGCTCAATGTGGTTGAGAAATCCACCAGATGGATGTTAAGAATGCATTCCGGAATGGTGATTTAAAAGAAGAAATCTACATGACACAACCTAAAGGTTTTGAAGAACGTAGCAGATATTTTTTTTGTGTAAACTGAAAAAATCTCTATATGGCTTAAAATAAGCTCCTAAAACTTGGTATGTAAAAATAAATAGTTTTTACAAAGATATAGGTTTTACTAATTTCTCATCTAATAATGATTTCTTTCTTAAATTTGAAAATAATCAAATTATTATTTTTATATTATATGTTGATAATTTGCTTGTTACTAGCAATTCAAATAGTTTAATTTTTAAAATTAAAGCTAAATTTAAACAATACTTTGAAATGAATGATTTAGGATTATTACATCATTTTTTAGGCATGTCAATTTTTCCAGATAAACATTCTATTTTTGTATCTTAGTCACAATATGCTACTAATTTTCTTAAAAGGTTTAATATGGTAGATTGTAAGCCAATTGTTGTTCTTATCGAAGTTATTGGTGTGAGGGCTATTTTTCATTGTTTATTTATTAAATAGGTGAATTTCCCCTACCCATGATGATTCATCTCACTTAGGTGAGTCATATGCTTTTAGGTGAGCCATTATGATTCATATGACACATGTCAGATTCTATCATATGTGCCAATGTGGCATATGTCATATGGGAGTTACATTCCATTCTTAGATTATAACTCCCCTCTCTTAATTTTGAGGGTATGACGAGTACAAGAATGGGAGTTACAAAGAAATCCTATATGTACTTATTTTTTTGCATCTATGAGAACGAGTAAACCCTTTTTCTTGCATGCAAAATTACTTGGTAATTAATTGCTTGCTTATTGCTTGGAGTTACTTCATCTTTCCATTCAAGTGTAACTTTCGTTGATATGCATGCATTCCATTTTTATCCTCGTGCTCACTTTCTCTCATGTGGTATCAGAGCTATGTTGTGGGCAATTGTGTCACTCACATTTGTTTGTTGCTTAGTACTCTTGGTTTCATGATTTTATTAGTTCATTGTGCAAGTTTTTAATCCATATTTATTTTGTGATATATTTGCATTAATGTGGTTTAATATCATGTTTTTGGAAGTTTTTGGTGTGTTTTTTGGGTTTAGTATGTGCGGGTTACATTTGGAGGTGTAGGGTTTTCTTCAGGTACTGTACTGCGGAACGGTGTAATAAATGCCCCAATGATGATACAGGTCTCCTCGCAAGGTGTTCGGGATCCAGAAAGAGCTCTTCGGATATGCGTTAACATCCCGCATACCCCACTTAGCCCCCATGTCCTTTGTTTTCCCCTTTTTCCCTCTTTTCTTGCCCCTTTTGATCTTCAGTGACGAAACCGCCGCCCTGCAGGGCGGCGGTCTCGTGACCGCCGCCCTGAACAGGGCGGCGGTCCTGGGCACGTTTTCCAGAACGCTCTTTTGACGCGACCCGCGTGAAATATCACGTTTCACCAGCTTTCCTTGCCGACTTGAGCATGCATTTATGTTTTTGGTCCCCTGGAATAGTGTTTTTCCTTTGTTTATTGTTTAGGAGTTCAATTTGGTTTTGGTTCTTGGGTGTTTGAATTCCTATAAATGCATGGTTTGTGCACATGCAAATGGGGAAGAATTTGGTCTGGAGTTTTGGCCACCATTTTTTGTTAGAGTCTTCTGATTTTCAGTGGTTTGGTCTGTCAGCTTGCTTAGGATTGATAGCATAGTTCATTTCTTACTTGGTTAGTATTGCTCAGCTGTTGGTAAGCCACAGACCCATCTTGTGCAGGCAGTGCTGTTGTTCCATCCAATCCGGTTAGAAGCTTGCCTCTGAATTCCTCTTTGCTGTAGATTTATTTTTTTACTGTGACTTAGAGTTCTTAGTTCAATTCATTATATACCTGGTTAGCTTTATTCAGCTGTTGGTAAGCCACATATCCAACTTGTGCAAGCAGTGTCTTTATTTTGGAACGGAATAGCTTAGGAAGCCATTAAAGTTGCAGGTTTTGCTCTTCGTATAGGATAGTTACAAGTTCTGGTCACTTCATGTTGCATGACTTGCAGTAAAATCCCGCTAGGAATCGCATAAGCCAAGCTCTGTACTCTTGCGCTATCCCTCTCCTACTCGCATTCTCGGTCTGCATTCTGAGCTGTCCTTATCCCAAAATCTACTCCTATCGGTGCTAGCATCACACGCTTTTCTGGATCCACGTGAACACGAAAGAACGAAGAGACCATACTGAGGGGACGAGATCACATACACACCATCGGATTCGCCACTGTTCTGCGGAATCCAGGTTTTAAATTTCAAAGTTCTAGTCAGAATCATATTAAATAGAGTAGTTAATCGCTTTATTTCATTTCATTCTATTCTCGATATTGCCAGGGAAGCTGTGGGGATTGATAGTTTCTGAGAAACTATGATTCACTCCTCACTTCTGAGGTAGGATCGAGAATCTTGCAGATAGATTAGACCTATTTAGAATTCTATCAATTCGCACAGGCAAATAACTACACTCGGTTATCTTGTCTGTTTTAATTACTGTTTAGTTATTATTTCTAGATACGTTTAAAATAGTTTGCTTCCCTTAAAATTGTTAAATATTTCATAGAAGAATAAAGGTTATATGCAGTTAGATTTACTTCACGTAGTTAGAATTTGTTTCATTACAGTTAGATCGCATTTTGTTTCGTATGACAATCACGGGACCTCAAGAGCCCAGGGAATATATATTTGAGCCAATCGTGCCTCAACCAAACCTCGTCACAGCAATAGTTGACATAGACCAAAATCTCAGGATACAAGTATTCCAAACAACCACAGATTTACAACTGATCAGTTCACAGTTAAGAGGATTAAACATAGAAGACGACCAAGCACATGCGTTTTGGTCAAGTCAGCCAAACTACAGATTACCCTAGAAAAACATCCACATGACTGTAGAAGGGCTCGAAAGAGAACAAACATTCGGGTGTGATCCTTTAGTTCCACAGCCAGACGCTGGAGACACCCTCGTAGATATAGATACCAGCTTAAGAATCCAGGTTGCGAGAACGCCTGTAAGGTATTCTGAGAAGATTGCACAACTGTTGGTTCTAAATATAGAAGCTGAGAAAGCATACGATTATTGGATACTAGGGATTAGAACTTGATCTCGCGTATGACCATAACAGGACCGCAACAACCGAGAGTTTATGGTTGTGATCCACAGATCCCACAGCCTAACGAATCCATAAGAGAATTGGATATAGACACTGGTCTACGCACACTAGTATTTCAGTCTACTCCAATTCCACCTATCATCATCCAACAGTTATCCCTACTGGACATAACAGCTAACGAAGCTAGAGAATTCTGGACTAGGCCAGAGAATCGTCCATAGAGTTGACTATATTCACCATATGACCCTATCAGGAGAAATACACGAAACCATCCCGGGTCATTTCCCACGCATTCCACAACCCATAGATCGAATCACGCCAGAGCTCGATATTGATTGGAGCCTTCGAGCAGTCATCCTTGCTGATCGATCTATCACACCGGTCCAGGTTAGAAGGGCCTTCTTTGCCTTAGATTCGCAGATTCCATTAGTGCGTGTCGAAGATATTAGATTGCCTAACTAGTCTATCCGTATACTACCTGTATTCCATCTCCACCGGCTGTCTCGGCACGACCTCGGGAGGTCGGGTACGCGGAAGAGTCACTTGTAGATTCTCACGCTCGCTTGTCGCTTTTCCGACGTACAAAATTGGTGAACCCGACGTGAAACAAACAACTGTTTCACCTTCTGTACCTCATTAGCCTTCACATCAGCTTCACCAACAAAATTGGTGAACCCGACGTGAAACTTACAATTGCTTCACCTTCTCTCTGAGAAGTTTCATCTTATCCAAATCACCTTCGCTCCTTCCCATTATTCTGCGGGTATTCATATACCCCCCGAATATGTCGGGATTCGATGCATATGGCAGACCCCTCCTGGGTCTTGAGGCATATTATGCCCAACAGAATAGACAGTCATCACCCTCACTCTCAATGTGGGGTGACAACTATTCAACTAGTCAGTTGTCAACGCAAACTCCAAGGACTAGATATAACTCGTCCTTCCAAGCAGAGGGGTTGGAACAACTCGCTCAAACACAAACAGAGCCTTCAGGCTCAAACAATATGACATTTACTGGAGAATCTGTTTCATCTCCTCAGATGCTACTTAGACCACATATTAGTAGACAATCAGACCCATACTCGGTTCTAGATGACGAGTACTCAATACGTTATCCTAGGAGTGAACAACGCTCCCCGGGTATATACCCACCTGTAGGAGGTTTGCAAATACAGCCCGAGTCCTCTCCTCAAGAAAATACCTCTATGCCATCACGTATAGAAAATACTCTCAGAGATGCTTGGCAAGATAATGATCAGTTCATAGCAGGATATCACATACCTCCGCAAAACCATAGCATACAACAAACGCCACCAAGGCACGATATCGTGACTTCACCAAACGAAGTCATTTCAACTCTAATAGAGAAGGTTAGAGGATTAGAACTTGCCCAAGCAAGTCAAAATTCAAGATTCATACAAACAGGGAGTTCCAATCCTCCGCACCATCCTAGCCAAGTAGATCTCCTCACAGGAGCAGGCACATTAGGTATGACTCCTCAGTATTCACAACAAGTGCCAACTAGACCCACTATCGCTAGCACTGTTCCTCCTGGTCCAGTACAGAGCAATCCATTCCTGGATAGTACCCCTTCGTACTTAAACATGTACTCCAAATCGCCACAAGGGGATATGTTCTCCTCTCCCGGCATGTTTTCCCAAATACAGGGGTTGCCTTATGCCCCTGCCAACGCGTACGTTACGCCATATCAACAACCCGTTCCGCCACCGCCTCCTCAACAGACACCATCAATGGTTGAAACATATGCGATAGGGACTTATTCAGAATATTTGAAAGAGCCCTTAGATTTCACCATACGAAGCGTTATGCTTCCAAGGCCTCTTCCCGATTTGCCCAAGTTCAAGGGTGAGGGAGATCCAAATGCGCATATCAAAGCTTACGCTACAGCCATTCGAGAATTACTCCCATGGGATGGGGTTGTTGCTAAAATATTCCCCAAAACACTGGAAGGCATTGCTCTCGATTGGTATTACAGAATACCCGAAGCTTCCATACATTCATTCAAACAACTCGTGTCTGAGTTCATCAAAGCCTTCGACATGAACAAGCTATTAAGGACAGGAATCAGGGAGTTCTTACACATCAAGCAAGAACATAACGAATCTGTCGCCCATTTCATCCAAAGGTGGCGCACAGTCCTTTATTCCTCGGCAAGCGCTCCAAACATGGATCAGATGGAACTATGCGATTTATTCCTTCATTCTCTCAGCAGAGAAGTGAAGGAAGAAGTCCAGAAGTTCCCACTAAGGACTTATGATGAAGTACTTGAGAGCGCTCTACGAATAGACCAGGCAGCAATAGATAGTGGTCGTAAGACGTATGGAGCAAACGGGAGGTTAATCACCTCTACTCAAAATACTACAACTACCACAAACGTCAATCAAGGACCCAAAATCCTTAACAAAAATCGTGGGGTAACAACGGATGGGGTAACCGACCAGCCCAAGAGGGTAAATGTTGTTAATACTCCGTCACAAACAAACAATCAACGAAACAACAATTTTACCCCAACGGTCAATACAGTGGATTTTAATCATCCACAACAACAACAACAACGGCGAAATCCCATGCAAGGACCAAGCCAAAACTCATTTGGTTATCAAAACCAAAATCAAAACCAGAAACAACAAAACTTTAGTCCTAATAGGCAACAGTTTGATCGGAATTTTAGGCCACAATACACACCAAACCAACAAAACACGAATTACAATCCCAATTCTTATTGTGGTTTCCATAAAATTCAGGGTCATGACACTAGAACGTGTCGTGACTACAACAAGTTCATGCAACGTTTACCGGAAGAACAAAGACAATTCTTCACAGATTTGTTTTTGGCAGATCCTGCGCCATCGCCACCCAATACATTCGCAGGGGCAGTTTCCCCTCAAAATGCTCCTCTCAAGATCTTTAACGATCCACTCCCAAATCACGATAATAATCGACTAAATTCAACGGGAGTAAACAAGGGTGCAATAATAGGAAACAATGACCATGAAGCCTCGACTTCGCTAAATCCATTAGTTGCGCCCCAACTAGGGAGTCAACCACGACCTAAGGTGGTTGGATTGGTAGAATTAGACTCGGAATTACCTATTGAAGCTGTAACAAGGACACGAGAATATTTTTCTCAACCAAGTCCAAGCCACTCGCCAGACACGGATAACATCCAGCAACTTACAACAAAACCTGTGGGTGCTTACGATTTAATTAATGATCTAACGAAAACCTTCTCGCATATTTCGTTCCTTGACTTGCTAAAGAACTCCCCTGCCCACAGGGCCGCTCTTTTAGAGGCACTAGGCTTAGGTCATTTAATTAATATCACTCCACCACCCGAAACACAGGTAAATCATATAGACTTTGATGTTCATCCTCCGGGACAGGCAGATACAGATGTCGAATTCATATTCGACATAAGTAAAATGCCTACAGATGCTGAGATCGCACGCCGAGGTGATCCAGCCTTACACTTGCAAGTGTGGGTTTACAATAATTACGTAAAACGGGCGATGGTTGACGATGGGGCTGCGGTTAACATAGTCCCTTTCTCTTTCCTCCAAAAACTAGGATATGGAGAAACGAACTGTTCTACTACACGAAATACCTTGAGAGGCTATGATAGCCTTAAAGCCACTTCGATAGGAACTATAATATTGCCGGTCACCTTGGGACCTAAAACAATCCTGACTGAGTTTTATATTATAGATCGGGAAACCAATTATAATATGATTCTCGGCCGACCATGGATACACCGTATGAAGGCAATCCCTTCTACATTATTTCAAGAAGTAAGATTCTTGCATCTAGGAAAGGTATTTGTAGCCAAAGGTGATCCAAAGCCATTTGACGTGCACCTAGCTGATTTAAAGAAAAGACCAGGTGTACACTCGGAATTTGAACTTCCAACAAACCAACTTAATAAACCCACTGACTCAAAGCCAGAGGAAAAGTTGATACCTACGACGGATCTCGAAACAACCAGCATAGCCAAAACAATTCCAACCCCTAAAAGTAAAACTAAAGAAACAGTATCATTAGGGACTACTGCGAAAATCGTTGAGTTGATAGAACAAGATTCACCAATGTTCTTACCATTCGATTCAGTAGGCATGGGATTTTCCCTAGGTGTTGGTTCCTTGCCAGCAGAGGATCTCTGTATGGTAGAAATAGAGTGCGCAAGCGCAACTGATGCCCCAACATCTATGCTCCCGGCTAAGTATTGGACTCTCCATTTCGATGGAGCTAAATGTCGCTATGGAGCGGGGGCAGGTATAATTCTTACTTCGCCTGAGGAGAAAA
This sequence comes from Taxus chinensis, assembly GCA_019776745.2. NCBI lineage: Eukaryota > Viridiplantae > Streptophyta > Pinopsida > Cupressales > Taxaceae > Taxus > Taxus chinensis. The sequence goes on along the minus strand of CM034149.1, from coordinate 135,832,730 downwards.
TCCTCCCATTCGCTTTTAAGTTAAACTTTGAATGCACAAACAACGGCGCTGAGTACGAAGCCCTCCTCCTTGGTCTCACTTTAGCCAAAAGAATTGGTATTGACAGCATCAGAGTCTTAGGAGACTCGCAATTAGTGACAAACCAAGTTTCTGAAATATATGAAACTAAAGCCGAACATTTACAACTCTACAAAGACGCTGTGTTAGATTTAAGCAAAGCGTTTAACTTCATATCCATTGAAGCAGTCCCGCGAGAGAAAAATCTCCTCGCTGACTCGATAGCAACTTCAGCGTCACGTTTTACTCCAAGCAATGAACTAGAAGATACTCACTTCACAGTATCCATTCGTGACGAACCATTAATAAAAACAATGACAAATCCTCTTTTTAGTGGAAGTGAATCTACCGTCCTAGACCATGTTGGAAATGATGCGGCTACTTTGGATTATTTAAATGCCTATGCAGCATTACATCTCTCTTATCACATGCTAGATTTATCCCTGATTCCACATTCGTCTTCCTACTTCGGAAATCCCGTAACAAATCTTCCCTCACAAAGGGAACCTAGCATATACGCAATAGAAAATGGGGATGACTTGGATTTACCTCCGGCACCACCTGAGTTCGAAGAGGGTAACGCCTCCTTAATCGAAGAAACGATCGATGTCAACATCGGAACGGAAGACGAGCCGAGAATCTTGAAACTAGGATCTTCGTTAACCCCAGAAGAAGTGGAAATACATACTCAAGTTCTCAAAGAACATCAGAAGGCATTTGCATTTAGTTACAAGGAGATGACGGGAGTCGCACCCCACATTGCGGTGCACAACCTCGTCACTAGATCAGATGCAAAGCCAATTAAGCAAAAATCAAGACCTATGAAGCCCAAGGTAGCCCTCATGGTAAAAGAGGAGGTAATAAAACTCCTTCAGGTAGGATTCATCAAGCCAGTTGACTACTCCCAATGGGTATCTAACATCGTTCCCGTTCTCAAAAAAAATGGAAAGATACGCATTTGCATAGATTTCCGAGACATCAACAAAGCATGTCCTAAGGATGACTTCCCATTACCATCTATTGACGTCATTGTTGATGCAACAGCTGGGTTTGAGCTTTTGTCTCTCATGGATGGATTCTCGGGATACAACCAAATCAGAATATCTGAGCAAGATCAAGCTAAAACCACGTTTATAACTCCTTGGGGAACCTATTGCTACGCTGTTATGCCATTCGGTCTTAAGAACGCTGGTGCTACTTACCAACGGGCTATGACATACATATTTCACGATCTAATTCATAAAATCGTGGAATCTTACGTGGATGACTTATTGGCTAAGGCCAAAAAGCGCTGTGACCACCCTGAAGTACTCCGCATCATTCTTTCACGCCTAATAGAATACGGAGTCACGCTAAACCCAGAGAAATGCGTCTTTGGTGTAACAGGAGGAAAGCTCCTAGGTTACATCATATCGTCACGAGGGATCGATGTTGATCCAACCAAAATTTGGGCTGTCCTCGAAATGGTCCCACCTTCTAGTGAATCTGGAATCAGATCATTTCTCGGAAAGCTGGGTGCAATCCGGAGATTTATCCCGGACCTAAGCTTCGCCGTTCATCCAATCAACAATTTACTCAAGAAGGATTATAGCATCGATTGGACTGAAGATTGCAATGAAGCTTTTGATGCAGTTAAGTGTTTTTTGTTATCACCACCTACGCTAATGCCACCTAAGCTGGATCGCCCGTTGATCTTATACTCACGAGCTACCAATGTTTCCCTGGCCTGTATGTTGGCCCAAGAAGACGATGACAAGAGAGAACGTGTGATTTATTTCATTAGCCGAACATTGCTCGACTATGAAACACGCTATACACAGGCAGAACGGGAATGCCTTGCCATAGTCTTTGCTACTAAACGTCTAAGACATTACATGCTGAATCAAGAAACGAAGGTCATGGTAAAGACAGACCATTTACGGACTTTTCTCACACAAGGGTCCTTGTCCAAAAAAGCTGGACGTTTTATAACCTTGATGGGAGAGTTCGAATTAACATTTGTAAATCAGAAGTCGATAAAAGGACAAATCATTGCGGATTGGTTAGCTGATAATCCGTTGGACGGGGGAGATCTAGTAGATCTAGATTTTCCCGATGAATGCGTATACTACGTCGAAACCCGACCTGCTATATCTGAGTGCCCTTGGTACGCTGATATCATTAGCTATATCATGGACCATAGGTATCCAGAAGGAGCTACACCGCAACAAAAAAGGCGGTTACGCATTATCATAGCTAAGTACGTTATTATAGAGCAAGTTCTCTATCGAAAGGCGTTCGATGGAATGCTTCTTAAGGTGTGTCGACACAGAAGAATCCAAGAAGATTCTCTATGAATCTCACAGCGGTATATGTGGAGGCCACTTCGGTGGCCATGCCACCGCTCGAAAAATACATCGAATGGGCTATTTCTGGCCCACTCTAGAACATGACGCGATAGAGTTTGCACGCAAGTGTCATAAGTGCCAAGAATTCTCTCATGAGATCCACATGCCAGCACAAGCTCTGCAACCAATCGCTACTCCGTGGCCCTTTTCTACATGGGGCCTGGACTTGATAGGGAAGTTCTCTCCCTCATCTACAGACGGCCACAATTTTATAATTACGGCCACTGAATATTTCACCAAATGGGTAGAGGCCATGCCTCTTACCACTGTACCTGGTTCAGTAATCGCCAAATTCATTTTGAACCAAATCATTTGCAGGTACGGTATCCCGCAAATCATTATCTCAGATAATGGAACTTCTTTCAAGAGTGAAGAAGTTCGTGAATTGTGCAGTAAATTCAAAATAAGCCACCATACGGCTTCCTTGTATTATCCCCAAGCCAATGGGCAGGCTGAAGCAACAAACAAAACATTGAAAGCCATTCTCCTTAAAACGGTAAAAGAAAACAAACGGGATTGGCACTTAAAGTTATATCCGGCCTTGTGGGCCCACCGAACCTCAATAAGAACACCAACGGGAGCAACTCCTTTCTCGCTAGTATTTGGGGCAGAAGCAGTTCTCCCACTTGAGGTCGAAATACCCAGTCTCCGCATTTCACTACAAGGGATTCTGGATGAAGACGCTTACAGAGAAGCACGTCTTTCCCAACTAGAAAGCCTAGATGAAATTAGGTTAGACGCCGAGCAACGACATAGAGTCTATGCCGACCGGATGTGCCGGCAGTATAACAAAAAAGTCTATGAACGTGATATATACGAAGGTGATCTAGTTCTAAGACTAGACAGCCGGATCGACAAGAAGACCGGCGAAGGAAGGAAATTCCGGCCCAAATGGTTGGGCCCATACCGAGTCACGAAGGACTACGGAAATGGTGCATACCTCTTATGCACGCTAGAAGGTGAGGAGTTTGGCGAAACAGTCAATTCCCTCCACCTCAAACGTTTCTATGCATAAGCAGCAAGCGCTGCCTATATAACTATCTACATTGCATTTCCATATAGATTAGGATCATTTTGTCCACTTGTTCTTACACAAATTGTGATCAAGGAATCTATTCTCAAAGCAATTTATTACAAACTCATGATGTTTCTGGCATAAAGTTCTTTAATCATACCTCTCCATCTTCGATATCATCAAGTCATCTTGGAATCTTTTATCAAATAAAATCAAACATGACGAAGTCCTAACGGTAACCATACCAAGATCTGCAAGTTTGTTCTCGCTTTGATTTCTTCTTAGGATAAGTGTCTTGCCTATGGTCTGTTCTAGAAGCTTCATGGTGTCACATCTATCCCATATACACATCTCTTTGGAAACAAGCATATACTGACATTTTACTCAAAAAGACAAGTCAAAAAGTGATTAAACAAAAAAAATTATTTTTACACATTTCCTTGCCCCACCAACCTTCGGTGATGAGCTTGCGTCTCTTACTAGTGACGTAGGGTTGGGAAAGGATGGAAATGCCCTTACTCGCCTACGCCTTGCCCACGGTGATAAACCCACGCTTCTTACTAGTAGCATGGGGCAAAGTGTAGGGGGTCCTCCAGACAATGCAAACGTTAAAAGGTCATAAACAAACTATTCAAACTTTGAGTCAAAAACGAATGAATCAGGTGTTCAAAATTCCAAGAGAGTTAAAAATCCTAAAAACCAGATTTTGTCTACTATGTGGCCATCTACGGGTCTAAGTCTGGATAAACCGCAAAGCAAGTTGCACCCAAAACTATGAAGTCATTCAGGTAGAGTAAGCTTGTAGCTTCCAATTTGGTTCCGCCAAAGCTTCGTCTGTCTTTCATCACTATCATTTCCCCATTTCTCATAAACTTGCGCCCTTCTTGGCTCTTGGTGATGAGCCCTCGCATCTTACTGGTTGCGTGGAGTTAGGAGCGGGGCAAGTTAATCTATTCATCATACTGGTTATTTTCATCACTTTGCCAAAACAAGCATGAGTTATCCAAATTGCTAACAAAAGTTAAGATTCAAGATCACAGTATATCTACAATATCATGTATCAGCATCATGAAACACAAAAAGAAAGCAAACATTTGCATCATCTGTTTTCCATTGCATACATTCTAGAAAGCATATAAAACATACATCGTAGTATACACAAAGCAGTTGGAAATAGAAAGGACACACATGAGTGACAAGCTTTTGATCCAAAAATCGACGCATATATATAAATAATCAATGTTTGTATACAATGCCATCATGCACTAGGCATGGTCAAAACGCTCAAAGAGCCCGTAATACACAAAAGAATCTATAATACAAAAAGTGCATAGGAGCCAAGTGGCCTCTCAACCCCTACGCGATCCCGCTGAAGGTGCGCGCCCTCGCCTAGGACTCCGGCTACGCCGGCGCTCTGAATGGACGGAGGGCTCAGGGTCCCGAGGAGCAGCCGTGGTCTCGCCATGAGAGTGGCTCCTCATAAGACGCTCGGCTGTCCTATAGCCTGCCAACTCTGTACGGAGAGTCGACACCATCTTGGCCACATGCCAAACGGGAGCGAAGACGTCGGTGTGCCTGCCGGCTGCTGAGGGCTCCCCGGCATCTACAGATAGCTCCGCACGGGTCTTATCCATAGGGATCATCAGAGAATCAGTGCATACCCTATGGATTAGATCCCGCCACTCGTCGACAGTCTCTGCAAAACAAAGAAGAAAGACGAATTAGAAACTAGGCAAGAGGCTAAAATATACAAGATACAAATATAAGGAGAGATAGCAGTTAAAACAAGTCCTAAGTCAAACTAACACTGAAAGGGAAAGAGGATAACTTACTCGGATCACCGGGCCTCCAAGATGGGTCACTAGGGCCAGCACCTGCCGCTGATGCCGCTGCTGACTGAGGGGCTGCTCCTGTGGTAGGGGCAACATGACGCCCCGCAACGGACTCGTCCTCTCCACCACGGCCCTGAGAGAGTGGCTCCTCTGAAACTAGAGTCTCTCTCTCTGCACTCTGCTCCTCCCTCTCTGCCTGCAAAATATCCTGAGTGTCATGCCACTCAGGATCGCTATCATCCGTCTGCTCCTCCGACCCTCCCTCTGTGGACTCCTCAGAATCAGAGTCAATATCTATAGGGTCATCGCTGCTATGAGCAGGACCCGCAGTAATCTGAAGTAAAGGTGCCCGAGGCGCACCCGCTCTCCCTCTGGCCCGAACAATCCCCCTGGCTGCAATAGGAATACCAGGGGTGACCACTGTCCAACCACGGCCTCTAGGCCCCCCTCTAGCCTCCCGGACTGATCTATAGACTGGTGCCACTGGAGGAAGCATGCCCACATATGGGAGGCCGAACTGCTGAGGGACCCTGCCGAAAGGATGTACCTCCACCCGTCCCACACGGTCAATAAGCTGCCCTGTGGTGGAGCAAGAGATCAATGTGAGAGTCTCCTCTCCCCAAATGCCGGCCATGAGCTGGTACGGTGTGGCCTCCATATCTGCTGTGGTGAGGGAAGCTACTGGCTGGTGAGGTGCTCTAAGCACCGACATATCTGACCACCTGGCTGCCCTCACAGCCCCAGGATCTGCCACCTCCACGCCTCTGCCATAAGGAATAAAATGCTCATACACCCAACTCATGACTAGAGTTGGGTGGCTCAATGACTGTCCCTGTAAACGGACCACCCTATATAAGTCGTGATAGGTGGTCCCCAAAATGTCTGCCCCCCAGGCGTATATCCAGCCATGCCCCTCTATCTGTGCAATGATGGGGGCCCAGCAGTATAACAATGTATCCCCTCCCTTGTCCCCGATCAGTCTCGAGGCAAGGATCCCCATGATGGCCTGTCGAAATACGGGGATGGGCAAAGAAGGAATGGATCTAACTCTCACTCCCTTCTTCGGCCCCGTGGAAATAGCTGCATCCCCCATATAACCTGCCCACTGTGCAATCTGTGCTCTGGACCCAGCTGTCTCCAGTGTGAGTCTCCTCCCGATGATCGGGACCCCCAAGATACGGTAGACATCCTCCAGAGTAATAGTCCACTCACCGCGGACACCTGGCAGTCGGAAAGTGTTCCGATCTGCATCCCAATAAGAAAATAAGTCACAAAGGATGTGACTCGATGGCGTAACATGGGGCACACGCGATATACGCAATATGCCGGCCCTCTGCAACGTGTCCTCCTCGTCTGGCGAAAGGGCATCCAATACCCCGGGCAACCAATCACACTCTCTCTCCCAGCTCCATCTAATGTACTCCTCCCTCGCCTGCATACACCCAAAAACACACAAAACAGAGCAAGTTAGTATCTAATCAATGCAGGGAGAATCATAAAAACGTACAGAAATGCAAGAAAATATAAGTATAAGTCTCCAAAACAAGCTCTTTTGCATTCTGTGCAAAACCGCCGCCCTGAGCAGGGAGGCGGTTTTGTAACCGCCGCCTTAAAGGCGGCGGTCGTAACCGCCACCCTGATCAGGGCGGCGGTTGTGTAACCGCCGCCCTGGCCAGGGCGGCGGTCGCGGTCCAAAAACCCGCGCGGGTTTTTAACCCTAAAAAGTCCAAAAAACGCAAAAATAGACCATTTTAGCTAAAAAAAGAGCCTACCCAGTAGGCGCCCCCCCTAGATGGACCTTTTGAACCAAACATTTTCAAAAATAACCCCCCCATTACAAATAATTTGCCATTTCAAATTTGAAGGGGGGAAAATGCAAAATTGAAGAAAACCAACCTGTGATCTCACGGGGTGGCGTTCCACACGTGGAGGCATGATCACGATCTCATTGCGGACGTTTCGACTATACTCACGCGAGAAACCGTCACCGTGGGTCCCAGAGCTCAAAATCGATCAAATCAACTCGCGCAAATGAATAGGAAAATGGGCCCACTTTCATATATATATTGTTCTATTTCGTCTTAAAATGACTTTTTCGCAGGTTTGGAGCACTGACGGAGGTAAGTTCCTATCCCCGCACAAATGGTTTGTCCTCTTTCCCTGTTATTTTAGCGTTTATTTTTCAAATTATTGTATCTATCTGCACTTGAGATCTCTTTTCATTTTGCAGGTAGCGGGAATTTCGGATGGCGCCATTTCGACACACGGACGTGTAAGGTATAACTTCTAAACCCCCCATTTCGGGACTGCCATACTCGGACCCACCGTTTTATGCCCTTTCATGGCTAAAACGCTTCTCCGAGGGGGCAATATGTACGTACCCAAAATTGTAAGGTACTATACTGCGGAACAGTGTAATAAATGCCCCAATGATGATACAGGTCTCCTCGCAAGGTGTTCGGGATCCAGAAAGAGCTCTTCGGATATGCGTTAACATCCCGCATACCCCACTTAGCCCCCGTGTCCTTTGTTTTCCCCTTTTTCCCTCTTTTCTTGCCCCTTTTGATCTTCAGTGACGAAACCGCCGCCCTGCAGGGTGGCGGTCTCATGACCGCCGCCCTGAACAGGGCGGCGGTCCTGGGCGCGTTTTCCAGAATGCCCTTTTGACGCGACCTGCGTGAAATATCATGTTTCACCAGCTTTCCTTGTTGACTTGAGCATGCATTTATGTTTTTGGTCCCCTGGAATAGTGTTTTTCCTTTGTTTATTGTTTAGGAGTTCAATTTGGTTTTGGTTCTTGGGTGTTTGAATTCCTATAAATGCATGGTTTGTGCACATGCAAAGGGCCACCATTTTTTTTGTTAGAGTCTTCTGATTTTCAGTGGTTTGGTCTGTCCGCTTGCTTAGGATTGATAGCATAGTTCATTTCTTACTTGGTTAGTATTGCTCAGCTGTTGGTAAGCCACAGACCCATCTTGTGCAGGCAGTGCTGTTGTTCCATCCAATCCGTGTCTTTATTTTGGAACAGAATAGCTTAGGAAGCCATTAAAGTTGCAGGTTTTGCTCTTCGTATAGGATAGTTACAAGTTCTGGTCGCTTCATGTTGCATGACTTGCAGTAAAATCCCGCTAGGAATCACATAAGCCAAGCTCTGTACTCTTGCGCTATCCCTCTCCTACTCGCATTCTCGGTCTGCATTCTGAGCTGTCCTTATCCCAAAATCTACTCCTATCGGTGCTAGCATCACACGCTTTTCTGGATCCACGTGAACACGAAAGAACGAAGAGACCATAATGAGGGGACGAGATCACATACACACCATCGGATTCGCCACTGTTCTGCGGAATCCAAGTTTTAAATTTCAAAGTTCTAGTCAGAATCATATTAAATAGAGTAGTTAATCGCTTTATTTTATTTCATTCTATTCTCGATATTGCCAGGGAAGCTGTGGGGATTGATAGTTTCCGAGAAACTATGATTCACTCCTCACTTCTGAGGTAGGATCGAGAATCTTGCAGATAGATTAGACCTATTTAGAATTCTATCAATTCGCACAGGCAAATAACTACACTCGGTTATCTTGTCTGTTTTAATTACTGTTTAGTTATTATTTCTAGATACGTTTAAAATAGTTTGCTTCCCTTAAAATTGTTAAATATTTCATAGAAGAATAAAGGTTATATGCAGTTAGATTTACTTCACGTAGTTAGAATTTGCTTCATTACAGTTGGATCGCATTTTGTTTCGTATGACAATCACGGGACCTCAAGAGCCCAGGGAATATATATTTGAGCCAATCGTGCCTCAACCAAACCTCGTCACAGCAATAGTTGACATAGACCAAAATCTCAGGATACAAGTATTCCAAACAACCACAAATTTACAACTGATCAGTTCACAGTTAAGAGGATTAAACATAGAAGACGACCAAGCACATGCGTTTTGGTCAAGTCAGCCAAACTACAGATTACCCTAGAAAAACATCCACATGACTGTAGAAGGGCTCGAAAGAGAACAAACATTCGGGTGTGATCCTTTAGTTCCACAGCCAGATGCTGGAGACACCCTTATAGATATAGATACCAGCTTAAGAATCTAGGTTGTAAGAACGCCTGTAAGGTATTCTGAGAAGATTGCACAACTGTTGGTTCTAAATATAGAAGCTGAGAAAGCATATGATTATTAGATACTAGGGATTAGAACTTGATCTCGCGTATGACCATAACAGGACCACAACAACCGAGAGTTTATGGTTGTGATCCACAGATCCCATAGCCTAACAAATCCATAAGAGAATTGGATATAGACACTGGTCTACGCACACTATTATTTCAGTCTACTCCAATTCCACCTATCATCATCCAACAGTTATCCCTACTGGACATAACAGCTAATGGAGCTAGAGAATTCTGGACTAGGCCAGAGAATCGTCCATAGAGTTGACTATATTCACCATATGACCCTATCAGGAGAAATACACGAAACCATCCCGGGTCATTTCCCACGCATTCCACAACCCATAGATCGAATCACGCTAGAGCTCGATATTGATTGGAGCCTTCGAGCAGTCATCCTTGCTGATCGATCTATCACACCGGTCCAGGTTAGAAGGGCCTTCTTTGCCTTAGATTCGCAGATTCCATTAGTGCGTGTCGAAGATATTAGATTGCCTAACTAGTCTATCCGTATACTACCTGTATTCCATCTCCACCGGCTGTCTCGGCACGACCTCAGGAGGTCGGGTACGCGGAAGAGTCACTTGTAGATTCTCACGCTCGCTTGTCACTTTTCTGACGTACAGTTCCCAATTTCCCCATCATCAAGACCCTAGCTCAACCCCATGGTGTTTTCTCCACCTGAGCTCATCACGAGCCCACCGATTTTGTGGCCTAATAACCTTTCTTTGTTCTCCATCTAGTTTTCTTGTGAACTCAAGTATGTTGCTCATTGTGTTGGCCAATGCAAAGTCTAACCTTTCTTAGCCTACTCAGCCTTCAAACCACCCATCATCGAGATTTTTCCTTGCATCGCCTCCTCTACCCAAGCTCTAGCCTCTCACCCCATCCCTATCTCGACTCGACCCTCATTTGGCCACCCTTCCACTTGTAGTTTGGCTCGCAGAGCTGAGCTCGAGATCCTCCCCTACCATTTGCCTTACCTCCTCATTCTTAGGATTTTTTAGGGTTTTTTCCTTTTTCCCCTCCATTTTGGTTCTAAAGTTGATTCAAATTTAAATTAGGTTAAATTTATTTAATTTCTTATATTTTATCCTTGATTAATTAAATTAATCGGATTATTAGTTAATTAAGGTTTATTTAGAAATTAGGTCCTGGTTAAAATTTTTGTTGATCAAATTAGACTAAATAGGGCAACTTGGAAAACTTTGAAACTTGGAAAATTTTCTGCTAACATGTTTCAACGTTATTGTGAAGGTTTAAGGCCTTTTGGGGGTATTTTGTGGCATTTTGGGAGGTCCTTTATGTTTTGGAGGCCATTTTGTACCTTGTTTGAGCCAGTGATTTTCATCCAGAGCCAATACATTTCATTTGGAGCTAGTTCTTCTCATCCGGAGTTGGTTACATTTGGTCTGGAACTCCTTTTTTTGGTCCAAAGATGGTTATATTTGGTCTAAAGATAATTTATTTTTGTCCAGAGCTAAATATTCAAGCTCCTTTCTCTTGTAGGTTAGTGAGTGCATCTGCCACAATCTTGTGGCAAAGGAACATTTTTATGACGTGTGACATTTTTTCTCACCTGAATATTTTTTTCCTTCTTTCTTGATTACAATTTTATTTTTTTGTGCTTGTTACGGTGTCATTTCTTACACACGTTTGAAACTTACTGTGGTATCCACATGATCTAGATATCCAATCAATCAACAAAGTCTCCCTAAATATCCCATGATCATTACAGTATGGTAGAAGAATCAGAGAGCTTTATGTTTCCTATTTGAATGTAAAAAATGGATGCCATTGGATCAAGTTACCATCTGCTGAATATTCCAGATGAAGGAGCAAAAATAAGAGCAATTGGCCAATCACGTTGTGCCACGTGGAAAAATGAAGTTGAGAAAAAGAGTAAAAATTGGTTTTATGACTCTGACTTTCGATGCTCAATTTTGGATGGGTAGGCCTTGTTAATTACTGGTTGGGGCCCTCAGCTAGGGTTGACACACTTTTTTTTATCGAAGGGGTGTTTTTTCCGATGTTCCTTCATTTTATCATTTCCATAATTTTGTATATATATGTCTCATATTGTAATTGCATTGTAAATTTGGGATATATTGAAGGGCATTGTGATTATATTATGCATTATTTGGGGACTGATCCAACTTGCCAAGTTACTGGCTAACTCGACCAACATACCATCTCGTTACCCTTACCGGCCAACCTGTCAACTCCCTCACTAGTTAGATTTAACACCACACTAACATGTCTAAACTTGGCCAATGCCACATAGACCATCCACTTGAAGGGGTTACATTTATCCACACTGATCAGCTTTACAACATGAAAAAAAAAACAACCAAACATATCTCACCATTCAATGACCTACCCACATGGATTACCAAACATTGCCACTGCCACTATGTGGCTTAACAAAAAGTAGCCCATAGCCAGTTAACCAAACCACCCTTTCCAAATATAAACCACCGCTCACCTTCTCTCCGAAGCATATGGGATGTTATCACAAATAAGCCTAAACCGCTATAGGAGTTAGTTAGAGGGGCTCGACCCCCTAACCTCATGAGTGAAAAAAAAAACTCTGCAGCTACACCACTAGATCTAGACGACCTATAGAATGGGCTCTATGGTAATTGAAGTAGGGTAATTGTAGGACTGTATATAGAGCAGAATTAGAGCCTTTTTAGAAAGTAGAGAAATTGAGACACTTAGGGGAAAACCCAGGTCTTGGAGAAAACTAGGAAGTTTCTCAGAATTCAAAGACACTCCTGATGGTATAATTATTCTTCCATTTTGGAGTCTGTATGCTGATTTTGTAAAGTAATTTGTGAAGATTTTATTGGAGAAATGGAAGAAGCTCAACTTGAAGCCAAGAACAAACATAGAGAGAAAATGCTAATTGTTTTCAGAGTTCACAGGTTCTCAGAGACTTTTGACAAGTTTTATATGGCTCGTTATTTTATTTGTAATATTTTATATGTATTTGCAATTATGAACAGTAATGGATCAGTTCTAATCGAACTCGAGGATGTAGGAATTCTAAACCCCGTAACAATTATTTTGTCATGTGTTTTTTATTTTTGCATTCAGTTTCATATAATTTTCATATTGTAATTAATATTTTAAGTTGGATGAAATATTTAACAAGTTTGACCATTTACAAGAATTTAATTATCAAGTAAAATAAAATATTGATGATTTAAATGGTTAATTGATATGAATGTTCAAATTCAGTTTTTAATTAGTTTTTAAATCATAAATAAATCATATTTTAATAAGTTCAAGTTGATAAAAAAAGATAAGAACTAATAAGTTAAAAATATCCTTGTAAACAATTAAATTAGTAGTGGATTTTTACTGGTGTTTATGGATCATGTTTTGGTTATAGAGCAGATTGATTTGATAGTTTTATTGCTTCATATTGTGTAGATGGTTAAGTTGTGATTGGAAAGGTACAAGTGCACTATGGGAAAGATGTCTTAACAGGAAAAACTTGATGAGCTTAAGGCATTTAACTGCGAAATCCAAGAAGAAAATGTTATCCTAAGATCCATATATTATTCCTTGGAAGAGGAATGTGAGAAATTGAAAGCAGAATTGAAAGCCAAGGATGAAATCTTGGAAAAGTTACAATCTGGTGTTGACATGAAGAGGAAAAACAAGTCCATTTTACAATCAGGACCTTAATCTCCCACAAGTGTACTAATTGATTCAGGCACTGTAAATATACCGTCATTTAATGAATCTTCCCATTGCAAATCAATTAAAAGTGATTTCTGTAATTTTGAACAACATACTAAGGGAATAGGCTCAAATTTACTGTTTAAGATGGCATTTAATGGAAACATATTTGGAAATTAAGGCCAAGGAATTGCTAACCCCATCCAGGTAGAGGATAGGGCTTGTTGGAAGCACAATGGATTGAGAGGGGCAAGGGTGAATAAATCCCTACAAACTTAATTCAATTTCAGATTGCTTGCTTAAACTATAAACAAATCAACCATCCATTAGTGTAAATTATATAACATGCATTCAATCAACCATGAACAAGAGAGACAACACCATAACACAAGATATAAGTGGGAAACCCTCAAGGGGAAGAAAACTCATTGAATTTTTTTTATGATATTACACATAACAAATAATCAAGTGAATATTACACGTCACAAGATATTTCTTTAGTGAGGCACCAACCCCACAAGGAGCACCGAACACTAACTCTTGTTTATATTATTGTTATCCATATTTTGCACCCCTGCAAAATAGACAACCAAATGGATAGAGTGTTGGCCGTTGATGGAAGAAATTCTTTGTAAATATTCACAGCGAGTTGACGAGCCACGACAAAGGTTCGAGCCATTTGGATATAACATGAATAAAGTGTTACCGATTGGTAACTAGAGGAAATCCCATCGACAACAGGAATAGTCGTTACTGTTCAATAATGTATGAACGTTACTGGCTGAAAACGTGTACGATCGTTGCCAGCCGGTAACACTTTTTGTGTTATTGGTCGGGTAACACTTTTGGTGTTACCTGCCAGTAATACAAGAATCACAGCTGCTCAACATTACCAAATGGTAACACCAAAAGTGTTATCGGCTGACAACAACACAAAGGTGTCACTGGCCGATAATAAAATCTAGCTTGGTGACAACATGTACGACTAGTAATACAATGGTGTTACCGGTCAACAACATGGAGCCTGTCGCTGGCCAACAACACCTTCGAAGCCAACTTGCTATTGACCGACACAATGAAGAAAACATTACCAACTAGTAACACCAAAAGTCTTACCAGAAGGCAACGCACGAATATCAATGATGGGCCTTGCATTAGGTGAGGTAGGTGAGTTAAAAGATAGCTCAACAACTAGTTTTAATGAAGTATGGCACCCATGTCTTCTTCTGCTAGAAAATTACCCTCAGGAAGTGGATTTGCATGGCTTCCCATGTATTTTTGATGAATTAGGTTGGTTGGTGAAGTAAATTCAAGGTTCTTTGCCCTATATATTGTAAAATTCACCTCATTTTTTGGGATTCATTCTATTTTGTAAAGGAACACTGTCAAAATTGTTCCAGAGCTATTGTGAGCTAAAGGCCTAGAATTTGGGCTTATTGTAAATGATGTTTGCCTTGTGCCTATATTATAATGGATTGTGCATGTTTATGAGCAATAAAATTGGTGTTTTGTGCCTTTTCTTACCTTAATTCGGGTTATATTGCATCTTTTCCTTCCATTATGCTTGCAGGTATATTGTGCATGTTTACTTCTCTTTGCAGAACCTTTAATTTGTTGTGCTTCATGAATATAGGGGATTAAATATTGTTTTAGTCTGTGGCTCTTACATTTTCCCTCTCTCTCTTTGTTTAATCCCTAATTTTCACTCACTCAGAGTGTCTCACACCCTTTCTTGGTGCACCACCTTTGCTTAGAGTAGATTTACTTTTATGCATTCTTCTATCCCCGTCTCCTTGGAAAGCATTAGGGTAAGATTTGTTTAGTTTGCCATTCTATGCACTTTGGAGAAGTTAGCACTAGGTTAGGAGAGGAATCTGACTTTCTCCGAAGGATTATCCTACTTGCAATGTCCCACACTGCAAGATAATCCCATGTTATGTAGGTTACACTGATTGCCTCACTCACAAATCACAAACAATCAGGGGTGTTGTAGTTTTGTGATAACATTAATCATAACAAAATACTTGCATGAATATGAGTCATCACACAATATTTTGATTAAGCTATCATCGATGACATGCTGCAACAACTCAACTGATGGTGATCACAAGATTCAGCTCCAAATTCCTTCAAACCCTTGTTCAAACTCTAACTTCTCCAACTTGCTCTATCTCTCACTTTATTCACTTCTCTTTGCATAAAAACCTTACAAACACTCTTTAAAACATTCTTCAACCTTTCATGCACTCTCTTAGATCTCAAAACATGCATTGGTACCTATAAAACACACTCATATAGGTCACACTTTCTCTCTCTTTCTAAACTAGTGCAAATATGAATTCAGACATACACCAAGTCAATTTACCTCCTTTGGTTTGACCAAGGAAACTTTTAAAAATATGAAAAATTCCATTACAACATTCAAATATGACCCATATAGGCCGACCATGCCCAAAACTATCCAACTTGCACCAAAACACCTCAAAACCCCATCACTAGGATGAGTAAAATCCACTAACACTAAAACCATGATTATTCAAGCTCTGAAAACATCAAAAATGTGTAATATGTCATTTAAACATCATACATGGTCAAAATTTTACTTGTACCAATCAAATAATTCATAACATGGGCCAAAAGTCTCACATCCATAATTAAACAAACATTTCTAACACCCAGATTCCACATTTGGGCCTCACAACCACTCCAAAACAACTAAAATATGCAATGGAACCACTCTATGGAATACTTAGGAAATTTATATCACATATATGCAAGTTATAACTCATGAAACATCCATATTATCATACCACAACTTTCTTCCTCACTAAAACAAGTTGCCCAAAAACCAGTTTTACAAACTCAACTAGTTTGCACCCTTTCTATTACTTAAAATACCTCAAAAGGAATTCAATAGGAACCAAAATCACCCCTCTTCACTTTCTAGGAGATAGAAATATTCAAATAATCCATCTCATGCCTCAACCAATTCAATCTTTCAGCCTGAGAAAACCTGTCCTGAAAATCAACATACCTTCTTCCTCACAAACTTACCTGAAATAGCCATCAAATAAACTTACCATGAGACAAAAAATATACCAATGGAACTCCCTTTGAATCCTATTTTCATAACATAGTGTAATTCCTTCCAAATATAAGTGGAATGCCTTCAACCAAGCTCATCTTTGTAAATTACATGAAACTGCCCCAAAACCACGCCTTGAATAGTCTTCACAAATATGGCACACTTGATCATTTATGATGTATAAAGAATTTAAAATAAAGCTTATAACTGACTATAAGAGGATTGAAACTAATAAACTCTCATAGTCTCTGCATTTGAAGATCTTCTATCAAGCCTAAAATGGTTAAAACTTGTGAAAATTGCTCAATCTAGGCTAATCAACACTACAACACCCTTTAATGAATTCATTAGAAACATAGTCTATTCTGGATGTCCTTCACAACATCATCACATTCATGAAATAGTTCATTCATCATCCAAAATTACCTTTCTCCTAACTTCCCTCACTTGTCATGGTCTCCACTTCACCAGTTCTCTAGTTCAAATCACAAATTATGACTTCTTAACTCCTCCCAGTCCTTCCTCCCTATTCATACACTCACCACATTGTTAGATTCACTAATGAAATGGATTCAAGACTTAAAAATTCCACCGTACTCCTCTCTTTACAAGACTTCCCTATAAGTCCTTAAGACATGATTGTTTGCACCAACTACGCATTTAAAGTTCCATAGGTACCCAGAAGGTTTTGAAAGATTCCTTAGCTCATATTTACCTATCCTAACATGCCCCTAAAATCTTAGGTTCCAAATCTTTACCCAACTCATATTATCTTCCTTTTTGTAATTTTCTTCCTAAACCTTTACTAGGTCTTCATAAAGCCACTGTCGTGAATGTATTTTTCTCAGGGAGTCTTAATAAAAAGTGAGGGCCTTTTAGAGCACCCTTTATTCCTTTTGTAACTCCCTATAAGTTTCATCAGTTGACCCCTAGGGAAAAGTACAGTTCCTTTGTTAATCACCCCTTCTTATCAACCCTATGATTGTGTTTTGAACTCTCCCTCCTAGACTGTCACCAAATTAAGGAGGTTTCACCCTTGGTTTCCAAAACTTAGTTCATAATCTCTTTCTATAGGTTCTTAGCATGGTATCTTAAAGTTTTCAAGCTAAAAGGAGTTGGCTTGGTGCCTCTAAAAAAAACCCTAGCTCAAACCTATGAAAACCTCTTCTATGAACCTCTGAATGGTAAATTTTTCATAACTTCTTCAAGGATTGGATTCAAGGTCTAATATTATTTGTGGAGGACTGTTTTAATGTTCTCTATAGGAATTTATTACTAGTAGATTCTAAAGAGGGGGTAAAATCTCATTTCACAAGGAGATGCCTTGTAAATATGTTGGGAAAATATGAGTGTCACTCCTCAAGAGAAACAATGGAGTTAATAGGGTTTCACTTGAACCAATAACTATTTCTCCTTTTTTTTACACCTCTACCACAACCTATTATAAAGTGCAAATCTTCTCTCACAATCACTAATAAAAATAAGTGAGCTCAAGCTTGTGCAATACTGTACATTACAATTCAGTTGAGGCTTTAATTTAACATGCAAGGAAAACAAGATGGAAGTTTCAACCTCAAACCTCTCCCAATCATGCAATACCACTTAGACCATGAGTATCAACTATAAACTCACCAAAATAAATCTTTCCAAATGTTCTTCACAGTCAGGTTCTTAACCTTTACAGTCTGATTCTTAGCTCTAAATGTGCATTAAAACAGAACATATGTCACACCTTGGAAGTAAGGGAATTCTAAGATTGACAATATTGATTTGTTTATTATATAAACTTGCGAGAAACCATACATACATATGCAAACTCAGAAATTTACTCATACAACAAGATGCACACATAATCATAGGCAACTATATCCATATGTCATTATCCAACTTCATACCAAAAACATTCTATCTTCTTCTCTACACAACTCCTTTCATCCTCTCCACAAGGAATGTGAATTAAACTCCCTGAACTGTTGTTAAACTTGAGATACTTCCATGCATGCACTTACTATCCTCATGTAACTACCCTTAAGACTGACTTTCACGATTGAATTATAGTGAATCTTCAACTTCTACTCCATGAGACTTTTAATTTTCCTAACACATTATTCTAAGCATCTTAATTATGCACACTCCCACAAACACTAATCACACAACCTATAATCCTAACATGACACTCATATGACCATGAAAAACATTTATCAACCCTTAACACACTTAGAACAACTTTACAAGTCCATATACCTCATTACAACATTTGAATTTTAAATATTCCCTTTTGGAGGGAAAACACCAATGAAGAGCAATTCAAAGTTCCTAACTTCACTGAATGGTTGTAATGACTTTGCATGACTCATCAAGACCTCGAGAGCTCTTACACAACACATATTGACACCAAGAAGCTTGAATTTGACAATTGAATGTTTCTTCAAGGATGCTCTTGCATCATACTCCCAATGTGGAGAAAAATCATTCATACTCTTTCTCTGATTGCTCTTGTCTTCACTTTCATTGCTTGTTTCGTGTCTTCTCTTCTTTCTCTAACCATCGTTACATTCTTCACAGCCACTAGGGTTCCATGTAGTTTGTTTTAGTCTTCCATTTTCTTTGAGAATGCTCCATTTCTCTTTGTTCTTCACCTTCACTCTCATCACCTTCAAGTTTCCTTGCTTCATACCTGCACACACAAGGATTAGAAAAACAAAAATACAAGCTTCCTTAGGTTCCATGATTCTTTCCATCACTATTTAGTCCATTCCTAACTTGCATTCATCCTTTTTATGTCAAAATCTTCCTCTTCTTTCTCATTTACTTATACATACTTAACCTTCATCATCTCAAGCTTCTTTAACTCTGTAATTTCTTGTTCTTTGTTGTCAGTTTCATCATCACATGTCCAGGGAATTACCTCTGTCTCAATTGTACCTATAAATTTCACCTTACCATCCACCTCATCCAACCAACTTTGTAAAATATCATCAATATCATCTACAAAATCTTCATTACATTCTTTCTCACTAACTTCAAATGCATGACCTTCATTACTTTTTTATAATTTCAAGGAATTCACCCACTCCATTTTCATTTTCACTCATCAAAGAATCAAATTTACTCACCTTGCACTATTATTTTTCTAAGATCACCTCTTGAATTTGATTGCTTTCCTTGAGTGCTTCTCTCTCTTCCTACTCACTTCTTGTCTCTTTCTTCTTCCGCACAATATTCACTTCCTTCTACTTTTCTTGTTCCTTTAAGAAGTCATATTTCTCTCTCTTATGTTGCTCTTGTACACTTGTTCTTGTTATCACTTGCTTTTGCTTATCATCCTCTTTCAATATGGTTTTCGGTTTCTTCCATCATACAAACATGATGTAACCATGACTAGGAACTGGTTTTAAGATTCCCTCTATACTCTTTTCTTCATTATTTTATTCTCTTCTCAGCTGCTCTTCCACAATCTTGATCTCTTTTAACCTTTGATTTCTTCTTGCTATCTGCATCATAGGCCATTTAACTTTCCTTTTCATATAAAGTTCAAAATCATAACTTGGTTTCCTCTTCATCATCTCTATCAACTGCTTTGCGTCTTCTCTCAACCTTTTCATCTTTGTTTTCATCCACTCTTCATGCTTCTTCTGCTTTTATGTCTTTGTTTATTCTTTATTATTCTTCTCTAAATCTTATTTCTTCCACTTATGGCTAAGTAGCATCCATAACTCTACTATTTCTTCCTCTAAACCCATCTCTCTGACAGACAAGTCTTTTTCACTTTTACTCTTTTTGCATACCTCACCTTGGCCTCATCAAGTTTTTTGGTGTTTACACTATCTCCTTTCAACTTCACACACTTATCTCCACCTGACACTTCATTCACCTCATAAACTCGCATATATTGTTAGCCACAAAAGTATATATTCACTCTTCAATAACCACCTGACAATAAAAGTCTAGGATCTGATACCACATGATGCAAAGAGAATTTAAAATCAAGCTTATAACTAAATATAAAAGGATTGAAACTAGTAATTTCTCGCTATATTTGCATTGGAGGATTTTCTATCAAGCCTAAAATGGCTAAAACTTGTTATAATTACTCAATCTAGGCTAATCAACACTACAATTCCCTTTACTGACTTCATTGGAAACATACCCTATTTTGGATGTCCTTCACAACATCATCCCATTCACAAAATATTTCCTTCATCATCCAAAATGACCTTACTCATAACTGCCCTCACTTGTCCTTGTCTCCACTTCACTAGTTCTCTAGTTCAAATAAAAAATTCTGACTTATTAACTCCTCCCAGTCCTTCCTCCCTATTCATACACTCACCACATTATTAGTCTTAATAATTTAATGCATTCAAGAGTTAAAAATTTCACCTTACTCCTCTCTTTACAAGAATGCCCTATAAGTCCTTGAGACATGATTGTTTGCACCAACTATGCATTCATAGTTCCAAATGTACCCAGAAGGTTTTAAAAGCTTCCTTAGCTCACATCTACCTATCCTGACATGCCCCTAAAATATTAGGTTCCAACTCTTTACCCAACTCCTATTATCTTCCTTTTTGTAATTTGCTTCCTAAACCCTTACTAGGTCTTCATAAAGCCATTGTCATGAATATATTTCTGCTCAAGGAGTCTTAATACAAAGTGAGGGCCTTTTAGATCACCCTTTAATTCCTTTTTAACTCCCTATAAGTTTCATTAGTTTACCCCTAGGGAAAATTAGAGTTCCTTTGTTAGTCACCCCTCCTTATTAACCTTATGATTGTGTTTTGACCTCTCCCTCCTAGACTGTCACCAAATTAAGGAGGTTTCACCCTTGGTTTCCAAAAATTATTTCATAATCTATTTCTATAGGTTCTTAGCATGGTATATTGAAGTTTTCAAGCTAAAAGGAGTTAGCTTGGTCCCTCTTAAAAAAATCCTAGCTTAGACCTTTGAAAACCTCTTATGTGAACCTCAGAATGGTAATTTTTGCATAACTTATTCAAGGATTGGATTCAAGGCCTAGTATTTGTTGTGAAGGACTGTTTCAATTTTATCTAGAGGGATTTATTACTAGTATCTTCTGAAGAGGGGGAAAAATCTCTTTTCATGAAGAGATGCCTTGTAAATACGTTGGGAAAATATGAGTATCACTCCTCTAGAGTAACAATGGAGTTAATAGGGTTTCACTTGAACCAAGAACTATTCTTTCTTTTTGTTACACCTCTACCACAACCTATTATAAAGGATGAATCTTTTCCCACATTCACTAATAACAATAAGTGAGATCAATCTTGTGCAATATTGTACAATACAGTTTAGTTTAGGCTTCAATTTAACATTGAAGGAAAACAAGATGGAATTTTCAACCTCAAACCTCTCCTAATCACGCAATAACACTCATACCATGAGTATAAACTATTTACACACCAAAAGAAAGATAGCCAAAGGTTCTTCACGGTTAGGTTCTTAACCTTCACAGTTTGATTCTTAGCTCTAAATGTGCATTAAAATAGAACATATGTCACACTTTCGAAGTAAGCGCATTCCAAGATTGAGAATATTGATTTGTTCATTCTATAAACTTGCTAGCAACCATACATACAAATGCAAACTAGCAAATGTACTCATATAACAAGATGGACACAAAAACAGAGGAAACTATATCCATATGTCATTATCCAACTTCATACCAAAAACATTCTATCTTCTTCTCTACACAACTCCTTCCATCCTCTCCATGAGGAATGAGACTCAAACTCCCTGACCTCTTTCTAAACTCAAGCTCCTTCCATGCATGCACCTACTATTCTCATGTAACTTCCCTTAAGACTGACTTTCATGATTGAATTATTGTGACTCTTCAACTTCCACTACATGAGACTTGTAACTATCCTTACACATTATTCTAAGCATCTTAATGATGCACACTCCCACAAACACTCATCACACAACCTAGAATCCTAACATGACACTCATATGACCATGAAAAACATTTATTAATCCTTAATACATTTAGGAAAACTTTACAGGCACATATACCTCATTACAACATTTGACTTTTCAAATATCCCTTTCTGGAGGGAAAACTCCAATGAAGAGCGATTCAAATTTCATAACTCCACTGAATGTTTGCAATGAATTGTATGACTCATCAAGACCCATAGAGATCACACATAACACATATATATTGAATTTGGATGATAACTCATTACCTTTCATAGTCTGAAAGTGAGGAACAACATGCAAGATATCATCAACTGTTAAGTTGACCACATTGATGTTTGAATCAACATTTTCAGCCAGATGTTTAGCGAGCTCATTACCTTTGATGATTTTGTATGTCTCTAATTCTAAATCAAATTATTGGATCTTAAAAATCCACTTGGCCAATAATCCATTAATAACTGGTTGTTTAAGCAAATATGCTAAAACAGAAACGTTAGAACGAACAATGATTTTATTTCCCATCAGTAAATACTTGTATTTTCCTAAGACTGAAACTAACATGAAAATATTTTTTTCAATCAAAGGATACCTGACTTCAATGTATTTTAAGTTTTGACTGAAATAGGTAATGGGTTTCTCATTGTTTGACTCAAAATATTGATTTATGACTGCACCCATAGCCTTGTTGGTAGCATTTAAATACAAGAAAAAAGGTTTTCATAGGTTAGGTTTAGCCAAGATAGGTATGAAAGCAATGTCATTTTTTATGTCAGCGAAAGAAGAATCAGTATGAGATTCCCATGAGAAACTGTGATTCTTTTTTCAGCAAAATATGTAATGGGGCAACTTTATCGGAAAAAAATAGATATAAATTTACATACAAAATTGATTTTTTCTAAAAAAGGAACATAAACCAGATTCATTTTTAATAGCCCTGCAATTCTTGAATAACCTTAACTCTTTTTGGGTCAATAGAAATACCATTTTTTGTGATGATATGACCCAATAATTTACCCTCAGTAACACCAAAAACTAATTTTTTTGGATTTAGGGAAATACCATATTTGCAGTAATGAATGAATATTTCTCACATGTGGTCCAAATGTTTCTTCCTTTTCCTAGAATACATAGTTAGATCATCCAAATAAACCTAAATTATAACTCCAATCAAATCATCAAAATCCACATGCATTTCTCTTTAAAACATGACATGTGCATATATTAAGCCAAAAGGAATACGATTATAAGAAAAGGTACCTTTCCATGTAGTAAAACTACTATTATGTCTATCTTTCGGATTTACAAATATCTTATTGTAACCTTAAAATCCATCTAAGAGAGACATCATTTCCGATCTAGCAACCTGCTATAAGATTTGATCAATATTTGGCAAAGGTAATTTATCCTTATTACTTACATGATTTAGATCTCTAAGGTCAACATAGAGACGGATGTCTCCATTTTTCTTTTGTCTTGGCACTAAGCTAGTAACCCATTCAAAATATCTTATAGGGTAAATGACACCACCATCTAACATTTTCTCAAGCTCCTTATTAATGGTGTCTTCCAATAAGGGGCCTCCTCTTCCAGGATTCTGATGAACAAATTTGATTCCAAATTTAATAGGATATCATGTTTGATGATCCTAGTATCATAACCTTTCAAGTCTTTGTATGGCCATGCTAAAACATAAATGAATTCTTTCAACAATCTGATGAAAGCTTCTTTTTCTTTGGGAGTCAAGCAAGCACCAAGATAGACATATTTTAGTTCTTCCTTAGTGCCTAGATTGACAGCAATAGTTTCACCTATGGTCCTTCTAGAGGGTTCAGCAGAAGAAGAAATCTTTCGTTGGTCATGAGGTAAAACCATGGATTCCAAGTTTACAAAACTAGTAAGCAATTTATTACTAGAAAGTTGTAAATAATCACCATGATTTAGCACATAATCATTCGAGTCAAAATAATTTCCTATAAAAAATGTATCAATATGCTCATCACAAGAGAAAACAGGACAATTAGTCTCTAAATCTGGTATCATAAGCCTAAAAATTTCCTTTAAAATACAGTCAAACTGATCAGCAAAATTGGGATTAGAAGCAAAAACAAGGTTATCATCCATGTAATTTAATTCTCAAAAGATATGATTGATTTTAAAGGCCTCAAATTAATCAATAAAAGACCAAACCTTTTGATTGTATCGGTGGAGACGAGTCTGATTAGTCTTATAGATATTTTTCACTTGTCTGATAACCAACCTAGAGTCTCTAAAAATAGTTAACTTTTAAATTTTTATACTTAAGGATTGTTGCATTCCTAAACATAAGGTTTTGAATTTAGTAGTATTATTTGTTTCTTCAAATGTCAATTGAGAAGCATAATTGAACTATCTTTTTATGGGTGATTTAATGATTACACCAGAACTAGCTCCATCAAAGCACATTTTCCAAATGTCATCAAAAGGTAATAATCTATCATGTTGGTAATCTTCATCATCAAAAAGCATTGATATCTAATGAATTTAATCCATAAGTTCCCATACCAGTTTCTATGAAAGAAACAAAGATGATGAAATTCCTTCAATTGGTGTACCTGACCATTCTTCTCTGTGAATGAAAGTTATGGCATTTCCAACTAGTTCCTAAGTAAGATCTTTCCTAATAAAGGCACATGTGGCTTGAGACCAATCTCTTCCAAGAAACATATCATAGTTAGCAGGTATGTCTAAGATATGCACATTTCCATTAAATTTAACTCTTTCATCCTGGGCTATCTTAATTACTATGTCCCTAAATTTACAATAACATTTGGTTTGATGATAATCAAAACCAGACAATTTTTTGTTATCATGTTCATTTAGAACACCCAATTGATCAGACAATAGACTTAGGCATAATGTTCTTTAATACACATGTATCTAATATGTAGTTATGAATGCTTTTATTATGAATTTTAACTATCACATAAAAAGGTGGAATATAATTAGGTGCAGAATTGGAATGATTCATTACTTGATATTCATCATTATCTGATTCCCTATTAGATTTATCTTCTTCAACATCCACTAATGATTTAGGTTCAGATTTGTTTTTGTGAGCATACTTCCAATTTTCCAAATTGACTAGGTAATATGACACTTTCAAATATGTTTAGATTACTCCTAGAATTCTTCGTGTCAACTACAATATCATACCCAGAAGGAAACATAGAAGACTTTGTAAAAGTTTTACCTTTGTATGGCTGATATTGAGCATTATTTAAACCAAATGGAAAATCCTATGAAATAGGTTTGGTTGGTTTATCATGTGACTTCACTTTATCAAGGTGATCATATTTATGTTTTCCCTTAACATCATCAGTTGTTTTACCTTTTTGACCATCATTCTTAGCATAATATTTTGATCGAGTTTGCACTGCATTTACATCAGCTTTAACAAAACTACACATTTTTGAAACATTCTTTCCTTTGA
This sequence comes from Taxus chinensis, assembly GCA_019776745.2. Taxonomy (NCBI): domain Eukaryota; kingdom Viridiplantae; phylum Streptophyta; class Pinopsida; order Cupressales; family Taxaceae; genus Taxus; species Taxus chinensis. The sequence goes on along the minus strand of CM034149.1, from coordinate 135,807,077 downwards.
TAAATTTTCTAACTTTCTTAGCAGCTTTACACGTGTTAGGGTCATGGTCTAATTCACAAACTCCATAGTACATCTCTTTAGGTTCAGTTTTGACTTTTCCAAGGTTCATTTTTTACCTTACTTGACCCTGTAGATGTGTTTTTTGACAATGAGGGTTGATCTTTTTATTGTATTTTAATAGAGACCATCTCATTGCCCAAATTCTGAATAGCATTCATAATTTATGTATTTTTGGTAGAAGAGTTAGATGATGATCTATCTCTTGAAACTAAATCTCATTAACTAATTTTCATACTGCAAATAGAAAGTAAAAGTCTCTTCAAAGTCATAAATTTCTTTGTCTTCTAACATAAGCCTATATTTTGATGGTAAAGCATTACAATAATATAACCTTGTTAGATTATTTAAAGGTCTTACATTGGAAGGTATATTTCATCGTAACTTGGTGAAACAAATAGTAAAATGATAAAAAAAAAGTCTCGCCAAGATCCATAGTCATGTTTGAAAGCTCATTCACGAGTTCAAACTCATCTTTATCTTTTTTAAAACAATCCTCTAACCAATATTCTATATCCGACCATCTAGTAAGGGACTTTGAAGGTAGACTAATAAAAGATTTATAGGCTCTACCCTCAATTTTTTTTGAGAAAATCCTCAAAGAAGCCCTCTCATTAGTTACCCCTATGGTTGCACATATCAGTTTGAATGAATCAAGGTGATCTTCCCAAGATGAACCATACTCACTATAAAACTTGGGTGATTGAATTCCTTTTATAGATGGTAATTTAGGAGGATTTCTTCTAATATCAATTGGATTTCCCTCAATCCATGCGCTGAGGTTATCTTCTTCATGATTTGATGCTTCATCATTAGTAACATTGTCTCTATAACATTCAAACCCAGGTATTTTGTTTTGGTTACGGTTAGGACTAGGCACCCTTTCTTTTTTTTCTCCATTTTGTCTCCTTTATCTATCAAATTATTTAGCCATTGTAAAGAAATTAGAATCAAACAACACAAGTCAAAGGTTAATCTAACAGAAATGTTTCAGAAGCTTCTTATCATTCACAATATCTAAAGGTAAAAATTTAGACTTATTTTTTAGATTTTAAATTTGTTTCCCTCTCATCTTTAATTTGTTTATTTTTCGTTACAATGTCACGTTGGGTTTGGATTTTGGACCTTGCGAGCCTTTGAATGTCAAGAACTCTATCTTCTTCATCGTTAAGGACCTCACTAGCTTGTGCAAACTTTACACCTATGGCTACAAAATCCCAAACAACAATTATAATATCAAAATTAACATCTAATTGAGTACTTCCAATAAGTAAACCAACTTGATCAAGAGGTGTGACTCCTCCAATGGTCATTGGTGAAATTCAAGAGTAGATACTTAGAAGAAATCTTATCTGTAATCATAATTCAGAAAGAAGAGAAAAATGGACAGTTAGAAGAAATTCACTTAGAAATAAGAAATAAAAATGATCCCCAATAGAGTTGCCAAATTTGTTGTCAATGAAAATTAGACTAAAAACCAATCAACCCTTTTGCAGCTAATGCAAAAGGTCAATGACGAAATAAGACTAGTTTAATCATAGTTGTACTTAAGAATCGACTTAAGTGTGGGTAGTTTAATATAGGTTTAATAATGATTCAACCTAAGATTTGGGAAGTTTCTATTTCTGGTAGAATAAAGAGAATATACACATATCAATGAAAATAAAAAGAAAACACATTCAAAAGACACAACAAGACCAATGAAATATTAATTAGATTGATAAAGAGATTTACTTTTAACTTGACGACTTTGCATGTAAAATAATCACTCATAAATCAAACTAATTTTTTGTATCAAATATATATTATCAACCTTTATGTGACAGAGTGAATACCTATCAATTAGGTAACCTTTTGAAAAGGTGAAAAAATTGAGTGGTAAATCTTACAATATCTTATTTGCGATGACTTTTAAATGATATTATGATCTTGAAGATAAAAATGCAACAACAAACTAAAAAGGATAGAAAATAAAAGATATCAACATATTAGACATATTTACACAACCGATGAGATAAAAATTTGAGATATACATGATGAGGAGAATAGATTTTTCATTAATGAAAGAGAGTACAATTATCGCTAAAAACAACATCTTAACAAGGCCATGATTCAAAATCAAATCCAACATGGATAAAATTTACATTTATTTCAAGATCAAGATGAATATATAATCAAGTATTTATCTGGATATGACAAACAAAAATATGTAATTAGTTAGATTAAATGTAGAATAATCAAATCAGATAATCGAAGAAATAATATTAAATCTGGATATACCTGCTACATTCAAAATTCATACTCAAACCTCAAAGCAATGTTATCACAACTCCTGTAAGATCACTTGCCTCAGTAAAACATTGCACAGAAATATTTTAGAATGAATTAACCTTTGAAAATAGTTGCAATACCTAATTTCTCCTCCTCTTGTAATTGAATCCTCCAAGTCCTTTTATAACATTCTCTTAAATAGAATCGGTTATAACCAATTGAACCATTTAAATAATTTCAAATAAATGATTTATAACTTTATAATAAGCCTTCACTTACGACTTAAGTGAAAATTTATAACAAAATAATAATTATAACTAAGAACTTGGGTCACTTTTTAAAACATTTTACTTTAAGCACTTGAATGAGGCATGAGTCGTCTAAACAGGGGCCCACTAATTATTTCACACATTAAATAAATGTAAATACGGTCGTTTAAATAATTCATCATTTCAAATGCTAACACATCACCACGATGAAATGGCTAATTAAATATCAAAATCCATTCGCTTATATATAAATATAATATTAACACCATTAGTCTATCAAATATGTCTCAAAATATCAAAGTATAATATCTCAAAAATATGAAGTATATGCAAAGCATTAATATGTTCAACGTGCTCATCAATCCCAAGGTAATTATAATCAATCCCCCCTTGTTAAATCCAGCAATGGTGTGCCTACCTCATTTATCATCTCAACATAATCATATAGTTCCACTGATAGTATAGTGTGAGTGAAAATTCCATATTCTTCCTCCACTTCCAATTTAACTCTCTTCACTGCACTTGTCACCTTAGGCACTATGGAAGAGGATCTAGCACGCTTAGAGTTTTTTGCAGGGATTCATGAGAAGGAACATCTTTTTTTTTCTAAGTAGCAGTGGTGAAGTGGTAATAGGAAAGGCATGATGTGGAGGTACATGAAAAGGAGCAAATTGGACAGACCTATTAGAAGAGGTCGGGTTATGATCAGTATGTGTGTGCTCAACATTGTGTAAAGGAGGACTATCAACGTTGTGAGAATGTTGGTTTCATGGATAAGATTTGATTACTTGCACAACATCATGAATGCATGGTTCATTAGCATCAAAATGGACAGAAACATGTGTAGGGCTATGTCTAATAAAAGGTCTACCTCCTTGAAGCATACTAGTTCCCCTTAGGCTGCCCCTAGGTAAACCCCTATGCCACTGTCGATTGACCTCAGAAATTATTGTGACCCCAAGAGTGATGTGAACCTAGACCTTCTATAACCCCAACCATTAAATCCAGGCATTATTAGTGCTAAAAAAGAGAGATAATTACCAAGTTTTAACATGCAATATCATTAACTTCTAAAACATATCCACCAATCAGTACCACAAGTGACAGTCATTGAAAAATATGACATCTTAACTTCTTGAAGGAAAACCATGCTTCTATATATTCTAAAGAACCATTTTATTCCAACTATTGAAAAATCAAAATACCATCTCTGTCTGAAACCAAACACATAGCCGTGTCATTTCAAGTTCTTGCAATATGAAATTTTGAAACATAGATAAAACCCTCAAAATACACATCTACATGTGATAAAACTGACTAACTCAAAATGTTATACTATTTCCACCTTACAAAATTTAGCCAATAAAACTTATATTCCCAAAACTTTATCACCACTTTGATTAAAATGAATGCATGCATTAAGAATATTTGTGACTACAAATATTTTGAAAATCTTTATCAAACCATTCGAAATGAAACTACAAAGCTTTCGAGCCTTATATTTAACCAATATTTTGTCATAAAAATGACTACTGAGTATTGCAATAAAAAAGATAACCACAACTAAATCTTTTTTATCAAATAGATAATTTTATTCCTACCTAGAAACTGAAGCAACGATACTTATTTCATTTTGAACAATATTTTTGATAAAATCAATACCCAAATTGAAAGGACATTTAATACGAGATATTGTAACTCAAAAAAATGAATAACTTTCACCATTTATCCAGTGAAGACCTAAAATATTTGACATACATGATTCACAATATCAACAATAACTTGAATGAGAATCGTTATTTTCCAATATGCAAATGATATCTCACTTCACTGCATGAATATTTTATTTGAAAGATACAAACTTGGTATGCAAAGTATTCACTTGGGTAAGATCAAAAAATTTACAAGGGAGAAACACCCAATAAGATTCTACAAATACTACTTCGAAATTTGTTTACCCATAGGCCAACTCAAACTGAACACAACACAACTTTCGAAGGGAAATCAACTACATACCTATTGGATAGTTGACACATATTTGATAAACTGAAAGCTCAAGCTCGAGACCAAACTTGCATAGAACCATAAACTACTCATAGATTCAAAAATTCCTTCCAATGACAAAACCAAAAATGACCCAAAAGCCAAAACCATCACCTGTGTTCGATGCTCATATAGGTGTATTGAATGCCCTTAACTCACCACCATTACTTCTCCCACTACACTCTTGCCAACTCATGCCTTAGAAAATCGGTATTCACATATTGGAGTCTCAACTATAGTTTGGAAAATAAAAAAACCATTTGATTTATTTAAATTGCCAAAAACTTTATACTATGCCCCTTTATGTCATTCGATCCCACACAAGTTCTTATATGGTCCAACATATATATTATGGAAATAAGATAAACAAGTTCATAAGACATGGCATTAGAAATGATGAAACCCAACTTACACTCCTGAATTTTTCATCATGTATAGACAAAGATATTCATAAGTGGAAGACATGCAACGAAGATGATACACTTATTGGTTCTCAATAACATACCATCTTCAACCATTGTCATTAATTCAAAAGATCATTTCCAGAACAGAAAGATTAAAAAGATCAAAATGTGATCTTGAAATCCAAATAGTGATATTACGAAAGCAAAATTTGATCTCCATGCTAACCATTCAACATCAATATTGACAAATAGATGAAAGGTATATATACTAAAGTTTTATGATGATAGCCGACATTTTTTTAAAGAATGCCACGAACCCACTTAGTGTTAGAAAAATAAAATAATGCACTAAATACCTAGTGGCCCCCACCAAATTCGTTATGAATTAGATAACAAACCATAAGTGATAAGAATATTTATGATTATTTTGAAAAAGAGAGGGGTGTTAATTTTTTAGCAATAACAGGGTCCTTGGTGTAAATTGTTATTTGCATTCATAACAAGGTACTCATGGAGTGGGGTGAATAAGATCAAACATGAACAACCCTTGAAATTCAACGCAAATAAGGTAGATGTAGAGTACCAAACTCTGTGCAAGACCTATGATTATGTGACAAGGAAGTTGTATGTCAAAACCTTGGAATCATATGAGATTGACTTAAATCCCATTTTAACTATAAAATTTAGAAAGGAGGCTTATAGAGTATACACATATTTCCACCTGAAGCTATAAGATGAAAAAGTTGTGGCCACCTCCTTCAAGAAGGGAAACCATGAGAAAAAATAAGAGACCCAAGCCTGAGGAAGAAGAAGAGGAAGAGAATGAGACAGAGGGCCAACTAGAGCATAGTGCGCGAAAGAGGAGAAGAAAAATAACTATATCAAGTTTAATGCACACCCCTCCTCATGTCTCTCCGACAAGCCAAATTGATAGTGTGTGCAAGGCAAGCCCAGGAGGGGAGGAACATGTTGAGGAAGAAGCTCAAGGCATGGGTGATGACTCGAGGGGAGAAGAGAATCCCTGTATTGTACATGTAGATGAAGAGAAGATGAAACAATATGAGGAGTGCAAATAAGGGGAAATACATTTTGATGTAGTAGTACGTGTGGAGGTGGAACAAGAAGAAGAGGAGAATGAACACGAGGAGGAGGTTGACCAAGTAGAGGAAGAGGACATAGGTCCTGTGCTGGATAATGTTGTGCAAGAATCACCATATGAACAATGTGTGGAAGGCCTAGGACTTGGATTGTCATAAGAAACAAGGTCAAGAAGAACATCACCTCCTCGTCCATTTATGTCCTTTGTCAATGACCCGACAAAGGTCATTAGAGAAATATTCCAACACGAAATAGATCCAAAAGATCTATATTATTGGGATATGCTCGAGAAATCACATGCCCATGTCTGCACATGCAAGTTGTTATCTTTTTCTATGCAAACTCCAAAGGCCATACATGAGTTGCATGGAAGGAGAGATCCGAAAAAGACTCTCTCAATTTTTGACTCTACACAATTGAAAAATACAAAAACTGTCAATGCATTAATAAAGTTGGCTACTAAAGTCATGTGCATAAATACTAATAAAGGAGTAGGATTGTGCAAGGAAGAGAAAATATTTACAAGTGTAAGTAGGAACAATAAAAGTTAGCATATGAGTTGAATAAAGTAAAGATGATGCATGCTGCAGTTAACACCAAAGCGACCAAGCTTATTAGAACTATTACACATTCTTTCCTTGAAATAATTTTAATCGCTAAACATGATCAAAATAGAGAAATTGATAACCTGGGATAATTGGTTACCATGTTATTAGAAAAAGTGAATATAGGACAGGAACCAACCACAAAAGAGCTAGCTAAGGAGAGGCAGGAGGAGGTCGATAAAAAAATAAAGGAATATGAAAACCTTGGCGCAAAGGTGAATTAAACTTCACAAAAGGTAGAGAAAATATTCATAAATTTTACGGATTCTTCCATTATAGACACACACCTTTCAGAAGAGGAAATAAAGAGGAGTCACCTTAAGGACTCCTTATATACTTGAGATAAATCATTGTGCACAAAATTTTTGCAAGAACTGGAAGAGATGAAGAATACCATCAAATTAAAGCACACCAAAGTAGAGGAAAGACTGGAGGAGTTACAAGTAATGGTAATGAAAGGAATAGACATTCTGGAAGGAATGAATTCTGAATGGCATATCATTTTTTTGGAATTACAAGAGAAAGCCAATGGAGTAACCCTAGAGGGGATTCTATAAATTGTTGAAGCATTACCGGGAAGGTTCGTTAGCGCACCCTAAAAATGGAAACAACTAGAGGCAGAAATTAGCGCAAAATTCCCAATAATCCTCCAGATACCTTAGTCTTATTTTTGCTTGCTCAAGAGTAGATATTATTTATTCAACACATTTTTTTTATTCTTTGGGGTACTTCCCATGATTCTTTATTGCATTCATTCATTTAGTCATTCTTTGTATTGTCAAGGATGAACAATATACTTAGTGTGGGGTAATGTTGGGCTAATAAAATGGATACGTATTAGATAAACACGAGGGTTGAAGAGTGCACGAAACTTGTGCGCGAAAGAATGATGGAACATGCATGAAGGTTTGACGCATAGGAATAGGGGATAGTTTGATCACCAAATAATCTAAATATAGGAAAATCAGAGTTGACTTGATTAACAAGCAAGCCAGGAATAGAACTAATAGGGATAAGAATTGAACAGTAATAGGATAAAATCATGCATGAATAATTATAGACGAGATCACCACATGGATAGAGAAGAGCTATTTATAGTGTATGGGACAAAAATAGAGCTTCCAGAAGAAAGAATACCACTTTTGGAGAACTGTAGGTTTGAGTCTAATTATAGAGAAGTGAGAGTTGTAAAGCATGCATCTATGCATAGAACTGGTCTATTATTAGACTAAAACATGATCAAGTGGTCAAGAAAAAGTTCCCACCCTATAAACGTTTGTAATATCCATGTAATCAATGTCCTAGTCTGGTCTTTTTTTATGTTGAAATTTGTGTAAGTAGTTGGAGATTATTCGAGCATGTCATGTACTGGAGGGTTCTGTAAAGTCTTGGATCATTGGATTGTTTGGTATTGTAAAGAAGACTCTGTTATTGGTTGATGTATTATGTAGGAACATCGTAATTTATAATGATTATTCAACTCTCTCTTTATTACTACAATTATCTTTATGAATGTTATGATTATGTGAGTGTATATTCTCCATGATGTATGTTTGTATGTTATGATAACCATGAGTGCAGGAACTACATCTTGATAGCCAACACAAGAAGGGACTTGGTAGAGTTATGCGCGCTTTGGGTGAGCACTTATACTTCTATCTGGGTGATGTGCCAGTGCGCCTGATTGTGTCGTGTTGAACCTATACTACAACATGATAGGGCTCAAATCCAAGATTTACTATATTTAGCAGGTCCTATCCAAGACTACTATTTTAGCAAGTTTTCATATTTTTCACCTTATGATGTTTCCTGCTTATTTGGCATGCCAAGAATGCTAAGAAATTTCCATTTTTGGACACTTACTATTTTTAGGCATGCCCAACTATGAATACATGTTATTTTTAGAAGTGTCACTTACAGTTGTCGGATTGAAATGAAACTGGTCTCAAGAGTTTTGTGTTTTTTCAAGGATGTTATGCTCCAATTTTCAAATAATTATCTTGTTTAGATTAGTGGGAAAATGTTAATTTCATCGAAGAGGGAATACTACTGAGAAAAAATCAGTCCTCTATATCTCCAAAATCATCGACCTCATCATGCAAGAAATTATTCGGATGAAATATGATTTTACGAGGAAAATTCGCTCCAAATTTCAGGCAATTTGGTTCACTTTATCACATGGAAAATGCAAATTTCTTCGAAGAGGTCACAATAATGAGAAAAAAATAATTCATCCATATCCCTAAAAATTTTCCACCTCAGAATGTAGGAAATGGCTTAGATGAAATATGATTTTACAAGGAACATTCGCTCCAAATTTTAGGCAATTTAACTCGTCGAGTCACTGGGAAATTACAAACACATTTTCAACTATTTTGTGAAAAAATGGAGTTAATGGTTGGAAATTAGTGGAGGTTAGGATGGAAATCACAGAAATTTGTTTGAAAAATGACTAAGTCTTGGAGATATGGAGAGTTAATGAATTTTTCATGTGTTTTCCTTAACCCGCTTGTGAGATTTTGACCTGCCTGGGACCCTGGTTGCTTAATTAGAGTTAGAAATTTTTTACCATGAGGGGTTAGGTCACATTTTTTTGTCCCATATTTCCCCTCTATCCCATGGGGCATAGTGGGGACACTTGGGATAGAAAAGTGTGACTTGGGAATGTAAGGGGGATGGAAATGAGGCTTGGGGGACCAAACATGGTCATATGGAGCTGAAAGGGGCTACTGAAATGACCAGGGGCTAACTATGATGAGAGGGATCAAAATTTTGTTTCCCTTATGTCCCCTTGGGGATAATTGGGACAGCCATGAGGTAAAAGTGTGACTTGAGGGTGAGGAATCATGAAAGGGCAAGCAACAAAGTGAGATAGTACATCCTAGGGGCATATATTGCAAGTCTTAAGTGACAACAAATTTTGCTTCACAAGGGGGTCACAATTTTGTGCCCCCCTTGTCCCTTGGGGGACAGATGGGACACATAGGACACCCGGGTGTCGAAAGTACAAATTTTCCATTTTGGGAAAGTCAATTTTTCCTTGGATGTCCAAATTGGGACACCAGACTTAAATATTTAACCTCACAAGCTTAGGAAGGTGTTTTGGGGTAAAAATTTATTTGATTTTGACTCCAAAACACATGATAAGATCAATGAAACTATTAATGATACTTTATTTTCCCTAAAAAACAAAATTTGGGGCCTATTCCATCTTGAACTGAGAGGGGCAGCTGTAAAAATTTGAAATATCTCCAGAAACCGTTAAGCCTTGGATAAAAGTTCATATTTCCACCTTGTAGAGAATTCCAAGAGATTTTTGATGCTTATTGTTTTCCTCATAACTCCTTCTAGAACTTTCAGAATCATATGGAGAATTCATCTTTCACCATTAGGACATTCATTCCCTTCACCTAGAAGACCCAGTCTTGCATAGGTTGTTCTTGAATCATTTTTTTCCCTAAACTTTCCTAAATTGACTTGGAAAACTTCAATGCTCTCCTACATCACCCTCATATGATTCAGGTTTTCCCTAAACATTCCCAAAGGATGGTTAACAACTGTAAAATGGCCAAAAATGGCCTTTTTAGTCCTCCAGAGAAATTTCTCATTCATCGAGTCACAATGAATACATTAATCATCTTGGGTAATCATACTTACATATTAATTTTTTTTAAAAACTTATTATAAATTTCCTTTGAGTTAGATTGATGGTGATAGTGAGGGAAAGATGGCCATAGGAAGGATTCACAATGATAGAGAAACATGATTTTTAATCATGGGCTGAGGTATCATGCTCAAAGTTTCAATTTTTCACGCTATAAATTTTGCATGACAACACCACAATTAAAAATATAAATAAAAAATTGAGTAAACTAGATGTGATGAGGGATGAATATAGAGATTTGAAATCATTACAAGATTAAGTAAACCTTGGAAACAAATTGTATGGGTAGTATGAGTATGATCTAGATTTGAGTCGTGAAATTTTAATGTTGAAGAAATGTGAACAAAACAAGTTTTGATTATTGAATCGAAGTTGTTAGAACAAAGGTTTTGAAATCATTGAAGGATTAAAATAATATAAATACTATCAAATCGATGTATTTTTAATAGTGTTAACAATGTTTAAAAGTTATATGAATTGTAAGGATGTGATTAAATAACGTAATTTGGGCATCTGTGTGTGGAATTACATGAGAAGGTTATGAAACGTTATTGATTGTGATTGTGTAAGTTTTTATAGTAATCAAATATGTTTGGAACTAATCATGAAGGATGTTTTGATGAGATGCATGCAGATTTTTTATTCAGTTAATTGCATAGAATGTATGTATGAGTTACGTGTATGATTCTTTGTGATGTGTGTAGCTAGTTTTGAAGCATGGTATTTCGGTAAGGTATGATGTGTGTGTGTTGAGTGTGTAGATGGGGCAAAATTGTTTGAGAAACATACATAAAGAAATAAACATAAGCATACCAACGAGGATGAAGGGGGGCTAACTCCCACAAAGTTTCGCAAGCAAAACAGATCACTTGTGCTTGAAAATAGTTAGATTTTGTGGATATGTGAAACAACCCATGCAATTTAAATGTTGTCCTTCTTCCTTGTTTGTAATTTTTTCCCTTCACTTTTGATCTTTCATTTAATTAATTTTATTTATTTGATCAATTTATCAAGAAAAAAATTAAGTTTGGGTTTAAGGTTAATTGTTTTACCATTTTTGGGTGGTTTTGACTTACTTTTGATGGTTGAAAAAATTTTGTTCAAGGAAAATTCAGATTTTGGCTTTGGGGCCACTTTTGGGTGGTGTATGGGACAAGTAAACCTTTCCTCATACTCCCATAACTTTCCCATACACATATCCCGTAGAATAGGTGTACTTTTTGAGACCTTTTTGGCCACTTAGGGACTTAAAAGGACCCCTTTATTGCCTCAAAAACTTTACCGCCCACTTCTACTTCCAATGCCATATAAGGGTTGTAAGTTCATTTGAAGGACAACATTTTTATGTGATTGTGTTTATTATATTTGATTGAGAGATTCGACCTTTTCAGGTTGCTTGCAAGATAATTATTTGATGAGATCCCTTTTTTAATTTGATTTGATCTTATTTATTCCTACTTGTAGATTTCTTAGATTTTGGGTTGAATTGTTGTCACATCTTGTAAGGAGGATGTAAGAGGAGTGGTTGTGTGTGTAAGGAATCCCATGCGGGCTTGTAAGTAAATTTATTTCCTTTTGTGGACATGTATTTTCATGGGGTTTTGGGCATGCCACATTGCATGCTGTCATTTATTACTCCAAGTTGGAGTTTTGGCTATTTAAGTAAACCTTGTGGGTTGTTTTGGGGAGGTGATACTAGATTTTAGAGTACATTTGTAGACATTTTAGAGTGCTTGGTTGATTGAGAATTTTGTGGGACGATATGATGAAGGGCTGAGTTGCATTCCTCTTTTTTTTCTTTGCGAAAATGGTTGTTCTCTCTCGCTCTCTCTCTCTCTCTCTCTCTCTCTCTCTCTCTCTCTCTCTCTCTCTCTCTCTCTGGAATAATGTGGTTTTATTGCTCATATGAACATGTATTATATTTTTATTTTTTTTCTACTTACTAATCATCCAATGTGGGGAAAGTAAGTGTAGTTGTGCATATGATGGAAATTGTAGATCATAGTGGAAGTGTAAGTGATAAAACATGAGTACAACCTTGTGTGAAAATAAAACCAAAGTACTGAGGGGTTAGTTCTAGTGGAGATATAAGTTTGTACTTTATGTTAGCATGTGCATGTATGGAGGAAATAATAACTAACTCTCATTCCTTAGTGGAGCTATAAGTGGATAGAGATGGCTATTTTTCCCTTGCAAGCCAAGTTGGTTTGGTAATGTGTTTGGTGTTGTTTTGAATAATTAACTCCTCTCTCTTGTGTCCCTACCAAAATTTACTTATCTTGTTTGGTACAATATGGATGCATGTGTATTTTGGATACGCATTTGTTTCAATCCTTGTTATTAGTTGTGGATTTATTTGTGCAAGTTAGGGGATTCGTGGAGTAAGGGGATGAGATTTACACCCACTGTATGGATGAGAGGTGAACACTGCATTCACCTCCTTTTTGGTATGACTTGGTTGAGCGGAATAAAAAAGTTGAAGCATTGTGATTAAAGTTTTGGTATCTTGTTACCTCTATGTAAAAATATAATGTTGTTATATTCTTGATTTTGTTGAGAGCTTGACATTGTCGATAACTTGAAATGAACGTGCTAGTTATTGTGTTTGAGCAAGTTGTGCTCATTTTTTCATGTATTGGAACTAAAGAGAAAATCCTACCTTATCATTTGGAGGCATTGTAATGTTTGTGAAAAAGTGTGTTCTTGGTTCACTGTATTTGAAATTTTGGCAATTAAAGTTGTATTGGGAGTTGTAAATGAAATAAAAGATTACCCCCTCTTTCTCTCTCTTGCTCCTATCTCCATATGAAAAAAACGTATATGGATATATGTTATAATTGTGTACTCCTTTCCCATTCACTCTTATTCCATTGAAATGCATGCAAAATCATGTCATAATGTTTATTGAAAGCAACTTGTATCGTTGTGCTCTCACTTGAATGTTACGAAAATGTGAAAATAAGGCTTCTTAAGTGTTTCATTCATCATTAGTCTTGTATGTTTATATGAAAAATTTGGTTGATAGTAAAGTACAAATAAAAATGAGTTGTGTGATCCTCTCTCCTCTATATGTATCAAATCTAGGTACTTGGTTGTAATAGTATATTAAAATTGATTGAAACAAGTGGATTCAAGTGATATCCTTCCTTAGATAGCATGGTTTACTTTCTAGAGCTATATTTTTAAGGAGTAAAATGATTATAATTTTTGTGGCTCCATTTCGTATGTATGTAAGGATGGTTTCTACTTGGACTATGTACATAAATGATTCAATGTCTTGTTAAAAATCCAAGTAAAAAATATTTTTGCAAAACTAATTATGCAAGGTTTAGATTTATAAATATATGGATATATTTATAAGAAAAGAATTCCAATAATATAATTGGGGATTTACCACATTTATTTTTATAATCACACACACACACACACGCTAGATTGTATTTATATTAAACTAAATTTAAAATGTTTACAGGTGGTTCCCTGCAAAGTTTCACACTCTCAGAGAACTGCATGTGATCGCCTTATTTCACTCTCTAAGTTGAAGGAAGTTGTTTTTCAAATGGAATTTGACAAGGCTCCTGGTGTTGATGGTTTTCTAGTGGAATTTTACCAAACCCTTTGGGACACAGTAGGTCCAGACCTCCAACATGTTTATTTGGAAGCTCTTGCATCCAATTCACTGAGGGACCTCATTAACCAAGGTAACATCAAGTTCATACCCAAGGCAGGGGATCCTGAAATAATCACTAACTGGAAGCCCATCACCTTACTTAATGTTTCCTATAAGATTATTGCTAAAGATTTAGCCAACAGGATTGCTAATCTTTTTCCTTTAATTGTTATAAGTGAGAAAATTGGTTTCATTAAGAACATGTTTATTCTTGATGATATAACTGTTGTTTGGGAAGGGATGGAATGGGCTAGACAATCTTCACAACAAGTTGTATTTGTTAAGATTGATTTTGCTAAATCTTATGACAGGATTGAATGGGATTTCATTTTAGCTATGCTCCAAGTTCTTGGATTTGGCCCTAGGTTTGTTCAGTCTATTCAAATGATTTTTTAGAATGTTGGGGCTTGTAGTACTATCAATGGGGCACAGTCCTCCAGGTTTGGCCTTTTCAGGTCTATTTGTCAAGGCTGCCCTCTGGCTCCCTCCCTTTATGTGTTGGCTGCCGAAGGTTTGAATTATCTTCTTACCCACAAATCTTCTCAAGGACTTGTTAAAGGTATTTTAGTACCTTCCACTTCTTAGTAGCTTATCAATGGTCATTTTGTTGATGATCATTTCTCACTCTCTTGGAGGAAGAGCAGTCTGTGTGTCATGCATTGTATTGTTTAGACATCTTTTGTCTTACTTCAGGGTCTGCTATTCAATGGGAGAAAACTAAATGCTATAGACAGTCTCAATTACCCATGACTAATTGGCTTGCAGAGATGAAGTGGAGCTAGATTGAGCCTAGTGTGCAGTTTAAATTCCTTGTGATCCCTTTCACCTTCCAAGCCACATCTGGTCAAATTTGGGCATATGTTGTTTAGAGAGTTGAGCATAAAATTTCTTAATGGATTTCCAAGCCTCTCTCTTTAGCACGTAAGTTTCAAATCTGCTCTAAAGTGTTGGCTACCACGCATGTTTATTACTCCTCTTATTGGGCTCTATCTATTGCTGCTTATGCCAAACTTGAGAAGCTACCTTAGAATTTTCTATGGGCCAACACTGCAGGGCTCAAGGGTTTCCATAGGGTGGCCTGGGACATTTGTTATAGGCCCAAAGAAGCGGAGGGCTTAGGTCTAATTGATATCAAACTTCAGGGAAAAGCTTTGTCTGTTAAGTGGATTTTGCGCTGTTTAGAAGGAAATGAAGCTTGGAAGTTGCGTATTCATCATGTCATTTATCAGGGGGTACCATTAGGTAGGCTCGCTTAGAAAGGCCTTAATTTTCAATCTTTACTGCTTTATCTAGTTTCTGTTAAGATTAAAGGTTTGTTTATTTTAAAGAGTATCTTGAAATCCTGGGAGTTGCTCAAACCCAATTTGTTTTGGGGGCGTGAGGGTTTTAGGTCTGGACTTTCTATTAATTCATTGTCTCTTTGGTGGTGCCATGTGTTTTATTTTCATGAAAAAACCCTTTCTTTAGCCCCCTCGCCTAAAGCTCTTAGATTGTTTAAAAAGGGAATTCAGTTTATTGGGGATTTATTCTGCAAGCATTCCAAGGATTGGCTTTTTTGGGATTTTCTCGCTTTAAATTTTCAATTGCTCCCTACTGATGC
Organism: Taxus chinensis; assembly: GCA_019776745.2. Taxonomy (NCBI): domain Eukaryota; kingdom Viridiplantae; phylum Streptophyta; class Pinopsida; order Cupressales; family Taxaceae; genus Taxus; species Taxus chinensis. Next base: position 135,791,396 of record CM034149.1, on the reverse strand, counting down.
AATGCCTATTTAAAAATTAATTGAAGGTATTCCTACTGAGTATTTGCATAAAATTGGGCTTACCTCTAGTATTCCCTAGTGATGTGATTGGAAATGGCCTACTGCTACGGCTTTTCACCGATACAAACCCTCTCTTGGCTATTGATTGTTGGCTCCTAAAGTGGTTGATTTTGCTACTCTTAATAGACGTTGGTGTCTTTCCTCTTTGGCCTCTGTTTGGTCTCACCGTTTTCAGAGGGTTTGGTTTACTCGTGTCCAGCCCAAAAAGGACCATTTTTTATAGTACATCCTTCATCAAGGCCTCCCGGCTGGCACTCAACTCATCCATCCAGGGTTTACTACGATTTGTTTGTGTTGCAAGTAGCTGGAAACTATTAAGCACATTTTTTGGTTTTTCCCTCGGGCACATTCGGCTTGGCGATGGATTCACACCCTTTTCCAACCCTTTTCTCTAGATTTCTTCTCCTAGCAAATGACTCTTTTGGGGGACTCAGCCATGTTACTTGTAATTTACACCAAAATTTGGCACATTTTTAGAACCGATATATTATTTGCATTATGGAAAGATAGAAATAATGTTGTTTTTAATAATGCAACACTTGATTATGAGTTCTCTGTTACTAATAAATTGGATGTGATCTCTAATGTCCTACTTCAAATTCAAAATTTGGCTGAGAAATTTTGGCTCGAGGTGGAGAATATCGACTGCCTCCTTGATCATTGCAGCTTGGACCCTTGTGTTGTTAGTCGGATTCCCTTGGATGCGCCCCTATGCCATCGTTCGTCATTTCCTCGTCGTTGTTTTCTACCTCTACCTCGACACTCTTCACCTCCTGGCCGTGGGTGGGGATGAGCTCATCCACGCCCATAGACTCTTTCTCCACGGTGGATGTCTTTTCATTCTCGGTCACCTTTTCCTATGCTTCGTCTGCCAGGTGGCTTTGGTTAGCCATCTTCTGATCCGAGAAAGTTTCCTCGGCTCTCACTGGCCCTATCTCCCTCTCATCTTGCTAATGACTCTAGTTATAACCAAGATAATGGATGGGATGTTTGGGATCCCATTACTGATGAGGCTCACCCTTTTAGTTTGGGTTGGGGTGACAAGCCTGACAGTCCCTCTCCCCCATCGCCACTTACCTCCATGTTCGTGGTTGCTGCTTAGTTGGTCTCTATTTTTGGTTGAAATTTGCATTATTTATATGTATTTATTTTAGTGCTATGCTTTGCCTCTCTCGAGGCTTATAGTAGCTCAATGTGACTTTTAGCATTCTGGGGTGTGACTTTTCCACCCATTTTTGTACAAATGGCATTGTACATATTTTTCCTTTAATATAAAAGTGCACTTTTCAATTATATATATATATATATATATATATATATATATATATATATATATATATATATATATATATATATATAAAACCAAACTTGGGTCGTGTCCTAAACAGGCCGCAACCCACCCCTTGACCTAAGTGGCCATGGTTGCGGCCATGCTTCCTACGCAATGAGACAGGACTCAGCCTTTTTTATTGGGCTTCCCCAATACTTTGCGTAGCCACCAATGCGACAATCAAAGCCTTAAGCCATTATGGTGCCAAACATAATGAAATGGCTCTAAGGGCCTTGGAAAATAATTCCAATCAAGTTTGGTGTAGCTGAACCTTGTACAAAGCTTATATATATATATATATATATAATATATAATAATATATATATATTACTCTCTATATATATATAATAGAGATAGATATATATTATATATAATATCTGTAGATGTAATATTATATATATATGTATACTGTATATATATATGTATTTATATACATATACCTCTACCATCTACATATACATCTATATACATATAGATATCATATCTATAGATATATAGAGGTATACTAATATGATAGATATATAATATATTATATGGGTATACTATCTATACTTGCTCTCCTGCTGTCTCTCCTCTTCTCGATCTATCTCTCGCTCCATGTCTGTCTCTCTCTCTCTCCTCTTCTCCTCTCTCTCTCCTCGCTCTCTCTCTCTCGCTCTCCCCCTCTCTCTCTCTCGTCTCTCTCTCTCTCTCCTTCTCTGTCGACTCTCTTCCCGCTCTCTCGCTCTCTCTCTCGCTCTCTCTCCTCTCTCCAAGCTCTCTCTCCCCCTCTCTGATAGTAGGTTATATGTATAATATGATATATATATATATGTATCTGTATACATATACATATACATATACATATACAATACATATTCAGATACCATATCAAGATACTTACAATATATATCTAGTATAATATATATATATATATTAGTATGTATAAATGTGATATAGATATATATCTTACATATATACATATCCATATATGTATATAGATACATATATACTATACATATATGTAGATAGATACATATAGATATACATATAATATATATATATGATATAATATATATATATATCTATATCATATAATATATATATAATATATATATATAGTTTAGGGTTTTCATTTCAAAAATTGTGTATTTTATTGTTGGATTTCAATATATTTACATTTATATTTCAGGTTTAAAAAGGGGTTATATATACATATTTATTTAAAAAAAACCTTGGAGGTTTTTGGTTATTAAATTTATATGCTTTAAAACCTATTTTAGAAATAGTCATTGCAATAATGAGACCCTTTAAAATTAATCTAATATTTTTTTGAAATGAAAACAAAAACACACGCGCACAAGCACACACGCACGCATGCGCGCACGTGCACACACGCACGTGCACACACACACGCACGCGCGCGCGCACACGCACGCACGCACGCACGCACACACACACACACACACACACACACACCCACAACACACACACACACACCACACACACCACAACCACACACACACACACACCACACACACACACACACACACCTGCGCACACCTGCGCACACACACGCACGCACACACACCACATGCACATGCACACACACACACGCACGCACACACACATGCACACACGTGCGCGCACACACACACACACGCACGCACACACCCATGCACACACGTGCGCACGCGCGCGCGCGCGCACACACACACACACACACACCCACACACATGCGCGCGCGCACACACACACACACACACACACACACACACACATGTTAGGGTTTTCATTTCAAAAAATGTGTATTTTATTGTTGGATTTCAACCAAATTTTAGAAATAGTCATTGTAATAACGAGAACCTTTAAAAATAATCTAAAACACATTTGGGCCTAAGTATCCACCCTTGACGATTGCATGAATATCCCTTTTTACAGTAGGGATTGTGCTAATCCTATACATCTTACCAAGCATGTCTTCCCTAACTCATTGAGTCCCCCCATCTAAGAGAAACTTCTTCAACGAACTTATGAATGAAATACATAAAAAAAAGTGAAGCCATATGCAAGGCACAATTGTATGAACGACCTATCTTGGTTTTTCCTAATTCCCCGTGATTTTTTAATGAATTTTAATGTCTTTATTTTCATAAAAGTACTTACTAAAAAAATATTTATTTAAAAAATACTTGGAGGTTTTTTGGTTTTTGCATTTAGATGCTCAAAAGTCTCTTTTGGTTTCACCAAATACATCACTTAAATTTAGAAATAGTCGTTGCAATAACTAGACCTTTTGAAATTAATCTAAAACACATTTGGCCTGAATATCCAACCTTGAAGGTTCCATGATAATATAATTTTTCTATTAGGGCTTATAATACTGTGATAAATATTACTAAAAATGTCTTCCCAAACTCATTAGGTCCCACCATCTAATATAAACTTCTTCGAGGAACTTATGAATGAAACACATGTCAAAAGTGAAGCCCTATGCAAGGGAAAATCATGAGAACACCCCCCCCCCCCCCCCCCCCCCCCCCCCACCTTTAATAGATTATGAATGTCTCACTAAATATAATTACCCTTCTACACAAGAAACAACAAGTCTTAATGATTCCCTTACTAAAATAAAGATCACCTCCCCTAATGTTTCAAATGCAAATGACCTTACTAATGATGTAAACAAGGATATTCATGTACATGAAAATAATGTCTCTATTATAAATGATAACGTTGCTTCATTTACAAATCATCACAAGAAAATTGGTCATACTGCTCCTATATATGGTATATTTCCTCTTCCTTCATTCAAAGTATCAAACCAAGTCATACCTTCTTCTAGGTCTACCTCACACATAGAGGAGAATTTGTGTAATATCATTGTTTATTGTGGATGTTAATCGTCAAATCACACCATTGATGAGCATAAAACCAACTCACCTAGATGGTTTCACAATTAAGTGAACTATATCAAATTGTGACAAGAAACCAAAAGTTTTTCGATAGAACTATTAGAGACCATCATGTATATGCATACATCAAATCTAAACCCTGAATAGAATCATCTGCTACCCCTACATCTAGAACCTAAATGTAGAGTCATATATTATCACATTTACTTGATGAGTGTCTTATCACATCAATTTTATATCCTTTTGCCCCACATATCAATTACAACAATAATGAGGAATACCATTTTACAATTATCATAAAATTGATGTACATGATATAAACAAGTATTATGCTTTACAACAACATATTGCAATACTTACCCATCATGGCCATATTACCATAGACCAAGCTAATGGAACAACGAAACATGTACACAAATGGGTCCCAAAACAAAAGCCACATATTGGGAAATTGTCTGAACCCCATATGAATCAGCCAACAAACAAACATCAATCACTGGATTAGAATTTTGCTAGATATGATCTAAACCACACACATGAGACATAATACATTGCAAAATATACTAATGATGAATATCAGTATTCGTATTTATCGCCTCAACTGATTTTTTTACACAAAGCACACATCATCTCTCCACTTGATATGGCACATTACCCATAATATTGTATTGAAGATTCATCTAAGAAAATCCCAATGCAAAATAAAATGCCAATTATGAGCATCCAAATCCTATAAAAAAAATTCTTAACGCACCTAACAAGATTTCAACATCCTATTTGGAACAATTAACCATTAGTCCTATAAAAAAACACACATTCAACAATGTTGAAGCTACTAATTTTTCATGAAATTATTGTGTAGTATAACATTGCTTGAAACCCTTGGATATGATGTAAACAATTTTACCAAAATAATAATTAACAACATGAAAATGATTCAATTTCTAGTGACACTTGTTCGAGACTCTGATTATATTACATTTCTTTCCACAACGAGACTATTCAAGTTTCCCGTGATGGAATAATTTTGCTAAATGGATAACTGACAAAAATTTCTATAGAACATCTATCCACTCATGTCATTGAAACAATCATAGGTTAGCCTCCTCGAACGCATTTTGTGTTATTTATCTATGCATGACATAAAATAGTTAGGAAGCAGTCGTGCGAGTGAGACCCTTGAAGGACAGTGATGCAATATCATTTATGTCGAGAGCCTATAGTTATTATGACTGCCTGTGAGTCATGCCTAGATTCACTCTACACCTAATAGGATGATAGTACTAGATCACTTACTACATATAAATATCTCATAGATTCAAGAGGTCATTACACATTAACGAGCACAAATAATTTTTATTCTTCACATACCCACTTGTGGATACACAACATCCCAGTGATAAAATCATCTGTTAGCCTCTTAGGACTATCCACATTCTCTCTCTTAGCATAACTATTGAGTGTTTGACATTTTCTTCCCTAGTTTTATAGTAGGTTGTTACACGACAATGCAACACGTTTCACGTGTCTGAAGTGATTGTTGAGGGAATAATACTTACTCAGGACCCAATCCTGTCTTTCTCATCATTTATAACCTATGCCCCGAGGTCATTAATATCACTTCTACCTCACATTTTACATTTCAATCTATTATTCTGAAAATATAAAATAATATAATATTACAAAAATTAAAAAAATAGGATCTACATGTGACATGTTTAATCATTACATCGATTTGAGCCTTATGATCATTTAGATGTAACACTATACACTACTTTAACACTTGTGATTCATTAAACACATTAAGAATTTAAAATCCATGGACATAACACACGTCACGACTCCTACAACTAATCAACCTAGGGGCATAATACATTATGAGCTTACTTAAATTACATATTTAACACATCATGGCTTCTTACATCCTTCTATCCCAATGGATGGCTACCACATTGAGATCATAAGTATATTTAAGGCATCATAAAAAAAATAGTTTTTAGGAAAATCATATCAATGCTCCATTATTAATTTAGTGTATTTGTTATGAGTTGTTTGAACAACTCATTTATGTCAAGTAATTTATTTTAGGAGGTAGTCTGGTACTCCTTGTTATTAGGAGATCTCCTCCTATTATTATGTAATTTGCTCATATGGTAATGTATTTGAGTATTTTGTTGTGAACAATGATGGGAGTATTATGTGTTAATTATCGTGTTTTATCTCTGCAAATCTGAACCAAAGTTCACATTTGGTATCAAAGCCTAGTAGTCATGTGCAACTCTTCTCTTATCCTTCATGTGAGTTGGATTGGATCAGCAGACCATAGGATTACGTAGGTGCTCACATGGGGCAAAAATAGACTACTTGTACAAATTGACTATGACGTGGATGTGACTACTAAACTATTAGACACGTCTGTGTGATAAATATCATTGCTTGCTATCTAAACCCTGCCAAATCATATCGTTCAGATCACAACCAAATGCACTAAATAATTGTAGGCATCACCTGTGGGATGTTAATGTCGGAAGATCCATTTCTCTGGTGTTTTTTGATATCCAGTTTTCCATCCATAGTCTGATCTATCCCGCCAACTAGCACAAGTTTTCTAATTAGCCAACAAGATTTCCACATATCCCACATATTTCTTTTTAAAATGTGTGGTTTTTCACCTTTTGCTGATGCAAATATGATATCCTAGTGGTGTAATTTGATTGTGCATGTGTCAAATAATACAATCCATTATGTCAAGGCGCCCCAGATCTATTACAGCAGACTTTGCAGCCGGATCTCCAAAGTTGAGAAAATGGGGTCTGGTATTTGTTAGCTCTAAGCACTGCTTCAATAACAATTACAAGAGAAAGATTAAATAATTGCTAATATGAAGGCAAGAGTTACTAAAATTGAGCAGTCACAACCCTGATGATGACATCCAACAAATACAGCAACTCTAGGAGGTAGTATTCGAGATTAAAAACAATTAGAGATTCTTACCCAGCATTAACACCTAAATAAGGGAAACTATAGTTTATTAAAAAGAAGTGGAGGAACCAAAACTCGTAAGCATAAATGGTTGGAGGGAGAAAATTCCCTCCAATTATTGAAATGGATGTCCACTGAGGCCCCAATGAAATGAAATGAAATGAAATGAAATATTTTAATGACGTCCACAAGACTGAAGAGTCTATGGGACCACAAAAATTGAGATTTTAATCAAATTTCAGACTCCTTTCAATATCTGCTCTTTGGCTGTGAATCTTGAGGATGAAACCTGCGGTCACTTGAAGCTTTGTTCCTTCAAAGAGTTCCTCTAGTCTGTCCACCTTCAAGTTGTTTTCATACTGAATACGAATATCATCATATGCTGAACACTCCATGGCGAAATGCCATTCTGTCTCGATGATCCCTTTGTTGTAGAAAAGACGAATTCTCCTTTCCCAATCTTCCTTTGGAATAGTCCATCTACTAGTTTTGAATCGTAGATGATGCAATCCGGTCCTTAACTGTGCCACTAGAATCCTTGCTTTACCCCTGATAGTTGCCCTAGATAAGCTTTTTCATCATGTTCCCCAGTGGGATTGAATTCTCTGATATAATGTGCTTTCTTTCAACCAATATGACCCATCCACATGGCAGTCCTGAACTTTTCTATCACATAATTTTTATTTCCCTATTGCTGTTAGGACACTCTTGCAAGTTGATGCCTCATTTGTTCATCCATTTAGTATTGTGATTCATCCAGGTTTTCTTTCTGCGTTCTAAAGTATCGTCCACAACTACTTTGGGCCAACGAAGATTGTCCATGCTTTCAAATTTTTTTAGATAGCTTATCATCCGAGATATTACCGAAGCTTCCAACGAGAAAGTACCTGCTTCAGCCAACAAGATCTCATAAGGAATAGTTGATTTGACTTTAAGGGTGCTTGTGATTAGATGTTTCTAGATTCTTTCTATCTATCTCCAACTATGATTTGACATGCTACTTCCCCAAACTTCGCAGCCATAGAGAACAACCGGAGTGACCAACAATCGAAAAAGGGTTTTCTTAGTTTTCTAGTCCCAAAGTTCAGGTTTCTTGCACCTGTTTTGAAGTAGGTAAGATGCTTTCAAACCTCCCTGTATCCTTTTTGCTTTACAAGTCTCCCAGCTAAGTTTGTGGTGAAAGTCAATCCCAAGATATTTGTATTCAGTGACTATTTGTTCAAAAAGAAAGATACTTTGTCTCTCTTTCCTTTTCAAGGAGAAAATCATGATTTTTGTTTTGTTAGTGTTCACTTGCATCCCAACTTCTTGGCAGAAGAGCTCTAGTGCTTTTAGTTGTTCCCTCAATCCTTGTGATGTTTTTCAAATTAGGATAAGGTCGTCAGCATATAGAAGTAACTTCACCACGTAACTTGATAATTGTATACCTCCTCCCTCGATTTTGTTTAACCATTCTTCAAGCTTGTCAATGTATAGCCCAAATAAGGTGGGAGAAAGAGGGAAACCTTTCTTGACACCGATGTCACTGCCAAAACACTCAGACATACCTTCTTTGGGTCTAATTTTAGCTCTGACCTACTCATACAGTTTATGAACTGCTATTCTAAACTCATCTAGAATCCCAAGCTCCTCCATCCTATTACAAAGTTTCTTTCTAGGCACTGTGTCGAAAGCTTTCCTGAAATCAACAAAACAACAAAAGGCTTATTCTCCTTGGGTGTCCCAAACCTTCTCAATCAAATTCCTAAGAGTGATACAATGGTCAATTTTAGAGTGTTTAGGTCAAAATCTTGCTTGCCCTTTTTCTCTTTTACCCTCTCTTTCAGCCCATCTGCTGATTCTCCATTCTATCATGCCTCCAAAGAGTTTACCAAGAAGAGGATTGATCATAATGGTGCGATAATTGGACGGGTTATTAATGTCACCACTTTTAAAGAGAGGAATAACAACGCTAGTCGTCCACTTTGTCGGAAAGCCATTCTGGTTGACATCATTAAATATTTTTCTGATGTGTGGCGTGAGGACCTCAACCCCCCATTTTAAAAATTCAGCTTGTAGACCATCGATGTCTTGAGCTTTACCACTTGCTAGATTCTTTATGCCCTGCCTGATGTCTTCTGTCGAAAAAAACTCAATCAAAGTCTTGATTATGAGAGGAATATCTTTTTGTTGAGGACGTTTATAAAGGGTCCTTGCATATTCTAACCAATGATCACTTGTGATATTATTTTCTATGTATTTTTTCTTTTGTTGTAGCTTCTTCCAAAATACTTTGGGGTTGTGCTTTCCAAGAGAAATTAATTATGTCCTTCTCTTGCACACATAGCTTTCTTTTTTGTGTTGTACCAATATCTCATAAGTATTTTTATTTTCTTTGTTCATCCCACTTTCTTTCAAAGCTCTCTCGGCAGCTTTACACTCTTCATCATACCACAGGTTTGTCAGAAAAGTATTTGTCGCTCCCTTTCTAGGTTTAGATCTCTCACAAACACTTAGAGCCTCTTGGATTAAGGATATAAGTAGATTACTACGTATATAACCACTCATTCCCTTGGACGTCGTGTTCTCTATGTCCTTCCTCATTATCTAAAATTGTTGCTTAAGGGCTGCAATAAATATTTCCTGATTTTCTTTATTGAGAATGATTTATCCCTATTTTTGAGATGCCTTGTGCATGTGCTGAGCCTGATTCCTTTGTTGTTGATTGAAGACGGTCCCAAGCTTTACCAAGAGAGGACTATGATCTGATTTTAATTTGATAGGACAATCTCCAATTTCAAACTCAAGTAGCGTGGAGATAAAACTTTGAGAACAAATTACATAGTCTACTACACTTTGACCATTGTATGTTTTACAAGTGATATTTCCTGATCTGGGCCAAGCCCTCATGCCATTGCAAATGACCATGTTGTATAAGCTACATAGGCCTAGAAGCTCAACTTTAAAATGTGACACCCCTCCACTACTGTCTTGAGATAATCTTTCCCAAAGCTTGTTCTCTTCTTCTCTAAGCCACAACGGATTGTCTTCACCTCCTTCTAAGCTGGTCAACTGAAGAGATTGGTTATTTACAATCCTCGCATTGAAATCACCCAATAGAATTATTTCTCCAGATGCACTGAAAACAGAAATGTCTTTTTTTATTGAAGCATATAGATCTTCGCTATCTATATTTCTTCTCTTATATGTCTTTGAACCTTTCGGTGCAAAGTAACAGGTAGCTAATCTGATTGTTGTCTTGTCATCTATTATTTTCAGCCATATGTATTGCTTATTTGGATCTTTTTTTTCAACTTTTACATTTTCGATCCATATTTCCTTGATTAACACTATGATTCCACCATGGCCTTTCCCTGTTTCATTCCCTTCGTTCCAAACTGAAATTTTCTTCTAGCCTTCAAATTCTGGAACCTTGCAACCTTCGTGCTCATGTGTTTCTGTAAGAATAATAATATCTTTCCCTTCTGCTATGGGCCCCAAACCCGGTCCTCTTCTCCATGGATATCCTCTGCAATTCCAACTTACTATGTGCATGAATTCCCGTGGGGCCCCTAATTCCTATTTTGTATTTGATAAATGATCACTGATTTGGGCTTTCCCATTTCTTATCTGTGCCCATTTTCCTGCTTCCCTTGCTTTTCTCACTTTCTCCCATTCTTTCCTTCGGTCTTCTTGTTGAGCGAATGTCAAATCCTCATCTAGATATATGTGTGTGCCTCTAAGAAGCCCCTTGTTTTTTAGGATAACATGTTTGTCTTCTATTTTTCTCATGACCACTCGCACATGTCGGCCCTTTCCTCCCTCTACTCTCTTGCCAATCCTGTTTGCTTGTTATATGTAACCTGTCCACTTCAATTCATCTTTAAGAAAGTCTCTTGCCAATATGTCAGTTCTCTCATTTTCACCAAAATCTTTTAGACCCTTGATAATAAAATTTACTGCTCTGTCTTGTTGATCTTTCTCTTCTTTTATCTGTGTTTTGATGTGTTTCTCTATGACTTGCCTTTGTTCATTTGATGATCCACTTACTAATTGAGACCAAGTTTTGGCTTCTTCTATCCGATCCTTTAGTTGATTTTCTTTTATTTCCATGTCTTTAATTGCTGATTGGATCTCATCTATCTGAATTGTTTCCTTCCCTTTTATCATTTCAGGTCTTTTTTCTCCCCCTGTTTTCATATGTCCTAGATCTTGTTTTAGCATGGTTAACTCATGTTTCCCTCTTTCCATGAGGTTTTGGAGATTTAGAACCTGTTCTTTGAGGATTTTATTTTCTCTTTCTAACTTGTATCTGACTTCTGTGAGTTCTTTCCTCTCACTGTTTTCTTGTAATTTATGGTTTTCTAAAATTCCAAGCCTTTCTTTCATGTTCATGAGTTCCTTCACATATAGTTTTGAAGACCACAAAAGAGGGGTTGAAGTAGGACTGTATAGGTATTTAGAGTCCTGGACTGCATCTTCCCTTTCCTCCTTGTATGTTGCAGTTCTGTCAGTTTTGTTCAGCTTTGGATCCTTTTTATTATCCTTCTGACTTGATTGTTTTTCTTCCATTTTATGTTCTCTGAAAAAAAAATTCTCTTTGTTGTTTGTTGCCTTTGGTAGAATCAGAGTGAGGTTTTTCTTCTGAGTTCTTCTTAGTTTTTTGCCCTGCCTACGCCGTAGAATCCCTTTGTATTGTTTTGCATTCACATATACCAACTTTTTAGTTGTACCCGTTGTATGATTTTGGAAGACTTCTACCTTTCCCCAAATTTTGTTTTCTATTGCTGTATGTGTTTCTAGGATAATAGATCTATGTAGTTCCATATTTGGATTGTCTTTGAAACCCTCATGTTTAATCATGGTTTGCATGCCTTGTTGAAACCAGATTTGACAGAAATATACAAAGAGTGTTGCAAAGAATGAAAAGGGTTGGTGTGTCTACCTGAGAAACTAACTTATCTAATTTGACTTTACCAAGATTGGCCTTTGAATCCCGAATATTTGCAGCCCTGGCCCACAACCCTGTCCTCCACTCACAGCCCTGGCCCATAGCCCTGGCCCACAACACTGTCCTCCACTCACAGCCCTCCTTGTCTCAGCTCTATCGCAGCCCTGTTTCAACCCTCCATGCAGCCCTATCCGCAGCCCTGTCCTCCACGCAGACCTGTCGCAGCCTTCCATGCAGCCCTGTCTGCAGACAAATTTTCAAGATTTGCAGCTGCAGTGGAATCCACGCCGCAGTGGATTTTTAGGATTTGCGGCTAAAGTGAGATAATGTTTAGGTGAATATTAGGGAGTAAATTATATATTTGTTTGTACGGATGCATTTTTTAATGAAACCAATGTTCTTGGTGTTTGTAGTTCACAATGGACATTCCATTAGAAAAATTCACTTGTTTCAATTTTCACACATGGAAAGTAAAAGTACAGATGCAACTGATGAACAAAAAATTGTGGAGGATGGTAAACGAAACAAATATAACACCAACAGATACAAACAAACTATTATAATAAGAAAGTAGACATGATAAATCCAAAGCTATTATTGGATTAGATATTTCAGATTCAGAATTACATTACTTAAATCTTGAGAAACTGTCTACTGAAATGTGGGAAAACCTAAACAAAAATTTTGATACTAAAGAAATTTAACGCAAAATTTTCTCTAAAATTACAATTGCTTAAACTCAAAATGAGTGACAAAGTTACGATGTCTAACCATATCAATGAGCTGAGATCTCTCATGAGACAACTAGCAAAAGTCAGAGATAAAGTTGATAAAGAGGATGCAAATGCTATTGTGTTGAATATTTTTCCACCTAAATATAGTAATGGTATTTTCACTCTTGGTCATATGCCTTCCAAGTCATTGGAAGATATGATTTTAGCACTCTTAGTTGGGGCAAAAAGAACTAAATAAGTTATAGAAGAAGAAACCACATTGTATTTGAAAAAGAATGATAAAAATTTCTCTAAAAACAAGGAGGAAAATAAGTTTTTTTACTTTAGGAAAAAGGGACATACATCTAAGTATTGCAGAACTTGATTTATTGATCTTCTAAAAGGAAAACTCAAAACATATGAAACCAATATGATCACAAAAGAGGAATTACTGAATGATTATGAAGAAATGAATGAAGAGAGTGGTTATAATTCTAAAGCCTTATTATAATGAGTAAGCAATATCCATACTAGAGGATGGAGGCAATGGAGGAAGGAGGACAATCAACGTCCTCTCGTTAGCCATAGATGATGGGGCCACACATGATGTTGTGGCACTTTTTAGTTGCGTGTTTACTTTCCATTGTAGTGTGTTTTAGTTTTAGTCTTCATGTTTTTTAGTATGTTGTTAGTTTGCTGAATAAACCCCTTTGCAAAAACTTGGGAAAGATTCATATTTGTAGGAAACTCACTTTTGGGGAGAAGAAGAAGATTTCGAGGTAACTAAAAATGGTTTTTTGTCCAACTAGTTCCGAGATTGGGAATTTTGGAGATTTATAATTCAGAAACCTTAAGAGGAAGGGAAAGTCCCATAGGAATCCAAGGAAGGGATTAGTTCTATATAATTTGGCTTGTGGATATGCCTTTACGAGGGTAAAGAGACAACTTGATGGAGTGTACCTGGTCTAAGTAGAAATTTCAGGAGGTGGTTTGAATTCTTCAAAATATGGTTCTTCCCTATGTTCACATATAAGGGGTGATGTTAGGAATTAATAATGTTCACACTGAGGGGGTGAATGTTAGTAAAATCATATTAGTCCTCCATTATTAGTTTAGTGTATTTGTTACAAGTTGTTTGACAACTTGTCTATGTGAAGTAAGTTATTTTAGGATGTAATTTAGAACTGCTTCTTGTTAGTAGGAGATCTCCTCCTACTAATATGTAATGATCATATGGATGTATTTGAGCATTTTATTATGAACAATGTTGAGAGTATTATGTGTTAATTATTGTGTTTTATCTTTGAAAATATGAACCAAAATTCACATTAGCCACCCTCAAATCTCTCTTATTCAATAAATTAAATTTAAATGGGTTATAATATCATTTTACATAATTTTATTGTGCAATAATGTGTAAAATATTTAAAAATTAAATACCAAAGGGTTTAATCTATAAAATAAATGTAATATTTTATACAACAAAATATTTTGTAAAATATGAAAAACTTCGTAGGAGACCCCTTACTCATGGCTTGTTTGTTATGATATGCACAATTACAGTTTATCATGATCACATCTTTCTACACTAGTCCATTGTCATCACCAAAGTGCTAAAATACTTACGACACATAATATATCATGTTTTATTCAATGATCACATTGTTTACTTTTAGACGTTGATATGATTATGCTTCATGCTTACTTGCATTTATCATCTGTTGTTCATACTAGTTCACTATTATTGGCCCTGGGCTCCTGTCTTGCCTACCCCACGTTGTTGTTTACACCATTGAGTACTTATTCACATTTATTTATTCGAAAACTTTATGCATTGTGTTACATGCTTTGATTGTTGTTTGACATTGACTTAATTGACTATTATGTGCACTTGTGTGATTATATGCTATGATTACTTTGCAACATTAATTGGTTGGATTGGTATTTACACTTGTGTGATTATATGTTATGATTACTTTTCTACATTGATTGATTTGACTTGTGTGTGCATTTGTGTGATTACCATATAATAATATCAGTTTAGATTGCTTTAGACACTTTTCTAATTTGTGATTTTGTATGCTTTGATTGTTCCACACACTTGAATGTTTTGTTTTCTCTATACACTTATATGCTCTATGTTGTGTTTTCTCTATGCACTTGTATGTTATATACTCTATTTTCTCAATGAACTTGTATGTTATATGATTTGTTTTCTCAAATACTATGGTTGCATACGTGTGATCTTTCATTGCTTTTTTTATGCTCATTCACATTGGGTACATATTACCCCTTACTTCCTATGACACATTACTTGCCATATCTTTAGAATGGAATGAACATACTATGAAAAATTACTTGCTACATCTTGTGACAAGAATGTACATCCTATGCCATATTTTTTATCTTGTTTGAGTTATTGTCATTACATATACATTATTATGACATACTTTGCTTATGTCAAACATTTATTTGACACATATTACTTATATAAACACTATATAGAAGACATGGATTATGTTCGTACGTGCTTAACACACAATATGATGCAGAGAAAATAGTTTCAAGCACACATTCAAACAATAAAGAAGGTTTCATAACAACTACCTTCACCCTAACTCTACATTAGAGGATCCTTCCCAAGCCCAAAATGGCTTGTTTCTTGCAAAAATCGACCTTATCACCTATAAAGGCTCAAGGTTCAATATCTCCTACATTATTCCCAACATTCCAATGTAAAATCAACCCTCTCATTGATCAAATTTCAAAAATAATTCTCTTACTCTCCCCAATATCCACTCACTCTTCTTTAGATCCCTTGTTCTAACTCCAAATGAGACCAAATTTGATCCTTTAGCATACCTCAATGATTGTACCACATTTTTCATGTTCACACACCTTAGACAATGTTAGATCAATCAAATAATTGAACTCAAACAATCAAAACACCAATCTTCCTCTCCTTTTTCAAACTTGCCTTCTTGCTCCCCTTAAGACAATGCTCTTGGTACCTTCAAGGTTGAGAAATTATAGACCTACCCAGAAAAGGTTATAAAATTCCTTAGGATCCTTTTACATACCCCATGGTGTGAACAAAGTTTTAGAACCCTACTATTTTCCTAGGTTCCTCAATCTCACTTTTTTTTAATCTTGGGACAATTTTATTTCTACTATAGATCTCTTTCTAGGTAGTTTTCAAACATAGCAATTGAATATTTTGGCACCCATTAAGCCCTTCTTCCTATCCAATAAGTCTCAAGCTTAGATTCTATGTAAAAACCCTATGTCCTTTGTTAAATTGCCTTCTTAATTAGGCCTCTAAACTATGTGCACAATCCAACTTGGGACTGTTAATAAAATCTCCAATTTCCATCGATGAAACACTAAAATTCCTTAAATTTATGTTTAAGGACATTTTCTTTATATCTCCTACCAAATTTTAGACCTTAATTCAGAGTTCTAAGGTTCCAACCACTATTTTTCTCTAAACGCTCATGTAGCTCACTATAAAGCCTGAGAAGAAGGATTTGGTCATAAGATGGATGATTCTTGGTTTTAAGACTTCAAACTTGGTCATTATGACTATCTCCACTACCTATGACTTCCTGTTCTACCAGGAGAGCTTGAAAATGAGTGTTTTGGTTTGAATAAAAAAATTCTTGCATCTTTACATGTTGGAGCAGGGTGAATAGAAACCCTCAATTCCACAGAAGTGATGAATTCCAAGTATTTACTTAACAAATACCTCATTCATGATTTTACCATAGTGCCTATAACCTATCCTACACACATGCACACCCTTTACCTATTACAATATTTTCAAACTTGTTTGAATGATGAAACATAACCACAATCTTCAACACTTAGTGTATTTGAATATGCATGACACTATCAGGAAAGGTTTAGCTTTTAGATCATACAAATACCTTCAAGTCACTAGGGAAACCAATGCATTCGCTCTTATTCACATGGATCATCCATATTTACCTCTGTACAAACTTTTACAGTCACATTCACTACCATGTCAGTCAAGTATCAATCATATTCACCAAAACAGAGCATTAGATCACTACACCAAGCTAGGATAAATGAATGCAAAGTCTCATTCACAGTCATACCATGTATTCATCTAATTATTATAACAAGGATTCATCATTTCTTAACTCAAGACTCATAAAAACCCTTAAAGGGAAAGATAAAAACACAAAAATTGAGCTTATATTCATGTATTACTTTACTTCTTCATATAAACTTGTTGAGCTCCTTTGCACTCCGTCCTCATCTTCATACTCAACCTTGAGGAATGATCTCTCACTCATTATCTCTCCCCTATTTTTGAATTATCTCTTGTATGTAACTCCTTGAAATGTAACTCCTTTCCATGATCCATAATTACCTTCCTTAGGCTATTCTTAGGAAGATGGTCTCCTTTTCATCATTTTCCACCTTTTGTGACTCTTCACATTCTACAACAAGATGGGACATTTTCCACCTCCTTCCTAACATTTGATGACTTGGACTTAGCCTTAAACCCTCTAGAAACGTAATTTCTCTTTACAAGTCCATGTTGGTTTGCTTACATGCTTTATAATTCAAATTACATTTTTGAAGGGAAAACTTCCTTTTTTGAAATTCCAAACTCTAGACCACTTAGACTCAATTCCCCATGAATCTAATCTTCAAGTTGAACTTATGGCTATATAGATTGACATTTGAATGACCTCTTGATGATGTTATTGCATCACATTCTTGTTTGCATATTTGTGTCTAGACCCAATGGTTTATTTATACAACAATTATAACTTATTCACAGTGCTTCCTGATCTAGATGAGGGGTAATGAAAACACAACATCCAATCGAGCCCTTGCCCCTATATTGGATTTTTAGCATATCGACTGATAGACCAAATATTATTACATAATGCTCATGACACATTGGTTGTTACATTGTATGATTATTTTCTTATTGTACATTGCTCATGAACCTTTGATTATTACACTTTGCAATTCTATCATTTCTTATTACACGGTAATTAGGTCACTACTTAGTACACACTAATTATCTCACCACTTTTTACACAGTGGATTAAGTTTAGAACATACTACAAAGAGCTTACAACATACTAAAAATAGCTTACAATAGATAAAGACAGACTAAACAGACAAAAACTATAATCAAAGAGTAGTAAGGTTGTCTATTAAAATGAATCACAGAGTACCACCACACTAAGATCCTAAGACCAGAGACTTTAGACAAACCAAAAGGGATAAAAATATAATATAAATGAGTTCTTCCCCAATATTTATAGAAGAGAGCAAGGGTTTTCACCGCTTAACCTATCAACCGGGAACTAAGGAACTAGTAATCAAAGCATCCCAAAAATAAGAAAAGACAATCCCAACAAGGAATGTGGGAGACATACAAAAACAAGTACATGCCACTTGTAGGGACATCTTTAGTAAGTGGTGAGGTACACCTTGTTAAAAGGTCATGGGTGGTCATGGTGGAAAAAATGACTTTACACATGCCATTATTACCATGGGTTCAACATTCTTTTCATAAAGGAATCTTACTCATCATCAGGGTCTTGTTGTGTAGTGAATTCACCTTTATCCTAAGCTATCTCTTCCCCCTAAAATATGATGAGGATGAGGAGACATATGTAACCTTAGGTTCAAGTCATCGAACAATGTTATCAACATCAAAAGTGGAGGAAGTGGTGTCCTGAAACATATCACGTTTGTTCATCCATAGCATTGTCGCCAACACTCTCTATTTTCATCATATCTCATATGATTGACAAGATGTTCTTTTCTTATTTCAACAACATATATATTCTTTTGCAGATTAAGCTCTCTGATTACAAAATATGTGAGGGAGTTGGCTTTACTCGAGATATGTAAAATTTCATAGTTGTAGCCATCAAACCACTGAGGCCATAGATGGAGTCTGTTGTAAATGAATTTTTTTCTTGGATCCCCTTTTTGGCGCCAAGATCGAAAATATTGGAGATTTTTTCTTAAGACGAATGTTTGATCATGTAGGAAGAACATAAAATCTTATATGGCCCTTTTAGATGCAATGATTTTATTTTGTGAAGAGTGGTAATTTAACTCTATAACTTTAAATGATCCTGATGCAAACCTGCATATTTTTTAGAGTCATCAGGTTAGAGTTTGATGAGACCAAAAATGGACCAATTTTATACAAGATTTCTCATTCTTTTTTCCTTACATATATAAAGTGGATCTAAGTGTAATTTATGAACTTATGGTTTATTTAGGATAAAATGGAAAGTATATATTATGGTTATTTCTTTAGATTTGATTTTTTATCTTTCTATTAGCTATTTCTAATGATTATTGGGAAAAAGATGTCAATTTGTGTATATGTAGACCATAATTTGCTATAATTTTTGAATAACGGATTTTGAGCACTAAGCATACGCTAAAAATTGTAGTCACAAAATGATGCACTTTAGACATTATTTATCTCGGTCTCATAATACTATTTAGAAGGTTCTTGAGTGAAGACATTACTAATTAACCCACGTCTTTTGGCCATCTTGTTTTATTTTATTCTGTCATTACCGACCTTTTACATCCACATGCCCAGTCATCTTCTATCATTCCGTATTATTTTAGCCTCAACTAGGGTGCCCAGATTAGTACTGGGGCACCCATGGGCACCTTGGTCCCACCAAGTGTGCCCCGATCCTTTTCAAACTTTCCCACCACTTTTGGGCTCTTTCTATCCATTTTGATGTCTTTATATTTTTAGTGGTTAGACATTTCGGGGTTAATTACGAAATTAGATCAAGAGAACCCTATAAATATAAAGTTATGAGACCATAATGAGGGCCCAAACACTAGTCACTACTATTATGCACATAGAGTTGCATCCATATATTGCATTAGAGATAATTTGCATCCACATAGCTCCATCACAAGGCACAAGGCTAGGAAATATGGATTCTGCATTACATAAGCATATGGGGATGATTCTATTCTATTCCATGTACACATTCTATTACATTTTCTACATCTAATTATTATTCACTACTTCACAAAGTTTGATTGACATAAGAGCACCTAGGGCACATTATACACACACACACCAAAAATACATTTGGGTCTGAAATGTAGTGTAATGATCAATTAGTAAACCCACTGTTGTGGCATCTGAGGTCTGTCCAACCCAATCATATGCATTTTTATTTTGGGGGGATTGATGTTTGTTTAGGGTTTTGCAGGTATTTTTATTCATTTTGAGATATCAGCAACATCAAGAGCAGTATAACAGATATGGTGCAAAAAATAATGAGGGATTCATACTATCTTCTAAACCTGTAAAAACATGTTCCAGAGATTTTTCATAGAGCATGGAACCCATTTTGTAGACCAGAGTGCCCGTAGGTGCCCCAGTCTCTCTCTCAAAACTCTAGTCTAGATAGACAACCCAAATCCATCCTTTTTGAGGATTCCGCATAGTCTTTCCTACTTCCAAATTCTCTAGTCACCTCTCTGACACAGTCCCATGAGAATCTCCTATTCAGATGAGTTCTTTCCTCTTCTCTCTTGCACATTAGTGTTTCTATTTTCATTAGATTAGTTTCTTGGGTCATTTACATACTTCTTTACTACATTTACATGTCATTCTAGATTATATTAACTATTGGATATTTTCACATTTTTAGTTTATCATTTTGGTGAACCCGATATTTGAATCCACCTACATTATAAGGATTTTCTCATATTTTATATCATGGCTTCTAATGTATGTCAAGTCTATTTTCTTCAATTGATTCAAATGCACCCATCTTGTAAAGACACTCTTCAAAAAACCCTAGAGACTATGCTTATGCCTATAAAAATATTGCCTACCCAAGTCAATGTTATTATTGGTCGTCTTTCTGAGGACTCCGTTGCTTCCAATTCCAACCAATCTATTTGTAGATCTATTCAATATCTTCATTCTTTATTTCAAGTTAAATTTAAGAATATGGAATCCACAATCAGATCTCTTAAATATGAAATTCAACAACTTACAGGATACTTCTTAGGATCACGATTTTTCTTCTTCTCATATTCATCCTATGTCTTCTACATGTGCTCATATTACTAAACATGAATTCATACCGCTCCCTATGCCTCTCACATTTAATCTCAATGCTAAGCAACAATATATTCTTCCACAACTCATCATTCATAGAATCATTAGCTTTCAACCTACTAATGGTTATCCCCCTTATAGAGCTTACCAAGTATCAAGGTCTTCCATATTTCAAATATCACTGAATCAATGGACATAATGGCAATGAATGTTATGCTTTACAATGAAGTATCAAGTACCTTTCGCATCATGGTTTTCTCTCATTTTTTGCACAACATTATAATACAAATGATAAATCCCATTGGGTTCCTAAATCTGATCCATCTATATCTAATGAGTATCAGGTCAACATTACTCAATATCCTTCTACAATAATTTAATCACCTACTAAGAAATTTTCCCTCAAAACTAATTCAACACCACCTCCTACTAAGTCATGTGCAGTCTCACCAAGTCAAACCACTGTCACCACATATTATAATAAATCAACCTTCCTCTCCTATTAAGTCTTTTTCAGCATCACCAATACCACCAAAGCTACCACCATTAAAGATTCCGTCCCCATCCTACTCCACCTTTGCATCTAATCAATTTTGTCAAAGAAAATACTCCTACTACTGATGGTCAAGAAACATTTAAAATGCCACCACTATCACATGGTCCTAATGTTGCTTTGGACATACCATTATGTTGGCCCTCACTCTTATTATGACATATAAACATGCTCTCCCACAATGGCATGACACCTCTCACGTCACTGCATAGATCTCCATCATCATAGTACACCTAGGGGCATAGACATCTAACACAATCCCCCCTATCATATTAACATTAGGTCATGCCTATCATATTTGCATTATCATACATCCATCATCTCCTAGCATAAACATATTCATTTGTACTTTAGTGTCGATCATTATCTGATGACACACTCTTGGGATTTGGTTCACACTTGAATGTTGAGGGCTTACTACACATGAACCCCACACACTGCACAATAGGTACTACACACTCTGCACCTATTCACACATCACGTGCATTATACATCATGCATTTTACATTTTACAACGTTTTGACCACATCATTACACATTTACATATCATATATCATACTAGTTTTCATTACACATATGTCGCATTTCTAGTGTCTATGCATCTAGTATTACATACTACTCATCATAAATATCACATAGATTCCATTTCACACTACTTAGTCTATTTATTCATTTTTTCATTGCATCCTATACAATTTATATGACACATCCTACACATCATATTGTCATCTATCACTATCACAGATATGCCACATGGTTTTCTATGATGTTGCATTCATTACCCTATGATGCACTTTAGTTCTTTAGTCCATACTCAACTGCCAAAGGTTTACAAATCAAATGGACCTTATCATACTTACATGTTCATCATTCACCCTTCTATCATGCAATGTTACTAGGTTAGTGACATACACTGTATGCTAAATGGTCACCCATTCTATCGTTTTGTAGTGGTATACACCTTAGGTTACATCACCATTCACTTCTTTTCATCTCGTAGTGATATACACTTAGGGATAAATTCATCACTCATCCATTCATCTTATAGTTATATATGCTTAGGATAAATCATCACTTATGCATCTCATCTAGTCTTGATATACACTTCAGCTATAGGGTTCACACACACACATCATCACTATATTGCATCTCATCACTACACCTACACATTCATCACAGTGTGTTAGACACAACACACACTTCGACCATTTCCCGATGACACACTCTTGTGTATGGTTCATTCTTGACTACTAAGGGGGAAAAATAAATGAACCTCACTACATACACTTCCATTCACTCAAGGGGCACGTGGCTCCTATCCCTTCATTCTTGCATTCCATTCCATCCATCCATAACATATTGCATGATTTCTCTTTACTCTTTCTTATTTTTGCTTATTCATGGGTCACTTTATTACACATGATAGTTAGATTACTTGTACATAATTTATCTATATCATCCACACATATGTGTTAACATCTTTTTCTAGTTGTGATCACAAATATAGGTCACTTACATGCATAGCATGGATTCTCTCCTTCTTCCCTTTCTACACTAGTCGCTTGGGGGCATCCACATTTGTCTCTTCAAGGTGCCATTGTTTCATTTTTTACTTAGCACTTTACATTACTTGGTTATACATGCTTTTGACATATTGGTTATCTTTCTAACATGCTAACAGGTGTTCATGTGGAACATTTTTATGCAGGATATTTTCTTCCATACTTGTTTGTAACATTGTCTACTATTGTTTTTATTATATGTGGAAGCCCTTGCCTTTGTTTGGTGTGCACACTTGTTTGTTTTTATGTGGCCATGATGGCCTTGTGTGTCTTGCAACATCGTGAGTGATGTCCCATGTTTGCAACCCACTTTTTGTGGCTTACTTTGTCTTCTTGTGTGTTTACATTACTTTGTTTGGTAGATTTTACATTGTTTGTGCAACTTACACATTGTCTTTTATATGCATGTTTTTTCATACTAACACTTATTTTTGGATAGTCATTCTTGTTTGTGCGTGCCTTGGTATCTACCAAGTGCATTACCTTCCCCCTACGGGGAACAATTTCAGAGTACATGTGGTTGGTCCTCTTTTGGGCCACATTCTCCTATCAGTGACATCTCATGCATCCCCAAAGAGGGGGTATCATTTGGGGTTTTTCTACACACTACACAGAGATTCTACACCAGTTCGGTTTAGTTATATACAATGAGTGGGTTCATACCAGTCTACAAACCCCATACACAATGGATTTTATAATACATGGTGTCCTTAGTATTCTGGGAAGTAGTTATAGGACTTAGAGGTTACAATGGGTGTGCCTCTCTACACTACTTCAGCCAGTGGCATCAGTATCACCCAAAAAAATAGGACGATACAATGATATCTTCACACACATTTAAGGAAGTAGTTACAGCTTAGAGGACATAGCATGAGCTTCCTCCCTACACTTCTTCGGCCAGGGTGTGTGAGATCACCCAAAAAAACTCACAGTACACAGATATCCTTCTACACTCTTTCTCTCGACATGGATCAGGTGCACATGTTCCATTTACATTTTTATTTACATTTACATTTTCATATTTTATATATACATGCATCTTTTACATTGAATTTTTACACATACATATATACATATTTAACTACTCGATCATTTTCTCCTTGCAGGTCCAACTGTATGAGAAACAATACATTAAATTAAGGGAAAAAACAACAACAATGTTAACAACAAAACTTCATGACAACACACACTTTAATAATCATGCAGGTACATAGCCTACACACTCAGTAGACTACACACATGTGTTTCACCCTAGGTTCACTCTCATCACTTTTTTACACATTTGCATCTTTAGTTTCCATGCTCCACCATATTTTTGTCATTCCACACTTTGTCTAGTCCTTCGACGTGTTTCTACTACATCACTCTACATGGACATTAGGTACACATCTATATTTAATTTATGTTACCAAGCTTTCCACTCACCAACATAAAGAGGGGGAAAATGTAGACACAAAATCATGCACTTTAGACATTATTTAGTCTCAGTCATCTCATACTATTCATATTTAGAATGTTTTTGAGTGAAGAAAGTACTAATTAACCCCCATCTTTTGGTCATTTTCTATTTATTTTATTTCTTAATTCATCCGACCTTTTACCACACATATGCCCAGTCATATTTTTGACACTTTCCATTATTTTATCCTTGACTAGGGGCACCTAGACTAGTATTGGGGTGCCCGTGGGCACCCTGGTCCCAGTTGGGGCACCCTGATCCTTTTTACACTTTCCCGCCACTTTTTGGGCACTTTCTAGCCATTTGAGCTTCTTATCTTTTTGGTGGTCAGCCTTTTCAAGGTTAATTACAAAATTAGATCAAGAGAACCCTATAAATATAAAGTTATGAGACCATAATGAGGGACCAATCACTAGGCACTACTATCATCATCTAGAGGTTGCATCCATTACATAGGAGATCATTTTACATCCATCATAGCTCCATCACAAAGGCACAAGGCTAGTTCATCTACATCAAACTAGCATAGGGGGAGGTAAGTTCTATTATATTCCATCCACACAATTATTACATTTTTTACACATAGTTATTGCTAACTACTTTCACAAAATGTGATTGGCACAAGAGCAACCTAGGGCATGATCACACACACACACACACTCACATACAACTACATCAGGTTTGAGATGTAGTGCAATTCTCAGTTAGTAAGTCCACCATTGTGGCCACTGAGGTAAGTTTAGTTAACCCCTTCATTTACATTTTTATTTTTTAGGGTTTGATATTCGTTTTGGGGTCTTACATGTGTATCTTCCATCACTGAGTCATTTGTGACATCCGACACAGTAGCAATGAAGTTACACGCAATAAGAAGTGAAGGCATTCATCTAGTTCATGAACTTGTGACATAGTCCCAAATAGCCATCAAACCAGCTAAGCTCTTTCCAGACCCTAAGCACCAATTAGGGTTTCACATCCCTTCATTAGTTCCAGTTGTTTGGGTCACTTTCTGTCCATTTCTTTACTGGGGCATTCTTGCACTTTCATTTACTAGTTCCCACTTCCATATTTCTAGTTGTTCAGTTAGATCTATTCCAATAGTCCACATTTTCCTAGTTGATTCAATGCTCACATCTTGTGATGAGGAATTCTATTTTTATGTGTGTTAATTCCTAAATAATAAAAGTGATTCAATAAAATAACTCATTTAGAGATTTATGAGTAAAAATAGGAGAGAGAGAATTTTGGTGGTTATCTAACCTACCTATATTTAGGGTCATATTTTAGTGGAGTTGTTATAGGAGTTGCATATATCCTCTCCTCTATGTGTGTCCAAATGTGTGTGTGTGTGTGTGTGTGTGTGTAGTGTAGTGTGTGTAATTTACATTATTGAATAATATGTTGAATGAATTATTTGAGCGTACGCTCTTACTGAATATGGGGTAGCCCCCACATTTGGTATCAAAGTAGGTTTACTAGGCCTCTCTAAGCATAATTAATCATCCACTCTCTTTTTTTTTCCACATACTACAATGGCTATGTTATTATGACCATGTGCAAATTCCATCATTGTGTTTGTTCACGTTTCTTGCATGCTTTCAATGGTTGAATAGTGTAGAACACGTGTGACCCTATTGGCATCCGCCATCCACCTGCATGTTTATCCTTCTCCATCATTCCATTCTATTCATAGTTTTTCATTTAATTATGTTCACTATTTTCATAGCCAAAATTTATTTTTAAAAATAGTTTCATTATGGAACATTTTTGGAGCAGATGTACATTATGAAAAAAAATTGCATCTCAGAATTTGTAGTAGACAATATTTAAAACAAACTATATTTTTGCTACATTCATATATGGAATTCATATCTCAAGTTGGTTTGAAAAGCTTGTCTTGGATAATCTATGCATTTAGTGAGATACATCACCCTCAAAACTTCCCTCCTCGCATATATTTGATCCGAGCTAACACCGATGAAGCTTTTCATTCTGCATTGATGAAAATGGTGTAGAATCCAGCTCTCACCCTAAGAATATCTAACAATCTTTGAGCTATTAATATTATCCATGGCAAACCAGTCTCTCTACCTCCAACTATGGAAACAAATAGTCAACTCCAATGTTATCTACATGTTTACCATTTGACCCATATCTGAAAATGGCTTCACTTCTGTTATGCACAGGGTAATTGACTAGATCCCTGACAGAATCATTCTTGGCTATCAATTCGAGATACCTCATGGATCAATAGTGAGTAGATCTTCCCCTGCATCCTATGTGTTGTTCGCACCCCCACCGATTCCCTACATTCAAGGAAAAAAATCATGTGATAGATCTCGAGCATCTCTGGGTGGATCTTGGCCCTCAATGATAGAGTGATGGATCACAGATCAGGTAAAAAATAAGAGATATCTTAGATGACTTGACCTCCAACATTGGCATTTTCCTCATCACATATTTATGGTATCAAACCCTCTGCTACAACGACATACTTATAACTCGACATACTTATAGCTTGACATACTTATGACTTGACATACTATACAAAAGGCATCTCAACTCTAGACTATGAAAAATATTCTCTCCTACCCAATCTGGATTGATTTTGAACAAAACCTCGAGACCATCACCACCAATCATCTTCTTCCTCTCAATATGGCAGTGGTCGACCTCAACGCTACCCACATTTGGTATGAAGCGCTAATCGCGTAAAAATATTTATTTATAATTATTCCAAACTAAAGCTGAGTTATTTCAAATTTAAATATGCATTTCTATGTATTTATATTTGAAGTGGTTAGCAACTCGACTGGGAAAGAAATTTTGTGAAGGCATTTTTATAATGAAGGGGTTATCTTGTTATTAAGGAAATGCTTTGTAAAAGGGAAATATATATTATTTCAAAAATGGGGTAGGTAGATTATTTTTCAAAAAAAAAGTGTAAGAGAAATAATTTTGGATGAATTATCAGTTGCAACCGATAGCCATGAGTATTTACATTGAGGGGGGTGGTAAATTAAAAAAAAAAAGAACCCTGAAGACCAGTCTTTCCAACAAACCAAGTATAACCTCGAGATCATTGATGCAAATAAAATACTAGAAGATGGACCTTGTGCAAAATTTGTAGTTTGATCAACATCATTTTTGTAATAATGTTATTCACCCCATGTGACCACTAAGGGGGGAATGTTAGGGATTGTTAGGGATTCCTATTGTTAATGCTCACATTTGTGGCGATAAATAATATGTGTTAATTACTAAATAATATAAGTGATTCAAGAATATAACTCTCGTAGAGATTTTAGTAGTAAAAATAGGAGAGATATAATTGTGGTAACCTATCTATATTCAAGGTCATAGGTTAGTGGAGTTGTTATAGGATTTACATATATCCTCTCATATATATGTGTAACTTATATTATTGAATAATATGTTGAATGAAATATTTTGAGCATATGCTTTTACTGAATATGGGATATCCACCAAAATAATCAAGGAGTGAAGCTAAATGGTGAGTGTGTGGTGATGGTTATGAAGTCATGATGCACCCAAGGAGATATGTAACATACATATGGGATAGTTACACTTACCTATGGACAAAATTGACTACAAGACAAAAGTGTATTTGGTGGTAGACTAAGAAATAGTTACTAAGGAAAATAACATAAGTCAAAAAAGCATCTTACCATTTAAGGACAAATCCTAGGAAATTTTCATAAGCCTTTTTAAACTCATGTGGATCAGAAGGAGTTACAAGAACAGACACAAAATCATGCACTTTAGACATTATTTAGTCATAGTATCATACTACTATTTAGAAGGTTTTTGAGTGAAGAAAGTACTAATTAACCCCCATCTTTTGGCCATCTTACTTTATTTTCTTTCATCATTCCCGACCTCTTACACCCACATGCCCAAATTTTGTCATTTCACATTATTTTAGCTTTGACTAGGGCACCCATGGGTGCCCTGGTCCCACCGGGGCAGCCCCATCCTTTTTGAACTTTCCTACCACTTTTTGGACACTTTCTAGCCATTTTAGATTCTTATCTTTTTGGTGGTCGGCCATTTCGGGGTTAATTACGAAATTAGATCAAGAGAACCCTATAAATATAAAGTTATGAGACCATAATGAGGGACCTAGAACTAGTCACTACTATCACCCATCTAGAGTCGCATTCATCAAAGGCATTTGGAGATCATTTGCATCCATTTAGCTCCATCACAAGGACAAGGTTGGTTCATCTGCATCACACAAGCATAGGAGGGGATTCTATTCTATTCCATCCACACATTCTACTACATTTTCTACATCTAGTTATTGCTCGCTACTTTCAAAACATGTGACTGGCACAAGAGCACCTAGGGCACATGATGCACACACACACTAGAACTACATTTGGGTCTGAAATGTAGTGCAATGCTTAGTTAGTAAGCCCATTGTTGTGGCAGCTGAGGTCAGTCTGACCCATTCATTTGCATTCTTATTTTTTTAGGGTTTTGATACTTCTTGTGGTTTCTTGCAGGTCTTTCTTTCATCTTGGATTATCAACAACACCTAGTGTAGTGTAGTGAATCTGATGTGACACACAACAAGGGTTTCAGACCACCTATCGCCGACCTGTGAAACTCAGTTTTGGACCTCCTACACAAACCATAGGGCCCATTTTATAGACCAAGGCACCCACAGGTCCCCAGTCCCTCTCTAGGCACTCAAGTCTAGCTAGATAGTCTAGATCCATCCTTTTTAAGACCTCTGCATAGTTGTTCCTACTTCCTTTTCTATTTAATCACTTTCACAGTCCAGACGATCTCCTATTTTCATGAGTCACTTCCTCTACTCTTCTTACATATTAGGGTTTTTATTTCATTAGATTAGTTGTTTAGGTCATTTACATATTACTTATTGCATTTATTTACTATATTTACATGTTGTTTCGAGATTATATTAACTACCATTATTCCACATTTTAGTTAATCATTTTGGTGAACCTGAACTCTAAGATCATTCACGCTTCTAGATTCTTCATTCATACTTTTCCATTCTAGG
Source organism: Taxus chinensis (assembly GCA_019776745.2). Taxonomy (NCBI): domain Eukaryota; kingdom Viridiplantae; phylum Streptophyta; class Pinopsida; order Cupressales; family Taxaceae; genus Taxus; species Taxus chinensis. The sequence goes on along the minus strand of CM034149.1, from coordinate 135,761,747 downwards.
GTTTATTCTCCTTTTTTACCATGGCTCACTCTCATACTAATTTTACTAAAGAACATGTTAAGGCCATTAATGATCATATTTTTGTGCATTAACAAGATCTAGACTTGATTTTACATGTGTCTCATGAGGAGGCTACTAATTTGGTGGAACTCAATGCTTCCTAGCACAGCCATACCACTTTATTGCACTCAATACTCAGATTTGATACTCTTCCACCTATTTCTATTATTCTCATTTCTGTTACTACTCCTACCAATCATTTTACACCACCCTTAGTTTCTCATATACAGAAAGTTTCATCCATTGGAAATCAAGACTTAACTTCTCTTTATCATGATCTTCAAGCTCAAATTTGTAAGTTGCAGCAGGCTACTTTTCATCCATCATCATCTTTAGATTCTACCTTATTGTTGCATACTCTTCACACCTGCCATCTCTACTTATTCTCTTCCTCCTAGCTTTTTCACCCCTAAGCTTCCCATTTTCAATGGGCATGGTGACCCACAGGAACATCTTAGAGAATTTCATGTCACTTGTCTTGATTTTGCTGATGATCATATTCTTTTAGCTAAAATATTTCCTCATAGTCTCCATGATTATGTGATGCGTTGGTTTTACGACCTACTTGTTCACTCAGTAACTTCATTCACACATCTAGCTGATGCTTTTTACTCATTTATCCATCAATATCGGGTCTAAGATCTCTTACGCTCATCTAGCACAACTTAAACAGGGATCAAATGAACACCTCGCTAACTATGTTTTGAGGTATAAGAACAATCTAGCTAAGATGAAAAATGTACTTTCAAAATCTTAGCTTCAGGACTTGTTCATTTAGTTTCTTTTACCACCTCTCCAAGAGAGTGTTCTCTTTGAAACCTCTCCTTCATTTGATCAACCTTTTCCATACTCTTAAGCTTCGTGAGACCAAACTCCTATCCATATGAAAGCTTAAATATGAGGAGAAAGCTTCATCCTCCACTCGTTTTCAAAATAAGACACCATTCAAACCATCTACCACTAAGCCAACTGACACTAAGATCAGTGTCAACGTAGTCACTCCTACTAAATACGTTCAGTCACAAAAACCTTGGTGCACATTTAGTAACTTTCCAATGGCTCCACATATTATATTGAAACAACTTCTCGAGAGAAATCTTATTACCCTTCCCCCACCACTTGAGTTAGACCCATCATGACCAAAAGGTAGGAACTACAATGAGAACTTCATTGTGATTATCATCGATGCATGGGACATTCTACAAATAGATGTTTCAAACTCGTACAATCATCCAAGATCTAATTGATGACAACAAACTAGAGTTTCCAGAGTCTACTAGCTCTGCCCTAGCCAACGACAAGGGAAAACTCAAGCTCTTTAAAAATGAATCTTAGCAACGTGAAAAGAAGACATCTGACTCCTCTGCTAATCATATGTATATCATGCATATACCTCCTCCTAGATCAGGAGCTCTATGATTTCTTAGTTGCAAGGACATTGACCCTTCCCCACCAATCATTTCTTTCTCCGATCATGGTTATCATGTGAATTTTACATCTAATCATTTACATATCAATGCATCTATTGGCTCGACCTCTGTTAATAACACTAAGGTCGACCCATCATGGTTCGTTAGTGCATGCTCTATTTCACTTCTCGAGGCTATCAGTTATCCTCATCACAAATTGAGTACCCTTTCAACAAACCCTTTGGTGTTGTTCAAACTACATGTTACAGTTGGTCCTCTTACACTACTTGTGCCTTTCCTCATTGGAAATCCATAGTTAGCAGGGATGTGACATGCTTCTTAGTCTCAATTGGATTTTTGATCGATCTCAATCTATCATTTCTATGAATCATTTGTGATTAAGTTTATTCACAATAAATAGGTCATCTCTATTAATGGCATCCCTCCATCTACTCCATGGTCATCATCTCCTCACACAGTAGTTAGTACATCCCCTAATTATTCTACCACATCACATTTTATGTTTCCCAAAACACAGTCTACTCCTAGCTCACCTACTTCAAGTCATGTCATTACATGACCACATCATTCCACTAGTCCTACACATAGGTATAGGCCCATTCCTAGGATAGTTACTGCATCTCGACATAGGTCACCACCTCACTTTATTCGACATGAGTCTTCATCTTCTTCCACATTCATCATCATTAGATCTCCATCACCGACACATTTTATGTGTCATGCCATAACCTTCATCATACATTCATCCCATCACATGCGCATAGAATTCATTCACTACACACAGTGTTTTTTTACTATACCACCACTATTAGAGCATATGGGCTCATACGTTTTCACCATCACATGTCTCAATGGAGGACATTCGTCCTTCATGGTCATTGGTTAGTCAATAACCATCTATTCATGTACACTTGGGGGCATAACATCTAAGGTACATCTCCCCACATGCATCTCCTCAATCATCTACAATGCTATCATTCTTACATTATACAGTCAACTCCTCTTAAATATGAGCTCATCCTCCTCCATTAAAGGTATACACGACATAGCATGACATGCTCATTACCAAATTCTATGAAACTTGTTTGCTTCATCTTCATACTTGATCTGTTGATGGGGACCTGGCTGACTACACATGAACCCCACATTTATTGGTCACATTAGCGTCCAATCACTTTTGTCAAATAAAATACTCCTTACAGTAATTCACTTAGCATATTTTGACTAAATATCCATCGCTTACATACTTGAGGGGCATAACATTCACACATCCCCCTACCCTAGTATCAACGCATGTTTCATACTCACACTATCACACATCAATCTTCTTGCATACGTATATGCATCCACACGATAGCATCGATATTACCCAATGACAAACTCTTGTGTTTCAATTCACACTTGACTATTGAGGGGATCCTGTACACATGAACCCCACATACTGTACAATAGACACTACACATTGTGTATATTCACACGTATCCCAATACATCTCACATACTACATGTGATAATCACTCTACATCATTCGTATTTAAATATTTGTGAATTTATATAACATATATATATTCTAAAATCCATAATATTAGTCAATCATCGTATCATCTACAAGTATTTCATTACATACTACTCATTATATACACTACACTTGCATACATTCTATACAACATGCATTTCACACCTTTATGTTATCTACACATCTTGCATTGCATACTATACATTGCACATTACACATTTTACACATCATATGGTACATTTCTCATCATCATTGCATATACATACATCACTTCTTATACGTGTTGCACTCACTACCCTATGACACACTTAGTTCTCACGGTCCATACTAGACTACCAAGGGTTTACAAATCAAATTGACCTCCTCACATTCACGCATTCATCACTCAACATTCTATCATGCAACATTCCTAGGTTAGTCACATACACTATAGGATAAATCATTACATATCCCATCATCTTGTAGTAGTATATGCACTTTAGGCTACATCACCACTCCCTTTATTCATCTCATCAGTGATATACACTTTAGGATAAATCATCACTTATACATTCATTTTTGTGATATATGATGCTTCAACTATAAGGTTCACACCATCACCTTTATATGTCGCATATCATCATCACACATACACACTCATCACAGCGCATTAGACACAACACACACTTTGACCATTTCCCAATGATGCACTCTCATTTATGGTTCATTCTTGACTGTTGAGGGGGAAAAACAAATGAACCTCATTACATACAATTCCATTCACTCAGGGGGCATGCGGATCCTTTCATCCATCTTACATTCCATTCCATCCATCCACAACATGTTGCATATCTATGGTTGCTTTTACTTCTTGCTTACTTTTGCTTGTACATGGTTTGTTTTATTACACATGCTAGTTAGATTACTTGTATGTCATTTATCTATACCATACACACATATGCGTTCACTTACTTTTCTAGTTGTGATCACAGATACAAATCTCTTACACGCAGCATGGATGCTTTGGGACTTCTACCCTTCCTACATTGACTCCTGGGGGAATCCACATTCCATCTCTACAAGGTGTTATTCTTTCATTTTTTACTTATCACTTTACATTACTTGTTTATACATGCTTTTTAAATACTAGTTATTTGTCTAACTTGCTAACAGGTCCTTCATGTGCAACATTTTTTATGCAGGATTATTTTCTTTCATACTTGTTTGTTTTGTACTTTATTGTCATTCTATGTTATGTGGGCCTTGCCCTTTGTTTGGTGTGCACACTTGTTTGTTTGTTTATGTGGCCATGATGGCCTTGAGTGTCTTGCAACATCGTGAGTGATGTCCCATGTTTATAACCCACTTTGTTACGGTCTATAAATTTAGTCTTCTTGCATGTTTACATTACTACTTTTCTTGGTAGCTTATACATTGTTTGCGTAGTTTTTACATTGTTTTCTATATGCATGCTTTTTCATACTAACACTTGTCTTTGGATAGCCTTTTATTTTTATGTGCCTTGGTTTCTACCAAGCACATTCCCTTCCCCCTTGGGCAGAGTTTCATGTTTCATGTGGTTGGTCCTCTTTTGGGGCCGCATTCTCCTATCAGTGAACGTCACATGCACCCCAAAGAGGGGGCATCATTTTGGGTTTTACATACTACACAAACATTACACGTACAATTTAGTGCACTTTCCATTCTTGGACATTGTGGGTTACATACAACGAGTGGGTTCAGACCAGTCTACGAACCCCATACATAGTGGATTTTATAGGACATGGTGTCCTTAGCATTTTGTGAAGCAGTTACAGGTTAGGAGGATACAATGGAATTCCTCCCTAATACTTCTTCAGCCAGTGGCATCGGATCGCCCAAAAAATCAGGACGTATAGAGATCTCTTCACACACATTCAAGGAAGCAGTTACATGTTGGAGGATACAACTAAATTCCTCCCTACACTTCTTCGTCATATGGCGTCAGATCACCCAAAAAACCTTGGCAGTATAAGATATCCTTCTACACTCTCTTTCTCGACATGGATCAGGTGCACATGTTCCATTTACACTTTTTCATTTGTGTATTTTACATTTACATACTTTTTCATACATATACATGTGTCTTTTACATTGCATTTTTACATACATACATACATATTTGACTACTTGATCATTTTCTCCTTGTAGGTCCAACCATATGAGAACAAGTCAGTCAAATGGGGCAACAACAACAATGAATGTCAACAACAACATTTTGTGGTAGCACACACCATACTAACCATATAGGTACATCACACACATCAACAACTACACACGTGTTTTCACCCTAGGTTCACTCTCATCACTTTTTTGCACTTTTTCATCTTTAGTTTCCATGCTCCATCATCTTTTTTGTCATTCCACACTTTTGTCTAGTCCTTCAGCACATTTTCTACATCACTTTACATGGATTATCAGGTACGCATCTCTATCTACTTTATGTTACCAAGATTTCTGCTCACCAACATAAAGTGGGGGAAAATGTAGACACAAAATCATGCACTTTAGACATTATTTAGTCCTGGTCTCATACTACTATTTAGAAGGTTTTTGAGTGAAGAAAGTACTAATTAACCCTCATCTTTTGGCCATCTTACTTTATTTTCTTTCTTCATTCCCGACCTTTTACACTGCACATATACCCAAGTCTATTTTTGATCATTTTTGCATCATTTTAGCCTTGACTGGGCTGCCCAAGCTATGTACTAGGGTGCACCCGTGGACGTCCTGGTCCTACTAGGGGCACCCGATCCTTTTTGACACTTTCCCTGCCACTTTTTGGACACTTTCTAGCCATTTGAGATTCTAATCTTTTTGGTGGTCGGCCTTTTCAGGGTTAATTACAAAATTAGAACAAGAGAACCATATAAATGCAAAGTTATGAGACCATAATTAGGGACCAAACACTAGTCACTACTATCATCCACCTAAGGTTACATTCATCAAATACATTTGGAGATCATTTGCATTCATTTAGCTCCATCACAAGGGATAAGGTTGGTTCATCTGCATCACACAAGCATATGAGGGGATTCTATTCTATTCCATCCACCATTTTACTACATTTTCTACATCTAGTAATTGTTCGCTACTTCACAAAGTGTGAATTACACAAGAGCACCTAGGGCATATTATTCACACACACACACTAGAACTACATTTGGGTCTAAAATGTAGTGCATCACTCAGTTAGTAAGCCCACTGTTGTGGCAGCTAAGGTTAGTCTGACCCATTCATTTGCATTCTTATTTTTTAGGGTTTTGATATTTCTTATGGTTTCTTGTAGGTGTTTCTATCATCTTAGATTATCAGCGACACCAGGCGTAGTGTAGCGAACCTGATGCGACAGACAATGAAGGTTTTAGATCACTTACATGACCCGTGAAACTCAGTTCCAGACATTTTGCACAAACCATGGCACCCATTCTGTAGACCAAAGCGCCCACATGCACCCCAGTCCCTCTCCAGGCGCTCCAGTCGAGCTAGATAGCTTGGATCCTTTCACACCCTGTAAAAATTAGTTTGTGATTGCAGAAGGGTAAGTTGTTAACTAATGATTTCAGTGTTTGTCCATACTTATGAAATTAATAATCAAGGTACTATTGCATTTGCATTTTGATATATATATATATAATTGATTTTATGTCACATTATGAATGATTATTGTGAGGTCTTACTATAAATATGTTTTATTGCTAAGGTTTATAGATAATACGTTGAAAAGATCTTACTCTAACCTCATGGCATGTTATCAAGTGATATAGTTGACAACTTACGATCCTACTATGGAATCATTGCTCTATGATGCAAATGTCTTCATGATGCAACTATGTTAATAAACTGGGGTGGTGGTTATTAAGTCATAACCCGCATCAGGATAACACCACAACATACTAATATATATGAAGACCCAGGTAACTTCAAATAAACACCTATATTGGTATGAGGATCATACTATATTACTTTGAGCCCTGATTACATGTTTAATGAATTAAAAAAATGTAATTTCTAGCTCTATAAATTATGATCATTATGCTTGAATGAAATAACCAGGTTAAGGTTGCAAGCCATATTATGGGATCCAATGTGAGTACCATTGAAGCTAATGTTATTAAGCTTGAAGCATGACATAATTTTAAAAGGGGCCTAATCTAAAGGCATTCGAAACTATAGGAATGAGGTATTGTGTTTTAAAGGCATTTCATAATTTCAAATAGGGGGTCATTGACCCAACTTCATATACGTGTGATACTCTCTTTGGTTCCTACCTTTCAATGTTACATACCGTTAATGTAACATAACAATAAGGTGGGTTGTATTTTAATAACAATGTTTGATTGAATACATTTATTTATAAAGTTAGCTTGAGGGGGCTAATATTGTGGTATATTATTGAGCCCAACTTAATAAGTTTGAGAATGCTTACTCAAGCCTATATGAAGCCTAGGTTGATCTTAAAAGGCTCTAACCCTACATACCCTATACCCACTGTTATACGGCGAACGACATTAAAAGCCTCACCACCGACCATTCAGTTGAAGGCGAGATAGGTAATTTCGAAGACTCAGTTGTCTTTCTGATCAACTAATAGTTGGTAATCTATTTGGTAGATATATTGACTCCGGTCAAGCGATTATGCATTGGTTATAAGTTAAGGTATTGTTAAATTTAATTAAACCACCAAATATGGCAGGAATGAAGGATAAGGAGGTGGTTGGAATTTCAATATGCCACCAAATGGCGTGCAAAAATTAATGAGGCATTAATGCCCTCAAAAATTTTGTGGTTCTCCTCGAAACCACACATTGCATGGAAGAAGGGTTCATTTCTCCTATTTTGGTTTTCACTTTGTGAAGTTAGTGATAACAAATGGACTATAACTAAACTCGAAGTATTCGTAGAGAAGAAGGCTCAAACTCCAGTTCTAATCTGTGCATGCAAGTTTTAATATATATATATGCATTATGGGTTCTGGAGGAGGTTATGGTCATTGATCTTGTGCAAAATCTTTTGTGTAGAGTTGCTGAAGATTTTTCTTGGGCTTGGAAGGATTTGTTAACACTTTCAGGAATTATGAGCCCTAACTCTCTCTCTTAATGATTTACTCCTTTTACTAATTGTACAAATCGAATCTCTGCAGTGGAATTTGATGGTTTTGTGTGTAAACAAGTTTTGGGTACTAATACCAAATCTAGGTATTATTGTTCAATTTCTTTACTTGTTCTATGCTTACATGAACTCGCAAAAATGAAATAGTGTTTTTTAGGGTTGTGTTTGTGATATATTTAAGTGGAGTAATACTATGTACTCTTGAGAACTGTGGCGGTGAGAATTATGATATTTGTAGCCTTAACCTTCTTTTGATACTTAATATCAATCTTTTGATCTAGTTACATAGTCGTAACTACTATTTTACCTTTTGGGCACTATGAAAATTGATAATACAAGTATTTTGATATGGGACGAAAAGGGGTTTCTGGGAAACATACCATACTGTTACCTTTTGATTGGATTTCTTTATGTGGGTTGTAACTGAATCTTTAGAAAGATAAAGAGATTGAAATGTTGGTTGTTTGTGTTTGTCTTCTGATACGACAAAATAATGTAGGTGGCTTGAATGGTTTTTATTATGGGAAGTACCCATAATCTATGGGTATCAACTGGTGTATATATATGGATATATGTGCTAATTTGAACCCTCATATTTGTATGTTAATAGAGGGGCTTTGTGAGTATCCTCTACAAAATATGATCCAACGTCGTTAGGTAGACTAATTTCTTCTGGTACGACCACTCAGTAAACTTGAAGGAAATAAGATTACCTTATCATTGGGTAAGTGCACAAAGTTAGGGGGCCAAAAAGTGGACAAAAACCTGAAAAAAGTAAAACGCGTACGCGTTCTATTATAACGCGATCACGTTTTAAATTCTTAGGTTTGAGATTTACCAAAGCATAATGCATACACGTTATGTCTGCTATAAATAAAAAGAGGCCACAATATATAAACAAAGCATAACACATACGTCTTATGCTTTTTACATTTTCCAGCACATGTCTCAAGGCTTGGGATCCAATTTGGATCCCCAACCCTGAGGCATAGACCTACACAAACACAACAAACAACGTGTTTTTGCAAGAAAATGTAAAAATGTCACTTCCTCTATGATAAATCAAAATAAAACAATCAATCCATTTTTTAAAAATTATACCACGACGTAAATCAGAGTTTCTTCTTTCTAAAAATATAATTTTTCAAATTTTCTAACTAATATAAGATTTCCATATTATTTATTTTCTAACTATGCCTTTTTATAGCTATTTTTTTAAGTTTAAATATGTCTATATTTCATCACGTATCTTTTGTTTGGGTCATCGAAATTGAAAAAAAAAATATAATAGAACAAACTAGGCATAATTATATACATATTAAAAAAAAAAAACCTAATTTTCGATATTTTTTGAACTAGTTAGGGGGGGCACGGTCAAAGCTCTATTATTTTTCAAAACATAAAATTTATGTACTAGAAAAATCATAAAAAAAAAATACTCGTTAAAAAAAATCTATAAAAAAATCTAACACAAACTAGATGCTCCTAGCTATCTTTCTACTATAGTGTTTTAAAAAATACTCAATGGTGCTCAGAAAATGGTGGGGGGCACGAAAGTCACTCTATTATGTTTTTTAACAAAAACAAGAGCACTTGTAGGTATTTTAGTTTTTTGACCCACTTAAAATTATCCGTTTTCAATAAAATTTAGTAGCTTAGAAACTAGACTCAAAATGCTACGATTCATATTTCTACAACATCTTCCAATTTTGAGTGTAACTATTTCAAAAAAATCATACAAGTTGAAGTTTTTATTTGTCAGAAAAATGCGTCCACTTAAGACCCCCTTTTGGCCCCTCAGCTTGGTACAACTTGCCCCATTGTCAAACTTTTATACCCATTGTTGAGGGCCACCAATATACTATTATGGAAAGACCACGATGTGGTGTCAAATCCTTTGTATAATCCCTGTAGGAGTACGTGGGAACATGATGTTGATCCTTCTTGACTGTAATCACTTACCGTGATAGGGGATTGTATTATCATAATTATGAGTAAACGGGTCTAAATTATGATATGAAACCTTAAGGGTTTCTGTAAAAGGTATACATACTCTAGGTTTGAAGGAAATCACTATTGTCTTAATCGGTTGTATTTGATTCAGTGGCTGAGTATTACAGGTTGCATGCACTTATTTGAGTGAATAAATACTAATTGATACTTATATCTTAATAAAGTGATAAAATACCATGGATATTTGTATATAATTGAGTGTATGAATATTGTTTGATACTTGTTTTTCTTGAGTGATCAGATACCATTAACCTTATCTTTAACTCATTGATTCAGTAATATATGACACTTGTGCATCTTGAGTGTATGAATACTGTTGATGTTTGCATCTCTCGAGTAATAAGATACCATTGTTATTTGTATTTAATTCAAGGTTAAATATTGTTGATGCATGTATTCAATTGGGAAAATTGAATGTTATTTGGTGCTTATAAAAGTTACTTGGGATCGATGCAAAAACCGTACTTATCAACCAAATTGATATTGGTTGGTAGTGAATTGATTTGTATTTTGTCATGTACTCTTAAAGTAGATAGATTTAGAAGAAACTGGAAGAATATGAATGCCAAGTATTTGTTGGATATGCTACATATGTGATATTGTGTTATGTTAAATAAATGGTTTGAGTTAATAAATGCAACATTCCATTTATGCAATTATTAAAAGGCATAAGCTATTAAGTGAAAGATAGATCTTATCATGCAAGTTTGGTTGGAACTCACCATGTAAAATGAAATATTTTCCATGTAGGTTATTAACATTGCAAGTTGATTATAAAGGAAAATGTGACTTACACCTTTGCTCACTGTTACGTCTTTTGATGAAATCTATAAAGTTGTTCTGTTGTGAAAAGATTAAAAGAATTGTATTTTAGTGAGGCATGATGCTTGAAACAAGATGTGATTATTTTGATAATCAGTTGTGGACATGTATTAGTATTATCTGTTTATGATGTTGTACTAAATTGAGTTGTATTGTATTTTACTAAGAAGCAAAATTTATACTTCACTGAGATATTAAAGATAAAAAAGCAATTTGTCGGTCATTAATAAAACATTATCTTTGAGATTACATATTGTATTGCAATCATTATGAATAGAGTGAATTACATGGATGTGCTTTTAAAAGAATAAAGTATGTAATTAAATTATGGATTGCTACAAATGTTTGGAATTAATCCTATGAAGTATAATACCATACTTAACACTTTATTTGACCAAAAGGATTAAATTACGATATAAGTACTACTCTTGACATGATGCATTGCTAGTGTTAATAAGTAAAATATGAACAAGGGATTTGATGTGGAATGTTGAATTAAATCTACAACTGGCAAGTGTACTGATCATGATGGAATGTCTCTAAGCATGCCATTGAAATGCGTGAAACCTTCACTTAGATCCTTAGGTTTGAATTCCATAGTAGCTAGAGTTTCGCTGAAGCCTGGGAATTGATATGTCCTAACTTATTAGAATAACTTTAATAACCATAAGATATGACGTTCCCATTTAGTGGAACTCAGCGAGCCTACTCGACATCACCACTGCCACCTTGTACCTACTTATTGACTAAGGTCGTTATTTGGTTACAACATGGCAACTGTTATGTCGAGTTATCTCGTCAAGCTCCTATAAATGAGAAGTTCATAATGCACTAAGATGAAAGTATTTTCCTATGTACGAATACAAATAGTATCGCATGATTAAGTACCCAATGTCATCATATGATGACTACGGGAAAGAGAGTGACCCATAATAATGTAAATCATTACGATGACGCTCACTCTCCCTTAGTCATCCTAAGCTGACATTGTGGGACTTACCCATGCAGGCTTATTTGAATAGGTACCTTATACACAACTTGTAAATTATTAACACTTCACGATCTAGTCCTAATCTAGATAACAGTTTTTAGGAGTTAGGGTAAAAGACAAATTTCAAATGACGATTATGTTGTCATGGAATTAAGCATGGCAAACATGACTTAAAACCTTGGCCAAGGTAACACAAGTTGTTGATTGCGCTGTCAGGATTTCACCTAGATCTAAAGCTGCAAGATTTCATATGGGTATTTCGTAACAGATGTCCAGATAGGCACTTTAGACTGTAACACTTGAATGTCCTTGAAGGACTAAGGAAGCCATAGCATACATATTTTAATGAAGTGGATATGAGGGATTGGTATTAGTCCGACTCATACAGATGAATAAGGTTTGTTGTTATAGGATGGATTAACTAAGATGATGTTGGTTCTAAATTAAGTTAAGGAAACATGAGATATGAACCTTAAGATTTATGTTGGATTTAAATATATGGGTATTTAAATCAGTGAATCATGACGATAAAGTAAATAAATAAATTTCCCTCGTATAGAAGTGGCAAAAGAGGATGTTACAAATCCATCCTTTTCAGGGCCTTTGCACAATCGTTCCGGCTTCCTACTTCTCCAGTCACTTCTGCGAGCGAGCTCCCCTAATCAGTTGAGTTCATTCTAAATCTCTTAGTACTCTAGGGTTTAGCATTTCCATTTTCATATTTGCTTGGGTCATTTCCATATTTATTTACTACATTTATTTATTGTATTTGCATGCCGTTCTAGATTAGATTAACTACTATTATTCCACATTTTAGTTCATTTTAGTTAATCCATGACTAACATTATTATGAAGGAAGGATTCAATGTTGATGTAGGTTGGATGAAGAATTTGAGATGGAGGAGGAATCTAAGAAGGTTGAAATCTACAAGGGGATGGCATTCCTCAAGGAGGGAAACATGCTTCAAATCGGTCAAATATATTGCATTGTTCCCCAATGATGCTCTGAAGCATCAGTTTCAATTATTTTCTTTCCTTTACCTGGTAAGGAAAGAGGTGGAAGTTGTTTGCAGGCGGCCTTGATTCTTTGGACTGCTTTTATCATTTCATCAGACCACTACGGTGCTCCTTTTCCGAGTCTTTTATTTAAGCAGAGTTTGTTGGCAAAAATGCTTTTGTAAAACCCTGCAATATAGTTTATACAAACAAGAAATCTCTGCAATTGGGTTTTATAAATAATCTGATCAGGAAAATTTAAGATTTTTCTTAAGACATGATCCTACATTTTTTACGGTGCTATTAGTAACAGTCATGCCTAACAAACCAATGGTATATTTGAAAATGTCAATCTTAGTTGGACTAAGACAAAGGCCATTGTTGAAGACAATCTGGTGGAACTTTTTCAGCTGCTTTAAATGCTCAACAAAATTTCTGGAGAAAATCAAGATGTCATCAATGTAGACAATTATGAAATTTGAGTAATTGCCAAAAAATAATCCATTACGTTCTGAAAAATGGAAGGGGTAGTCTTCAGATCAAATGACAATATACACCATTCGTATTGTCCTCCTGGGACAATAAATGCAGTCATATATCTATCTTCTGGTTGGAGAATATTTTTCCAGGAACCTGATTTGAGGTCAAACTTGTTGCATACCTTGCTTCCTGCGATTATTTGGAGAATAGTATCCTTACTGAGGATAGGATGTTGAAAAGAGAGAACATATTTATTCAGAGGTTTATAATTTATGACAAGCCTTTTCTTACCTCTGACGGCTTCACTCCTTTTATTTACATAAAAGGCAGTACAGGCCCAAGGAGAAGAAGATTCCTGGATGAATTTTCCATCGAGCATAATTTGAACTTCTTTCTTGCATCCTTTCATGTCCTGTGACATGATGCCTCCCTGATGAGCCTTAAATTTAGGAATAATAAGTTGTCCAACAAAATCTTTCGCAAAGTGTAGTTCAATCTTAACAAAAGTTCTTTTTTTGCATGAGATGACAACATGAGTGTTTTCTAACCAGCGTTCGTTTATGATCTTATTCATGACTGAGTCAATTTTCTCCCGGATAGAAGTTATAACCTTGTGAATCCAAGTATTGTTTACATCCTTTGTAGGTTTTTGGCTCTTTGGGATAATATCCTGGTAGGTACGCTTCTTGGCAATAGTTTCGCCTGCAAGAGTGACAATATCCTTTTCTAGTATTATGGGCAGGAACTCGTTCAGATTATTAGTTCCTATGAGTATGTCATAGTACAAGAGATCAAACTAATGGAGCTCAAAAATATTTTTCTTTCTACCAATTTGAATTTCAACATTGGCAGAGAAGTTAGAAATGACTTTCTTTGAATCAAAATGTAATATCAGAAAGTCTTCATCCCAACAGTCTTGGGGAAGTGTATTTTTTCTTAACAGGCTCACCTCGTCACCTTTATCTAACATAACATCTAGGAATTTTTATAATATAGCACATAAAGGTATACTGGTTATGGAGATTGTACTTATACGTGCCTGTGAATCATGTGGTGAAGAAGCGTGTTTTTTGATAATTTCCTCATATTCTTGTTCATCAAGATTCTAAGGACGCGCTTATTTTGCTTCCTCCTGGATGAGTTCTTTGAATTCCTTAGTGGCATGGTTAATAGCTTTTTCAAGTTTCTATATTCGTGTAAATATCCATGCCTTTCTATTAGCTAAATCTTTACGAGGTGCTTGATTTCTAGAGGACCAAATCTGAACAGGAATTTTTGGTTCAACATCTTTTTCTTCTGTATAAGGTTCATCATCATTGAAGAGAAAAAGAAAATGGCAAGTTCTATTGCCATGACTGTTTACTCCTCTGAAATTTGCGCTACCTCTTCCCTGGGGAAACAGGACGAATGACCCTGGGTCGAAAGGAGAAAAAATCTTGGTCATCCTCTTCTGGAGTTGGCTAGATGGTTGATTGTTGTTTGTGTTGGTCAGCAAAGAGCTAACTTTGATATCGGGTGATGGATTGATGGAGGTAAAGAAAGATGGAGTGGTGTTTGGACGCCAAATAAGGTGGACGAAAATCGTATTATGATTGCAGAGTTTCAACCTGTATTTTTAAATTTGGATAATCGGCAGCCAAAATTTTCTTCTTCGAGACATGTGCATAATTGTATTCCAAGGGTCTTCTGTGAAACTGTTGCTTCCTTCTTCTTATTTTCTTCACAAGACTTCTGTTGGTAGTGGCTACGATTTGATTGATCCGACCAAAGGTCAGATCGATAACTGTGAACCCATACTAGACTTTTTTATACTCTGCTGCAAAGTAAGGAAGGTAAGATTCAACATATCTAGGTTTCATAGTATCATTAAAGGGTTATCCAAAATTATAAGAGTTTATGTATAGAGCAGTGATACTTTATTTTGGTCGTATCACAAATATGGTCCTTTAGAAACTTCTCTTTATTGAGTTCTTTATCATCATCAACAGTGTCTATGAACTCATGTATAACAACAGTGAGTTTAGGTGTACTAGAAACTATAGTTTGTTCTCTTTTGTAATTCCCCATCTGGGACACCGAAAAACGTACCAAACAGACTAAAATTTCAGGTAATTTTTTTTTTTGAAGTGTTTAAATTAATACTGATACATCTCTTAAACTCTTTCTTGATTACTAATTTTATACCATTCTAATTTTTTTTTCTAATTTAAATTACTCACTAACCCTAAACTCAAAACTAATTATTTAATTATATTTTAAATTTTACTAGGGCCCTAAAAGAATAAGTCTAAACCTCTTTTATTTTATTCACCCTCTCCTTAGGTTCATCACCCTTTTCCTTCTTGATATATTTCCCATTTAAAACCCATGACTTAAGAGTGTGTAGGATTAAAAGGGCACCCTAGGATCAAACACATCTAAACCCTTGATTTTAAATTTGCCCTAAAGTTTGCCCTAACTTCCTTACTTCTTTCTTTCTTATCATTTGGAGCCTTCCCTCTTATTTTCCTTCTTTTTATTTTCTTTTCTCCTCTCATTTACTTTGTTTGATCTTTTGCAAGTGGAAGAGGGTTGATTTAAGGATTGAAATGTATTGTTGTGGATAACTTATCTTTACTTATTCATTTATTTTTGTTTAATACAAACATTCTTATTTTATTTTGTTTTGTTTTAAAGGAGTGGGCGGATCTGTGGAGGAGGGGTGGTGGAAAGGGCTCGCGTGGAGGAGAGGCGGCTGTAGTGGTGGCCGCGTGGGAAAGGGCAAGGGGACAGGCGGCGGGGACATCCGGCGGGATAGAAGGGGGACAGTGCTGGGAAGAGGGACGGCGCAGGCGGAGAGGCTGCGCAGAGGTGGCGGCAGCGGTTTTGGGGCCGTGGGCGGGGGTGCTGAGGGGTGCGGCGACCAATAGGGGAGTAGGGGGAAGCAGGTCGGATGCGGCGTGGGGGTAGGTCCCTTAGTGGCCGAGTCTGTGGGGGGGTGCAGCGCCCCTCCATGGGGTTACAGGTGTGCGGCGGGTTTGGGGGCCGAACCCCCCTGGCCCATATTATTATTATTTTTATTCAATTCGTATAAATAAAAAACAGTATTTGAATATTTGGTTTTTTTTTTTGCTTGTAAAATTTTATTAAACGCATATATATATATATATATATAAAAAAAAAACGTATATATATATATATATATATATATATGATGTATATAATATTCATATATTGTATAATATGTAAAATTATTACCGTTGTTTTTAATATTGGAAGTGTATACTTGTTAACATCGATATTGATTTATAGTATAAGCCCTTACAAGTAGATTATAAATAGTGTATTGCATCTATTCAGCTGTTATCAAAATAATAATGTATGGATTATTCCTTTACAAGAAAAGAAGAAAATCTCATGAATTTAAATTTCCTTTGGCAAGATGTAAATAGCAGATTTCTATTTACTAATTCTATGACTAATGAGCCCATATTTTTCTAGTAACTTGCATTTCTTTCAAAATGAAAATGGTTCCATAGTTCCATAAGAAATTAAAAAAGAATTAACTTTCATGCTTTCAATTATAGAACATAAACTCCCAACCCCTTTAATTCTCACAAATGAAAGAAGGTGCAAGAGAAAACACAAAATGGAATTAGCAGATTTCATTTATTAACATAAGGCTATCAACATTCCAAGAGATAAAGGGCTAAGGTAACCACTTTACCAACTACCCCTATATATATCTTGTTTTCTTCTTTGTAAAAGTGATACAACAAACAAAATTACATGAAGTTACAAAGATATTTTTCATTGGAACATTTAGCTAAAATCTTTCATTTCCACAAGCTGAGATTAAAAGAGTGATATCTTCCCAAATGTGCAACCAACTCCTTCAAGAGTTTCTATTACAAGATATTTTTATAAGTTGGGAGAGTGCTTTATCAATTAATCACCATACCTCAAAACTTACATGTAAATGTAAGATATACAAAATGGAGAATTTTACAAGGAGATGAAACTAAATCTCATAGCCATGATCCAAAGGAGTCACAATACAGATAGGTCTTCCAATAAGGAGAGATAAGAACAACAAGAGCCCAAAATGACACCAAATCCAACTTGAGAGCCATCTTCTATGCCTTCCCAAAACCATGCAAGGAGAAAGAAAAGAGCTTGTTTGCCACCCAACCATAGGCATCATCACATGCCTATCCCAAGGTTGGGATGCATGCTAGCCTCCCCCAAGCCCATGGGAAAGAGGATAGCTACCAAAACTTGCACAAGGTGGAGGGTAAAACAACAATGAAACAAGCACACAAACATAAAGTTCACAACAACACAAGACTCCAATTTACAAGGAGGAGAACCCATGTTCATCCTCAAAATGGGGAAGAGAGGAGAAAGTTCTCCAAAGTTATGCATCACTATTATTTGCACAATAACACATCTTCATATCCTCCTTATTGCTCCTTATTCAAAACAAGACCCTCCTTATTCCTCCCCCTTTTCTCCAAATCCTCATTGGAAGGATTTTCAAACCCCAAAAGGGGTTTCCTTACCAATAATGGGGAAGAGGATTCAAGCCAAATGAATCAACTTCCCCACCTCAACCATTGAGGGGAAAAAAATAATAAGACTCCTACAAGGCTTGTCCATCAAGCCTTGAGGATTGAGAGGGAAAATTCCTCTCTCTTCCGCCACACTCCAAAACTCCATCATGCCATATGATGGAGGGAGTAAAGAACACAGAACAATAACCCAAACTCAACATATACAAATAACAGTTTCAAGCAACCAATCTAATAACTAAAAGGAAAGACAACATAACAAAAAGAACATGAGAGCCTACCTCAAGGAAAGCTCTCTAAAAAGCTTTCCAACTTCAAGTTTTTTCCACTTTTCACTCCAAGCAAAGCACCAAGCTCGAAATCACCCAAGTATCCAAGCAAAAATCCCCAAAAAAAAGGTTCCTTCCATTTCCCATGAATGAGAATTAGAAAAGGAGCAAACAAGCATCCTCAAAAATGAGGGGGTGACATGTGTCACCTCTCTCCCTCCTCATGGTCAAAGATGACAAAACAAAAGAGAGAAAGGGTAAAATTATCTTTTTGCCCTCTTCTCCCAAATTCCCTTAAATGTTAGCAAGACAAAACTAGTGGAACTTTTGATAAACACACAAATCCACATCCCTTACATGGATGTGACAAAACAAGGGGTAGAAAGGGAGGGAAAACTCCCTCTAGTATTGAAAACAAGCCCTCCCTACCCATTAGGTAGGGTCCAAGGGCTCATTTTTGTGATAGGGGGACTCCCAAGCTACAAAGTGGTCCCCAAAAATGCCCAAAATACCCTAATTTCGGGTTTTGCATTTTTGGCACAAGGGTAGAGGGTATGGGGACCACCCAAGAATCTCACATGTGACCCTAAACCCTTGTGATTAAGTGACACATTAACATAATCAACAATTTAAAAGAAAGAGGAGTTATTAACTCCCAAAACAAGTTTACAACTTTACTAGCAACCTTAAACAAAAATTAATAATTCAAAACACAATACATTACATACATTGGGGTCACTCATAGTGCCCAAAATTAATAATCATCTATCCTAAGGCTTCACACAGTGAACATGGTTAGGACTCAGCCCGTGGGCTACTTGTGCAAGATTGAGTAGTTGGCCTGAATCTCACGTTCTCCTGTAAACCTGTCACCTGCACACTCATTGCACACATTAACCGCACATGTCCGATACAATATAATTAAATGACATAGTAAGATATCAATGCATGCTAAACTAACCTAACATCCTACTGAAATCAAGATGCGACAACGTGCACAATTATATTCCAAAAGTTAGACAAGATGATAAAGTGACATATAATCCCACCATGCAACAACTATCCATCAATATAATTAGGTTCCAACCACATCATATTCATTAGTTTCCATGTCATAACCAGAAAATGCGACAATAAAGAAATTAGGCTAAATTGGCGCTATACGCCTGAATGTCACACATGTCTAATAAAATCAAATATCTAAATATAATGTCCAAGATATCACCAATCATTGTCAAAACATGTCTATGAGCAAATAAACAACAAGCTACTGAGCTATAAAAAGTGTGGGCACTACATCCCCCTCTACTAAAATTAGACTTCCTCCTGGAAGTCATTGAAAGAGGTAGGGATATCTAGCCCTCAAAGGTATCACATCCTCCTAGGTAGCTGCTGTCTTGTCGTACTGGTCCCATTGTACTCTAACTTGGTCCAAGTCTCGACCCCGAAGGGCCAACCTCCGGTGCTCTAGTATGCGTACGGGCTCCAATCTCCACTGTCCTCCATCCTCTACCTGTAATGCCGACCAATCCAAGACATGAGAAGCATCAGGTACATATCTACGTAGTACAGAAACATGAAAAACATCGTGGGCCCGTGCAAGGCGTGGTGGCAAAGCTAGGCGATAGGAAACTAGACCGATGACCTCTAAAATATCAAAAGGCCCCACAAAACGAGGCGATAGCTTAGAAACCTTTCTATAATGGATAGGACTCTTATGCGGACGAACCCTTAAGAAGAATTTGTCACCCATTGAGAAGTGACGATCAGTCCTCTTGGTGTCTGCATACACCTTTTGGCGTGCTCTGGCCTACTCAAGACGCTGTCTAATCAACACAACCTACTGCTCTAAATCCTGAAGATAGGCTGGTCCCAGAATGATCCTGTCATCTAGTCTATCCCAACTCAAAGGTGTCCTGCAAGGTCGTCCATACAAAGCCTGGTAAGGAGCCATACCAATGGAACTATGATAACTGTTGTTGTAGGCAAACTCAACTAGATGCAAATAATCTTCCCATTTCCTCTGTTGATCCATGACATACATTCTCAACATGTCCTCTAACACCTGATTAACCCTCTCTGTCTACCCATCTGTCTCTGGATGATAAGCTGAACTGAAATTGATCTGAGTACCCAGAGCAGCCTGAAAGGAAGTCCAGAAAACTGAAGTGTAGATAGTATCCCTGTCATTGATGATGGTCTTCGAAATCCCATGCAACCTAACAATGTCCTCCATAAATACCTTGGCAATGGCCTGTGCATTATAGGTGACCTTGGTTGGTGAAAAATGGGCAACCTTGGTCAACTTATCCACGGTGACCATAATGGCGTCATGGCGATAAGATGACATAGGAAGTCTGACTATGAAGTCCATGGAGATCACATCCCATTTCCACTCGGGAATATCATGAGGATGTAAAAGTCCTGCAGGATGAGAATGCTCTACCTTGACCCTCTGACACTCAAGGCAACGTGCAACAAAATCTGCTATGTCCCGTCAAAGACCTGGCCAATAATATAACTCCCTCAAATTGGCATGCATTTTCTTCACTCCTGGATGTGCCGCATATGGGGCTCGATGAGCCTCTGAGAGGATGAAGCTACGCAGATCACCTGACTTAGGCACGTAGATGCGCCTGTGGAATCGAAGCAAACCATCTGTCTCTAAAACACACCCTGAATATCTGCCCTCTAAAGAACCCTAAGATTCTAACATCTGTTTAGCCCCCTCATAAAATCTGTCCTCTGGAAGGTGCTCAAGAATCCTGCCTCTCAAATCCGACTGAAGAGTCAAAGAAGCAAGCACATGTCGTCGTCGACTAAGTGCATTTGCAACCACATTTTCCTTCCCTTTGATGTACTGAACCTCCATGTCATACTCACATAGGAACTCCATCCAACGTTGTTGATGAGTGTTGAGGTTTGGCTATGAGAAGATATGCTGCAAACTCCGGTGGTCTGTCCTCAAAATGAAAGGCCTACCCAAAAGGAAATGTCACCAACGCACTAGAGCATGTACAACTGCTGCAAGCTCCAAGTCATGAGTAGGATAATTAAGCTCATAGTCCTTGAGCTTACGGGACTCAAAAGCAATAACCCGACGCTCCTGCATAAGAACTACTCCCAAACCCTCTAGTGATGCATCAGTACACACAACAAAATCCTCTGTCAGGTCTGGAACTGCTAAGATGGGCGCCGTGGTTAACCTTTCCTTAAGCAACTGAAAGGCTTGCTCACATTTCTCTGACCAATCAAAGTTCTTCCCTTTCCTCTGAAGAGAAGTAATAGGGTGAGCAATCCTAGAAAAAGTCCTGTACGAACCTGTGGTAATAACCTGCTAAACCCATGAAACTCCTCACCTCAGTAACTGATGTGGGTGTTAGCTAGTCCAAGATAGCCTGTATCTTAGAGGGATCTACGGAGATACCTCACCTGAAATGATATGACCCAAGTACTGAATCTCTGTCTGAAAGAAGCTGCATTTTTCTAAGTTCCCATACAACTTCTGCTCTCGCAAAGCCTGAAGTACCTGTCTCAAATGCTCCTCATGCTCCTCCTCGAAACGAGAATAAATCAATATGTCATCAAGGAACACCAAGACAAAGCGATCCAGAAATGTCCTGAACACTCCATTCATGAGGCTCATGAAGACAACTGGGGCATTGGTCAAACCAAATGGGACCACTGTAAACTCATAATGCCCATAACGTGTGTGAAATGCTGTCTTATGAATGTCTGCATCTGAAATGTGCAACTGATGATACCCCGACTTGAGATCGATTTTGGAGAACACTCTCGCTCCCCGCATCTGATCAAACAAGTCATCAATCCTAGGGAGCAGATAACGGTTCTTTATTATGACTTTATTGAGCTGCCTGAAGTCTACACAAAGCCTAAGAGAACCGTCCTTCTTTTTCACAAAAATGACTGGCGCTCCCCAAGGAGATACCCTAGGACGAATGAGACCCTTATCTAATAACTCCTCTAACTGAATCTTGAGCTCATGAAGCTCTGGGGTCGTCATCCAATAAGGTGCCCTAGAAACTGGTGCTGATCCAGGTACTAAATCAATGGTGAAATCCACCTCTCTGCGGGGTGGTAGCCCTGGAAGCTCGCCTAGAAATACCCTCAATACTACATGATATCTAAGGGTGAATGCTCTAGAATGCTCTTAGATCGATCGCTGATGGTGATAGCAAACAACTGACAACCCTTACGCATGCTCCACTTGAGTTGCTTAGCCGATATCATGCACAAGGAGATAGGTCTCTGCATCCCTGATATAACAATTACACTCCCAAGATCATCCTAACACTCAATGACCTTATTTATGTAATCCACCTTAGCTCGATGAGACTCGAGCCAATCCATACCCAGAACTACCTGATAGGAACCTAGAGGGATAACTCGGAGGTCAAGAGTAGTGGAAAAGGCTCCTAAATCAAGTACGCAACTCTCCACATACGAGTCCACGGCGAGTTTGGCCCCAGAGGCCAACACAACCTACCAACTATCTGATTGCCTTAGCCACCACTAGCTCACATTAGTCCACTATAGAAGGTGATATAGAGGAATGTGAAGCACCTGAATCAAAAAGTACTGAGATAGAAATACCCCTGATAGTACCTATCGTCTCAATAATTGTGGCCTGATGCTCAGCCTGGCGGTTGTCAACTATTGCATATACACGATGAGCGTGTCCTACATCACCCACCATCTGCTCGGATCTAGCAGCTCTCTATGCATCCATGGTATTGGGTTTGTGTGGGCACATGTGCACATAGTGGTCTAGAGATCCACAAATAAAACAACCTCCTGTACCCCTCTGAGATGGGGTCCCTCCTGTACTCTGGTGTACTGATCCTGCTGGTCCAACCCTAGCAGACTGCTGAGTGCGAGTTGGTTGTGTCTGCTGACTACCCTACCTCCTATCTCTGGCTCCACTAAAACCACCTCTAGAGAGACCTCTCTGGAATCCCTATGTCTTTCTAGCCCCCTGCTGCGGGTGGCCCTGCTACTGTGTCTGTCGCTGTGGGTGTGGTGGAGCCCTCGTGGCTGCTGGCGGAGGCCAAAATCCTCCTCTAGGGGGTGGTACAGTACCTCGTGACCTCTAACTTTGGAAGGCCTGTATTCTCTCCTGAAACTTGTTCTTGTTCCTATCACAATGCTCCTGTGCCTTGGTCCTGTTCTCCTCAGCTAAGTAAACCTTCTCAACAGCCTTCTCAAGTGTGGGAGGAGATAACATCCTAACTGCTCCTGCTATGTCTGCATTGAACCCTCGAATAAACCTGTTAACCTGTAATTTCTCATCTTGCAGGTAATCTACATACTGTAGAAGATCCAGGAACCTGCTCTCATACTGCGCTACTGTGCCAGATCCCTGTCGTAAGTTGTGAAACTCGTCGATCCTCTTCTGAAAAAAAATGCTCTGACATATAATGCGCTCTGAAACACTCCTCGAACAACTCCCAAGTCACTGTCTCTCGAGTCAGATGGAGCTTCTGCTCCTCATTCCTCCACCAAACACCTGCTGCGTCTCGGAGGAGGTGTATGGTGAACCTCGCCTTGACGTTGCTCTCGTAAGCGTGTAAGCCAAAACAACTATCCAAACTAAGGAGCCATGACTCAGCCCCAAAGCCATCTATAGAGCCGGTATAAGTGGGCGGCTGCAAACGAAGAAGATCCCTGATCACACTGCATGTATCTCGATCATGGCGATGTAGTCCAACAGGGGAAGGGGGTCGCCTATCCTCGAATGGTCCCTCGAGACTGTGTGATCGGCTACGACGGAATGAGGCTACCCTCTTGTGATGAACGGAAGGGATGCGTGACCTCTCCTGCCTCGGTGTATCGTGCTCTAGCAGCTCCGAATGCGCGTCCTCGCCTATCGGCTCCTTGTCTCCCAATGGTGTCCTCCACTCTCATCTCTTACGGCTATGGTAGGCACTGCCTCCACAACGCCTATCAGGCTGGCGCAAGGCGTCTAATATCCGAGGCCCAAAATTGGGCGCCGATGGATCCTACATAGATGCACTATGCCCCATACCTCTAGCTGATCATCCCTCGCTTGGGTGCCATCCTGCGCATGAGGTGAACGAGACATTTATTAATTTAAAATTCAATGGTGATGGATGTTTTATTTTAACTATTTATTTTTATTCATTTAGTTAATTTTGTGTTGTTAAAATTAACATTAACCATTTTAACTAATTACCCAGTGGTCCGCGAGTTCGAACCCCAAGCTCTGATACCAACTGTAATGCCCCATCTGGGACACCGAAAAACGCACCAAACAGGCTAAAATTTCAGGTAAATTTTTTTTTGAAGTGTTTAAATTAATACTGATACATCTCTTAAACTCTTTCTTGATTACTAATTTTATACCATTCTAATTTTTTTCTAATTTAAATTACTCACTAACCCTAAACTCAAAATTAATTATTTAATTATATTTTAAATTTTACTAGGGCCCTAAAAGAATAAGTCTACACCTCTTTTATTTTATTCACCCTCTCCTTAGGTTCATCACCCTTTTCCTTTTGATATATTTCTCAATTAAAACCCATGACTTAAGAGTGTGTAGGATTAAAAGGGCACCCTAGGATCAAACACATCTAAACCCTTGATTTCAAATTTGCCCTAAAGTTTGCCCTAACTTCCTTACTTCTTTCTTTCTTATCATTTGGAGCCTTCCCTCTTATTTTCCTTCTTTTTCTTTTCTTTTCTAAGGATCTCTCATTTACTTTGTTTGATCATTTTGCAAGTGGAAGAGGGTTGATTTAAGGATTGAAATGTATTGTTGTGGATAACTTATCTTTACTTATTCATTTATTTTTGTTTAATACAAACATTTTTATTTTATTTTGTTTTGTTTTAAAGGAGTGGGGCGGATCTCTGGAGGAGGGGCGGTGGAAAGGGCTGCGTGGAGGAGAGGCGAGCAGGGAGGCCGCGCGGGGAAAGGTGCGAGGGGACAGGCGGTGGAAGGCAGAAGGGGGACAGTGCTGGGCGGAGAAGGGATGGTGTAGGCGGAGAGGCTGCGCAGCAGGTCGGGGCGGCGGTTTCGGGCCATGGGCGGGACAGGTGCTGCGGGCGGCGGCGACAGGACAGGGGCGGGGGGGAACAGGTCGGACAGCGGCGTGGGGTTCCGAGGATCCTTGGTGGGGTCTGTGGGGGCAGCAGCCCCCCGGCCCATTGGGGTGTCACAGGGGTGCGGGGTGGGGGCCGAACCCCCCCCCCAGTTACCTATTCTTTTTTAATTTAATTTCGTACTATAAAATTATTATTTTTTTTTTTCAATTCGTATAAATTGTAAAAAATCAAGTATTTGAATATTTGGTATATATATATATCCCTATCTTGTATAAATTTCCAAACGTATATATATATATATATATATATATATATATATGTATATAGATCAGTGCATAAAAAAATGAAATAACAGAATATATAAACATATATATATATATATATATATATATATATATATATATATATATATATATATAATATATATATGTGTGTAATGTGTGTATAATCTTGGAAGTTAAACTTGTTAACATCGATATTGATTTATAGTATAAGCCCTTACAAGTAAGTTAAAAACAGTGTATGCATCTATTCAGCTGTATCAAAACGAATAATGTATGGATTATTCCTTTACAAGAAAAGAAGAAAAAGAGAAATTATTTCAAGATGTAAATAGCAGATTTCTATTTACTAATTCTATGACTAATGAGCCCATATTTTTCCAGTAACTTGCATTTCTTTCAAAATGAGGTTCCATAGTTCCATAAGAAATTTAAAAAAATTAACTTACACGCTTTCAATTAAAGAACATAAACTCCCAACCCCTTTACTATCACAAACAAAGAAGGTGCAAGAGAAAACACCAAAAAAAACAGATTTCTTTTATTAACATAAGGCTATCAACATTGCAAAAGATAAAAGGGCTAAGGTAACTACTTTACAAACTAACTTTATATTTTTTTGTTTTCTCTTTGTAAAAGTGATAAAAAAAATTACATCAAGTTACAAAGAAATTTTTTGGAACATTAGCTAAAATCTTTCATTTCCACAAGCTTAGATTAAAAGAGTGATATCTTCCCAAATGTGCAACCAACCAAGAGTTTCTATTACAAGATTTTTTATAAGTTGGGAGAGTGATTTATCATTTAATCACCATAGGATCTCAAAACTTACATGTAAATGTAAATATACAAAATGGAAAATTTTTACAAGGAGATGAAACTCATTCACATAGCCATATTTCCAAAGGATCACAATGCAAGAGGTCTTCATAAGGAGAGATAAGAACAATCAAGAGCCCAAAATGCCACCAATCCAACTTGAGAGCCATCTTCTATGTCTTCCCAAAACCATGCAAGGAGAAAGAAAAGAGCTTGTTTGCCACCCAACCATAGGCATCATCACATGCCTATCCCAAGGTTGGGATGCATGCTAGCCTCCCCCAAGCCCATGGGAAAGAGGATAGCTACCAAAACTTGCACAAGGTGGAGGGTAAAACAACAATGAAACAAGCACACAAACATAAAGTTCACAACAACACAAGACTCCAATTTACAAGGAGGAGAACCCATGTTCATCCTCAAAATGGGGAAGAGAGGAGAAAGTTCTCCAAAGTTATGCATCAAAATTATTTGCACAATAAAACATCTCCATATCCTCCTTATTGCTCCTTATTCAAAACAAGACCCTCCTTATTTCTCCCCCTTTCTCCAAGTCCTCCTTGGAAGGATTTTCAAACCCCAAAGGGGTTTCCTTACCAAGAATGGGGAAGGAGATTCAAGCCAAATGAATCAACTTCCCCACCTCAACCATTGAGGGGAAAAAAAATAATAAGACTCCTCAAGGCTTGTCCATCAAGCCTTGAGGATTGAGAGGGAAAATTCCCTCTCTTCCCCCACACTCCAAAACTCCATCATACCATATGATGGAGGGAGTAATAACAAGCAAATAACCCAAACTCAACATATACAAATAACAGTCTCAAGCAACCAATCCAATAACTAAAAGGAAAGACAACACAACAAAAAGAACATGAGGGCCTACCTCAAGGAAAGCTCTCCAAAAAGCTTTCCAACTTCAAGTTTTTCCACTCTTCACTCCAAGCAAAGCACAAGCTCCAAATCACCCAAGTATCCAAGCAAAAAGTCCCTTCCATTTCCCATGAATGAGAATTTGAAGAGGAGCAAACAAGCATCCTCACAAATGAGGGGGTGACATGTGTCACCCCTCTCCCTCCTCATGGTCAAAGATGCCAAAACAAAAGAGAGAAAGGGTAAAATTATCTTTTTGCCCTCTTCTCCCAAATTCCCTTAAATGTTAGCAAGACAAAACTAGTGGCACTTTTGATAAACACACAAATCCACATCCCTTACATGGATGTGACAAAACAAGGGGTAGAAAGGGAGGGAAAACTCCCTCTAGCCTTGAAAACAAGCCCCCCTACCCATTAGGTAGGGTCCAAGGGCTCATTTTTGTGATAGGGGGACTCCCAAGCTACAAAGGGGTCCCCAAAAATGCCCAAAATACCCTAATTTCGGGTTTTGCATTTTTGGCACAAGGGTAGAGGGTGTGGGGACCACCCAAGGGTCTCACATGTGACCCTAAACCCTTGTGATTAAGTGACTCATTAACAAAATCAACAATTTAAAAGAAAGAGGAGTTATTAACTCCCAAAACAAGTTTACAACTTTACTAGCAACCCTAAACAAAAATTAATAATTCAAAGCAAAATACTTTACATACATTGGGGTCACTCATAGTGCCCAAAATTAATAATCATCTATCCTAAGGCTTCACACAGTGAACATGGCTAGGACTCAGCCCGTGGGCTGCTTGTGCAAGATTGAGTAGCTGGCCTGAATCCCACGTTCTCCTGTAAACCTGTCACCTGCACACTCATTGCACACATTAACCACACCTGTCCGATACAATATAATTAAATGACATAGTAAGATATCAATGCATGCTAAACTAACCTAACATCCTACTGAAATCAAGATGCGACAACGTGCACAATTATATTCCATATTCCAAAGGTTAGACAAGATGATAAAGTGACATATAATCCCACCATGCAACAACTATCCATCAATATAATTAGGTTCCAAGCACATCATATTCATTAGTTTCCATGTCATAACAAGAAAATGCGACAATAAAGAAATTAGGCTAAATTGGCGCTATACGCCTGAATGTCACACATGTCTAATAAAATCAAATATCTAAATATAATGTCCAAGATATCACCAATCACTGTCAAAACATGTCTATGAGCAAATAAACAACAAGCTACTGAGCTATAAAAAGTGTGGGCACGAACAAGATTTGTGTGTTAGCCCACCCAATTATTCCATGAATAAGTTCTTTAATTTCTTCTTGGTTCTTACTTTCTAACTTGTACCAGTTAGGGTGTAAGGTATGGGTTTTGGTAGTATTATGGAGCAGTTCATGGGAACTTGAGGCATGGGTATAGTTTTCTCTAGTGATCATACGTTTTGTTTCTTCTGGAAGCACAACCAATGAGATAGGGGGAGGGGGAGCTGGGTGAGAGGGGAGTGAATCAATGTCTTTACAAACTTTTATTCCAGTCATCTTTATGCATTTATCAAACCATCGTCATATGAGAAATGCCAACTTAGTTAAGCAAACCATCAAGCAATATAACAACCATCCACATGAGCAAGAAACAAAAGAGAACACATGAACATTTTATTTATGTGGGAAACCCTCAAGGGGAAGAAAATCCATTGAACTTTTCTTACATAATTTTTTTTTTCAAGATTTAGTTAAGCACTAACCCCTAATTTATCTATCACCAACTAGACTTTAACAAGCACCAACTTACAAGGAGGCACCAACCGCCTAATTTATTAGGCACCAACCCGACTTTAATAAGCACCAACTTGCAAGGAGGCACCAACCTCCTAGGGTTTTAGTGAAGCACCAACTCCACAAGGAAGACCAAGCACCAACTTAGCCACCTAAGAATGGTTTCCACCTCTCCTTGTTATCTCAACAAATGATGAATTGCTTTTCTCTTCTTTATCTTCTTCTCTTCTTCTTCTTTCTTTGCTCTCTATCTCTAATGCACTCAGACCTCTAACACACACTCTGATCCTCAAACATCAAAAGAAGTTCATACTCTTGTTCAGTTGCTCTTGGGGATACACAAAACTGCCCTTCTTGCTTACTCGCTCATCTTCTTCTTTACTAGGTCATAGGCATGCTCAAAGCTGATATTAATCACCAATATGATGTTCTTCATAGGCTCATTACAATCCTCATATGGTTTACAAGACCTTATTCATCCCTTACCTCAACCTCTAGCTTGCACTTTTCTCCATGCACTTCACTAGCTCAAATAGGCCAAAACTGCCTTACACACACACACACCTGTATTTGAGCAAAAACACCATATAGGTCGGCCATATGCACTTAGGTCAGCCATCATAGACTAAAAGGAATCCGATAAACATGGAGTAATCAAAACATAAGCTTCTTCTTAGTTTTTATGAATAAATCATCATAGTGTTGCTCCTCTTCTCTTCTTATTCCCCTATATACCTTTTCAGCTTCATCTACCCTTATAACTGATTATGTAACTCTTCACTTCTTATGAGTCGGCTCTTCAAAGATCTTTCATTAACTAGTGTACTTTGGCCTTCCATTTCAATTCGATGCATACGTGTTGCACATTGGCTGCACTCTAGCTAGGTTTTGGTTGTATTGTGGCTACGTAGTGGCTCTATTCTCCATTCTATGAATTTGATAAAACCAAAAACTCATTTTCTTTCTAAATATTCCAAACCATGACTTGAAACTTCACCAACATACCTAAAACAACATGCATAACCTTTTTCCATCCTCACATTTGCATACTTGCTCTCTACACCTTGGTCTTCACGCTTGAATAGACCTTGAAACTAACTTACATACCTTTGACCATGCATTCTAAACCATGTTTCCATACTCAAACACTACATGCATGTATGCGTTCATCTCATCAAGTACCATGCTCAAACCTTCTCACAAGACCCTTTTGCCTTCACATTTTCTTCAAATTCTCCCTCTCTCTGTACTCAAAATGACCTCACAAACAACTGACATCCACCATGTAGACCTTGACATCATCATTAGGCATCATTTGACATCAATGACAACTCACACCAAACTCTCCAAGACATCCTTTAGCATCATCAAGATACAACTCAAATTTGACATCAATGAGAACAACTACTAGTTCTTTGAGCATCAACAAACTCAAACAATCTCTTCGCGACCTATGACATCAACCATGACATCATCCTCTTGACATCAATGACGACATTTCAACACCTATTTATGCAGTGGGGACTACATCTTAGCTATCTTAGACCATTTTAACGCCTTGGCCCGATCTCCATTGGCATCTTAGGAAGAAGGTTTGTCTTTGAGATGGATTCAACAATGCTAGAGATAGAAGGGATTTGGTCTGATAGCTCATTGACAGAGAGAGAAAGGTGTTCAAATTTTTTTGCAATCTCTCTCTAAGTTTTATGGGTCTCTTTGGACCGGACTAGAAAATACTAAATCTCTTTCTATAGAATTAGAGACTATAGTATTTAAAGAATCTCAGTTCTTACAAGTATTAGTAATCTCAGGGATCTGAGTACTATCAACAAAGTCTATTTTTGAAACTTTTTTGAAATGGAGTCTACCTTTTTCTCTAGAATCTTGATGGCAGGTTTAATATCTCCTCTTTGAAATTGAGATATTGCAATTACGTTTTTCTCCATTTCTTCCAAATTTGCATATTGTTTTTGTGTCTTGGTTGCTAAGGTCTTGGTGGCCTTGATATTCCAATTTAGAAGATGAGCAAACTCAAATTGATCAATCTTTGAATTAAGTTGTTGTGAAACTAGTATTGTCTTCTAAAGAATATGTGATCAGTGTAGAATTCATGATCCTCTTCTATGGGGAATCCATCTTGATCTTCAAGAGGCTTAGTTGAGGATTCACCTTGAGTATTTATCCTTTTAGACTTGAGGAAAAATTCTACCCTTGTAATGGTTTTAGAGAAAAATTGTCTTATGTTCATATTAATTTTTGGACCATCATTTGGCACAAATCTCGCCTAGATCAATTTCTGGCATTGGTTACACTAGAGGTGATATGTGTTTGGATCATGAACAAGTGTAGGATGATCGCAGACAAATAATTTTTCTTTTTTCTTATCCTTTCTAGGTTCAGTCATAAATGATTGTGTGGATGAGGATCTAGACAAGGATCTTCTAGAAGATGATGGACAGAAGAAAGATCCGGGCTATATTCTTTGATTCTTTTACCCCAGTGGCTGATTAAACACATGCCAAAGCATCTTGAACACAGGTGGTAGAAATGGTCTATTCTTTTGGTATCTTAATCTCAGACCAGGGGAAACCTCTGGTTGGATTTTTGTGAGGTTAAGTCAGCGTGCATAATAATGTTGCTTCCTTTTGATGGACAATGTTTAACAATTGGGTGTGTTGTGTTTGTTAATATGAAAATGACACTATAGAATATATATAAATGACCGGGTCCAAGCTTCATGTTAAGACCAGTAGTTTTTATGTAAAGTTTTAGGACTTGCTTCAGAAGATTATTAGCATGTATTAAAATGGGAAAATTTGGGAACTCATTAAAGTGAATAGGTCTAGATGACATGCTAGTTTGTAGTGCAGCTATCAAACAATGTGTAAAACTATGGTGTCTAGTATCAAGTAATTCTTTCATGATTGTGTCATTTCCACTTACACACTTGGCTTTATGTCACTGCTTCTTACATACTTGTTTTTGCACACATGAGCCAACAACTAACAGTACTAACACCATTCAAGTTGGTCATGTCTTGTAAGTTATGTTTCTTTATGAAGGGCCTATGATGTCATGTCATTCATGGGTCACCATGGATCCATTAAGCATTGAGTTGTACTATTATCATACTATTATTCTTAGCAATGCTATGTTATGAGAGTATTCGTAAGATGAGATGATGTGGACACATGCAAGTTTGCCAAGTTGACTAATCAGTTTGCGACAAGTGGAAAAATGGTGCAAAAATAAGTTTTGGGGGGTTTGATTTTCTCCTCGGTCTTTGACGCTAATGTTTGGACAAGTAGACCCCACTATTTGTTGACTGGGGGCCCTCCGCTAGGTTCGACACACTCTTTTTACGGATGGGTGCCTTTGCCTCCTATTCTTCATATTAGCATTGAGACAACTTATCATATATGTGCCATATTTTCTAGCCCGCCATGCACGTGGGACTAGATTGTTGCATTTTTAATAAACTATGCATTGCTCGCATTAGCCACATTTGTAGCTCACTCTGCCACACATTTGCCACATTGCCTTGCCAACTCACAGTGCCACATTGCCTTGCCAACTCGTAATGCCACATTGTATACACGTTATAGCCTTGAGCACGTCGCATATTTGCCACATATTACCACAACGCACCACATGCCAACACAAAGTATCCCACATATAACCTATGGACCACGCTTGGCAACAAAAATGACTTTCAAGCCACTTATAATATGCCACATCATTTAATTTAAACCACCTTACCCATTAAAACCCACTACATGTAGGATAAAGGGATTAAAAAAGGCAAGTGTATGTGCATTGTATGGTGGAGGCGCTAGAAATGGGAATTGAACCCGTGACCTGGGCCAAAAGAATATGTGCCCCAGCTAACCCCCCACTTATTTCTAAGTGCTATATAAAGTGCTTAGTGGTATTTGAAGGGTACTCTTTGGATGATTGTGTATAGTCCATAAGGAGTAGTTTTTGTATGTTGGCATTTTTTCGCCCATTTAGAGGCATTTTCAGTTTGTTTGCAGAGTTGGAGAGTTGTTCAAAATTATCAGACGCTCTGCCTCAATTTTGTAATTTCCCGATTGGTGTTCATTTGATGTCGTTATGAAACTTTTTCGACAACTTTTGACATAAAACAAGGAGAAATTGATCTTGCAAATGCTACAGGAAGGTGGAAGACATTTTTTGATTGAGTTCGGAGTTTTTTGAAGGTCTGTTAAGCATATTTTTGCAGGTTTCTTATTTGTAAGTTTTAATAACTATACTTTCAA
This sequence comes from Taxus chinensis, assembly GCA_019776745.2. Lineage (NCBI taxonomy): Eukaryota > Viridiplantae > Streptophyta > Pinopsida > Cupressales > Taxaceae > Taxus > Taxus chinensis. The sequence goes on along the minus strand of CM034149.1, from coordinate 135,728,354 downwards.
ATTGATTTATAAATGGATCAAATGGTGTTATAAGCTATCCCGGAGATGTAGCCCAATCAGCGGGTGAACTCCGTTATCAATTTGAAGGTTGTGTTCATTTTTGCCTTTGTCTATTAAGATTATTTGCATATTTAAATCAAATTTTTAATTGATCTTGGGTGCAATTATAACACTTTCACACATTTTCAAAAAAATCGTATTTTAATCCTTTTGATCGTGCAAACAAAAAACAACTAATGAAATTGAAATCATATTTTCGATTCAGTTTTGGAACACATTTAAATCAGTTTTGGATCAAATTTTAATCAATTCCTATTTATTAATTTGGGGAAAATGATTATTTTAAAAGGATCTGTTTTGGTAAACTTTTTAATACACGGGATCATTGTTAGTTTAGGGATCACTTATGAATATTACTCCTTCGTATGTTAGTCAATATATTAGATATTATTTATATCATTGATGTTGATGTTTATTTACTTTTATATGACTAACATTCTTTTTTGAAGTAAGTGATCATTTGGAACATTCCTCAACTCAAAAGAGTGGCATATTGTGGGGTTTTCCAACACATTCATACAAATTACAAATAGAGTGCTTCAGATGACATCGTATGATGACATTCACACAGTTATTTTAACATTTTACAAAGCTTTGACAAATACTAAATTATGACATTTACACAAAATTATGGCTTGTATCATGAACATTTACAAATTAGCTATGTCACAGGCTCAAATACACACATGGTGGCTTCACATAACATGCCCAGGGGCTATAGTTGGCTCACATAGTAGGCTTGATTTCTATAGTTTTCTTATATACAACATTTTCATCCCTTACATTTGACATCAGGGGCATACAAGGGTACACTTCTCATGCTTTAATTTCAATTTATGTAATTTTACTAATAATTATGAGCATCTTGATTGGACATTAATACGTGCTTTTGCATGTGGCACAGATGTTCACCTGTGACAAATACAATGAGGGAACACACATTCCAATTTGGCACATGCCTCATCCATTTGGGAGGTTTGCGTTTACAATTTATTGAACATTGTTTACACTTTCCTAGAACAGTTTTATGTGAAGAACAAAACCAACCGATGGTTTTGTCTAAAGCTGACATTTTAGTCCACACATGCAACGAATACTTTTTCAAATGCACAAGTTAGCTGAGTTGACCTAGGGTCAATTGAGCGAAAACGGTTTTCGCAACAATCACATATAAAAGCACAATCAACTCACCCCATTCAAAGACCTCATCCTTTACATCTTTGGGCTACTTACGAGATCACAGCAAAGCACCCAATTGCAAAATCACTCTTTAAATCACATCAACTAGCTACCAAGTCTAAGTACATCTTGTATGGTTGTCCTAAGTCATTATCACGTGCTACAATCTAAACCCAAAATCATGATCAAGTGTCGAAGGCCATTTTAAGATCTTGCCAACACATTGTTTATTGCACATTCACACACATTCAAATGGAGGAAGAACTATGTAAGGCTTGACCCCTCTTCAGAGTATTGGTACATAGTACAATGCTCATTACACCATGGAGTTGGGGTGGAAAGTAGTCAGACATAATTGGACTAATCCATTTTTCAAGGTTACAAGAGAATGTTAGGGTTTTGAAGAAGCCCTAATTAGTCACAAAAGTGAGATTGTAGACATCAAAACACAAAATATGGAGCTAAAGACAAAAGATCACAATGTCAAAACTAGATTCAAATTTAGCTCTTCATAGGAAAAAAATTCCCAAGTAGGACAAATCTACCGAGGCAAATTTTTCCAGTACAACCGAATTCATCCTCTGTACACTACCAGAACATCCAATTTCACACAAATCTAGATTCCTTCTTGCACAACCCAGACCTATTATCAAAGTTGTCAGATCAACATATAAACACAATCAATCAATGCAATCTATTTTAACCCTAAACCATAATTTTAATTATCTAACTTTCTAGAGTTTGAACATTTGATATAATTGAAAAATACATGATTTATGATCTGTAGGTTTACTACAATTTAGTATTTCTAGTTCTGAATCATATTACACAATATTTATCTTAATTAACAAAAAGCCTACTTTCGATATTACAACAAGAATCATCTATTTTGTATGGCAACTCTATCTCATAACCATTCGCCGCAATTTTTCTCAAGACTTTACATGGTCAAATCATTTTCCTCTTCAACTATCACACATTCCTCTCAAGAACCTCTCGTTGCACAACTATGCAAGAAACATGTCACCTCTTCTCATCCGTGTGTTGTTTGTATTACACATTACTATTTTCGAACTATATACACACTTATTGATGTACATCTTTAATGTATTGTGTTAAGTCTCTTGTTTTACTCCTCCCTTTCTCTTCCTTGATGTCACATGATTCTTCAAGACCTCTTGGAGTTGGTCCATAAACTATCTAAAAAGGTGACTTCCTAGTGCTCCTATTCAAAAGGCCATTGTATGCAAACTCTATCTACACAAGGACTGAATCCCATGTTTTCACCTTCTCTCTAACCAAACATCTACACAAATTGGCAAGGCTTTTATCAACAACTTTCTCCTAGCCATCCATTTGTGGGTGAAATACAAAACTAAAATGCAGCCTAGTGTTCAACTTCTTCCATAATGTGTCCAAATATAACTCACAAGCAATAAAATGAGTTGTATAAAATCTATCAACAACAAAAATATAGAATCGTGACCCTTTTCCAATCTAATCAAACCCAAAACAAAATCCATACTTGCCCCCATGATCTTTCAAATACTAGAAGTGGTTAATACAACCTTGCATTGTGCCTCTTACTCTTTACCAATTAGCAAAAACATCTATGTACGTATCTACACATCTATAGCCATACACGGCCACTAATATCTCCCACTTAACTGTACTACAATATTATCCATATGAAAGTGATCATCCAATCCTTGGCAATGTTTCTCTTGGATTAGATTCTCTTGCATTGACCCTTCAAGTATGCACAACGACATCCTTTGATCAACACTTGATTGGCTTTGCACATACTCTTCATACCTCTTTGAAATCTTCATCTTATGGGTAAGAGTTCATAGCATCTAACCCCACAACTTCCACATGCATCTCAATCAACAAGACACATCTTCTACTTCGTGCATCTACAATTCTATTCAACTTCCCATTTTTATGCTTGAAGATAAATAAGTAACTCTACAAATATTCAACCCATTTTATGTGTGTTTGATTCAACTTACCTTTAATGTTGTTGAATTGCAATGCTTGATGGTTTGAGTAAAACACAAACTCCTAAGATAAAAAGTAGTTCCTCCAAGATCTTCAAAGCTTGCATTATGTCAAAAACTATTGATCATAAATTGAATATTTCCTTGTGGCATAATTTAACTATTCACTAAAATAGGTAATGTGCCTACCATCTTGATTAATCACAACTCTAATGGATGTCTCACTCGCATCACACACGGCCTGAAATACATTATTGAAATTAGGGAAAGCTGACACTAACTGATTTGTCAATTTCAACATCTGAAAACCATACTTTGCGTCTAATGTCCACACAAATTTGTTGTCTCCTCGTATCACCTTTGTGATTAGAACACAAATTTTGCTGAAGTCTCATGTGAACTTTAGATAGAAAATTGCTAATCCATAGAAACTTCATGCTTCAAATGTACTCTTGGGTCACGACCATTCAACTATAGCTTGCACCTTCTTAGGATCCATCTTCAATCCTACTTGACATACCACAAATTCAAGGGATACCAAATCCTTCATGAAACTGCACTTAAATTTATAAGCAACCTCTCTTTATGCAAGCACTTCTTAAAAAAATTACCTCACACAAGTAAGATCATTACACAATTTATAAAAAAAACAATAAAAGCTTTTTCTATTAATCGATGAGGAAAAGATTATAGACATCAAGACAAAGCAAGCTTACAACGAAGACTGCATAAATTCCCACAAAACATTTCAACTCCTAAGATTTATCAGAGCTGCACTCACCAACACTCAAGATTTACACAGACCCAAACTCAATTCCCTACAATGGAGCTCTAGCACAATTCACCTAAGTTACTTAGAATTCACTTCTACAAGGGTATGCATGCTTAATTGTTCTCTTCCAACTCTCTTGATCACTCTAGGATGCTTTGCATGTTCATCGCTCCCTTTGTAAAATATGATAGGGGAAATAATGATACCTTTGCAAAGCTTCCCTATCTCAATCAAATCACCGTTGATTCAATTTATCTGATTAACAAGTAATTCACTCAAAGGGGTGTTTTCGTTTGATCAAAATATACCAGGTCGTTTTGTCATCTTATTAGCAAAGAAAATGGATCAAGGCATACATGTTCTAGCACAACTGGTTTTACATTTATAGATGCAGAAGAACACGAGCCGCAAAGTGCAAAACTGCAACAAAATCTGCAGGGTGTAAACCTTCGTAAAATGTGTGTTGTTTGCACACATTTCCAATATGCAAAAACACAACTCAATAGGCAAAACAAATCTCCCAAGTCATCATGCCTCATCTCCTTTAATCCAAGTAACACTACACACGATCGTGCAAGGTCACACAAAGCTACACAAGTTTGTGCAAAAGCCTTTATTCTCCCAACTCTCTTTGTGGTCATGCATGATTGCAAGTGACCCCAGATGCTCCTGCATCAATTAAGTATACTTTACTACCCCGCAAGTGATCTCTAAGAGGGTTCTCAGGTGAATGATGGATATGGTTCATCCTGAATAGAATAGTGGGTTATAGCACATTCTTTGCTACTCTAGTAGACTATATATGTGGGAATGAGGTACATACCTTGATAGATGTGTGCAATAATTGGAAGCATTGAGAAGGTACACGGATTGGTATCTGTCTAAAATAAAGAGATCTATAAACACATGCAGAAGGCATAATCAAAAGACATTTTTTCTGCGGCGATGCTTCTCCATTTACAATGGCCTGAACCCTCTTTTCCCATGGCGGTGCCCCCTCTGCCCTCTACAACACCACCGGCATTATATAGCTGTCTAAGGGAAAGCCTTCCACACCGCGCCTGGACTGAAAAAACTCAACTTGCTGCCAGGATTGCAGGCAAATGTTGGAGCAGAAGAACAAAAATTAGGATATTAAAAAATAAATTAATAAAATCACAAACTACTGCTGGACAACAGACTACAACTAGACACAACATCTTACAATTTCTGTTGTATCCAAAAATGTTTCAGCAACATCAAAAAGCGGCCCAATCCTTTAGCAACGGCTGTTTTCCATTTTGGATGGGTTTCCAACCCAAAAAAGGGAAACAAGCCATAATCGTTCCCTTTTTTGCAACCAGGGTAGTAAGTATGGATTAGTCCAAATTAGAAGTGGCCCACCAAACTAGATTGATGTTGTCTTGGTCTTGGACGAGGGCCAAAAAGATTTGCAGTATATAACATTTATTAAAGGTGGTTTGATTCTCTTGGAGAGGACAAATATTCAATTCCTTTGAATCATACAATACCGAGTTCAGAAATTCAGATCTTTTAGTATTGAAAAGCTTTTTTCAAATTATCATCCAGAAGTTCTTGACTATCTTATTTTGTTGTATTGATTATCTCATACCATACAATGATTGAACGCCCCATCATGCTACATATCTATACATCACCAGGATATTTCTCTTGAATACTTGATTAGATAGAATTTCAGGCATTACTTCTGTAAATTCTGGGGGACCAGCCATTTTAGCAGCTGACAAATTAAAATATAGACTACCAAAATATATAGGTTGAGGCAGGCAGTTCTTGAAATTCCTTAATGGTTTTTACTGGAGGGAAAAGACTGCATCAAAATGACAGGAACCCCAACGGCATTAAGCTTCATTGAATTTTATTAAATTCAAGAGATACCTATATTTCAATCAGGGAATATCCTTATGCTTAGTTATACATATGATGGGCAAGTACAAAAAAATAATTACAATCTTCTTAATAGGCTCTGTTTCAGGCAATCACTTCACTATTAATGTAGAACACATTCATGTAGCAGCGAAAAGGAAATTAGATCCCATATATTGTAAAAATCATATTGCATGCAGATAAAATTTCAGAAAGAACCACTTTGGTCTTAACAAACATCATTTTATCATAGATAAGCAATTTTCTACCTAAAATAGTGTCAGCTTATATTAAAGCGCAACCACTTATTTATTGGTCGCTGTCCAGCTTCAGACATGTTTTTACGTAGACATGTCCAATAATGTTGTGAAGTTACCAAGTCAAAGATTCCCACTAAGGATGCTCAGTCTGACCATGCTTTAGTTCTTCCAGCATTGTAACCGTCCCTGCAAAATTCCAGACTATAGGAAGTCTTCTAATAGCGTCTGAGAAGAACCATATAATTCTGAGAACAGGAAAAGTCATGACCAATAGTATCTATTCAAAACTTCCAATAAATCGTATATAAGCTGGCAGGACCAGAAAATTTTTAGCCTGCTTATCAGACCATCCTTGTTATCATAAATCATAACTCATAATTCAACTTCACTTGAAGTATATTCCCTTCTTTTCAGATTTTCTGCAGCTTCAGTGTGGTCTCTCTCTTGCTGTTTCTCTTCCTCATTTAAGGATTACATCTCTAGACAACGCAATTAAACTAAGATAAGATTAGCAATAAAAAAAGTAGAACCATATGTTACATGCACTGAACCCTCTCAAAAATAAGATATCAAAGGTAAGAATGAAGAGCATGCCCCGCGACAAGCCTTTTACATTAAAAAACAGAGTACCCTCTATCAGGAACACACACAGAAGTAGGTATCAGGTCCTTGTATTCTGAATGAACAAATGACGACCTTTAACCACACTGATGGTTCTAAATCCAGGAACTGTAACCGCCTCCCAGTGGAATCCTGGGCTTGAAGGTAGCCGATATAGATATACATGGACAACACATGAAGTGAATACTCTGCAAACAAAATACAACAGCAATTAACACTGATTGCTAACATTACTTAAAGGATACTTTTAACCATTTTCCTCCACTCTTAGCATTGGAACACACAAACAAATCATTACAGCATGGTACAGATTTCTAAATTATTTTCAGAAATGTTGAATGTCTATCAATTGCAAAAGATGTTGGCCATTGTAAAACAAAGGCACAAGAATTGCAACCATAAAAGTAAGAAATTAGAGAGTCCTAAAAGAAGAAATTTTCCTTTGAAAAAACTTGTGCAGAAAATTAGATGGTTGATCTCTGTCAACCTTAAAGACCAATGTATAACAGACTGACAAGGTCAAACATGACCAGAAGCTTTTTTCACTGTTTTCTATTAAACTACAATACCAAAGAAACATAGACTGCAGAATTTTACAGATCTTTGGATAAGGGTTTTGACCCTTGAATCTTTAAATTTCACCAAAAAACCCATAGAAACAGATTCTCTCCGCTTGGACTGTCCTCTGATGCCAGCACTGCCAATGAATGCTATTTTTTCGAACTTCTCTCTATTCTCGAAAGAAAAAAGATTTTTTTTCCAGCAATCTTCCTCAAACCCTGGAGGCAAAAACTATGTAAAATAGATAATGAAGGGGACAGAAAAAAAACAAATTTTAACTGACCATATGACAGGTTAACTACAGAAGTAGGGTTGTAAGGCAAAGAGGGAGAGCATGTCAAATTAGGATATGGCATACATAATGCAGAGGTAGGATATGGAAAGTATGGTGCACAGAAAGAAAAAGCAGACATGTACGGTTGCAGAATGCCAAGAGATTAATTCAACCTAGCAACATGGGGTGTACGGTCTTCTAGGAAGGCATGTGATCTTTGATTGATAAAGGGACGTACGATTCAACTGCATATGATTGGATATTAATATTCGAGCATATGGTCGAATGGGCAGGGTCAACATTTGCAGATAGCTGTATGACTGGAAATTAGCAGCTTGAGCGTACTGCTAAGTTGGGGCTCTCTAGACATCTGAGGTTGGTTGGGTGTACCAATTGCTAAAGCATTGGAAATATAGAGGTAGAGTAATAAGTTCCCAACTTGGTCGTATAGTTCTTTTAATCTCTTGACGTTGCCTTCGCTTTTATACCTCCCCTTTAATTTATTATTTTCTATTTTGCATTCATTAAAAATAATCACAACTTTATCTGTCTACCCTCTATCTTTTACCCTGGAGGGTCCTCCAGATAATTTACTGTTCATACATAGAAGCTTGATATCAATCATATTGATATTCTTGGTCCTTTGCCAATATAGTTTTGACTTGGAACCATTCACAGTATCCTTGACTGTCACCCCATCCAAGTTCTTAACCCTGATTGTTCCATTTTGTTGGAAATATTGTCATTGATGTCAAAAGAGGTGCTGAACTTGTAAACGGAAATCTGTCAGAAAGTAACGGAATTGTGAGTATGTCAATGGAAATAACCAGCAACATATACAGTAGCAAAAAGAGCAGAAATCAGATATTTATATATATGAAAAGGGTCGCTTTATAGGAGAAATACAATAGTATCTGTGTAAAGCGAATAGCATTCAAGAAAGAGGAAGATCTTGACAACTATGATGAGAAGAAAGCAGCGCTTTTTCATGAAGACCATGATTTATCCTTGGAGGCCCACGATTTGCACAAAAGAGGGCCCACGTCTTGCTTAGAGAGCAGCACTCATGTCTTAAGGGGCTGCATTGAATGTTTAGGTGATAATTAAATTATTTGGGGCAGTCTTTATGTGTGCATTAATTAATTCGAAGGGGGCAGCGATTTCTTTAGAAAGAATAAATTAATAAATAAAGGCCAACTAATGTTAATGAAAGGGTATGATGGTTTAAGGTGTAATGCCCTTTCGAAAAGGTACGAAAGGCTATATAAGAAGATTCATATGAGACTTATCAAGTATGGATTCAAGTTGAATATCTTAAGGAAAAAGAAGGAGAAGAGGAAGCGTAAGGGCAGAATTTTAGAACAGCAAATCTGAAAACAAGAAGAAGAATTTTCCATTATTCGTTGAGGAAGCAACAAGTTCAAAAGTGGAAAGCAAATTTTGTAAGGAAAGTTGGTGCCTTCATATTCGAAGAGATCGGTGTCTCTTGTTGAGTTGGTGCTTAGCAAAAGGGGTGGGTGCTCCTGTAGGTTGGTGCCTACAACACTGTAATTTGGGGATTGGTGTCTCCAGTAGGTTGGTGCCCACAAATTTTTGAGAAATATATATAAAGAAAGAAGTTTCTCCGTGGTTTTCTCCCGAAAGGGTTTCCACGTACATTTGTGTCTACTTGCATTAAGTTTTGTGTTCTTTGATTGATTTGATATATTCACATTGCTCGTGATTATAGATCTAAGTTCAAGTATTAAAGTTTGAAATAATTTCATAATACTGATTCACCCCCCCTCTCAATATTATCTTGTGCTCAACAATTGGTATCAGAGCAGGTTCCTTCAGGAACAATCTAATAGTTGGAAGGTAGATCTCGGGAGCACATATGGCTAGTCAAGTACAAGAAGGATTTTCCTCGAACAAGGCTCCGTTGTTTAACGGAACAAACTATGCATTTTGGAGCGTAAGGATGAGAACCTATCTGATGGCACTAGGGTTTGATATTTGGCAATCAGTAGCGGTCGGATATACCATTCCATCAACTCTGCCAACAGACCAAGCCGGTAAGAAGGCTTTTGAAAATAATGCCAAGGCGATGAATGCAATCTTGTGTGGTCTGTCAAAGTCCGAATTTGTCAAGGTAATGCAATGTGACATGGCAAAGGAAATATGGGATAAACTTCGAACAATATATGAAGGTGATGATAAGATCAGAAAAGCTAAGCTTCAAACCCATAGAAGAAATTTGAGAGCCTAAAACTGAAGGATGAGGAAGATGTTGCAGCTTATCTTCTACGGGTGGATGAAGTTGTCAACGCCATAAGAGGGCTTGGAGAAAAGATTGAGGAACCTGTGATCGTCCAGAAGGTCTTAAGATCTTTACCATTAAGATTTGATGCTAAGGTGTCTGCCATCGAAGAAATGAAGGATATTGACAACCTAAGCATGGGCGAACTACATGGAATACTGACGGCTTATGCAATGAGGACCGAGTCTAATAAACCAGCAAAGAAGGAAGCCGCATTCAAAGTCTCAAAGAAAAAGGCAATCAAGGAATCTGAAGCGAATGATGAATCAAACAGCAAAGAAGATGAAAAGGAAGCTTTATTCATTCGAAAGCTAAAGAAAGGATCCAGGAGATACAAAGATAAGTTACCATTTAAATGCTTTAACTGTGGTAAAATTGGTCATTTTGCAGCTGAATGCCCAGAGAAGGAAGATAGCGAAGATGAAGAAAGCAAGCCCAAGTTCAAAAGAGAATTTAGGCAAAGCAGAGGCAAGAAAAGATTTGAAAAACAAAAGAAGAGTCTATATTCAAAAAGAGGTAGCAGCTCATCCAAAGAAAGCGGAATAAGTGATTTAGACAGTGATGATGAAGAAACATTGTTTATGGCTATAGAAGAAGGTTCATCAACCAACAAAGTTGATTTGAAAGGAATCGAGGACATAGAAGAAGAAGGTGAGGTAAACCTCGAAGAAGAACTCATTTGTGCGTTGGGTGAAATAAAAGCACTCAAAAAGAGGAATCAGAAGCAAAGACTTCAGCTCCAGAAATATGAAGAACAAAATCAATCTTTCGAAGCTAAGTTAGCCCAGAGTCTTGAAGAATCAAAGAATCTAATCATTGACCTGAAGACCCAGATTGAAGAAGCAAAGAGAATTGAGGAAGGGTTGAGAAGTCAGCTCAAGGTGAAACAAGAAGAATGTGAAAATCGTGAGTCAGAGATTGTTGCGATGAGAAAAGACCTAGAAAAAGTAAATACCAAACTAATGAACAACTTGAAATTTGAAAAGAGTACTAAGGTTCTAGATGAGATTCTAGAAAGTCAAAGATCACCATCCAACAAATCAGAACTCGGATATGAAGAAAAACTAGAGAAAGCTTCAAAATCCATTGAGCTTCCGGAGAAGAAAGGTTTAGAAAAGGCAAAAAGTTATGCAGAAATTCTAAATACGCTTACGAAGAATAAAAGCAGAAAGAAAGAGGAAACTACGAAGACCAGTTCCATCCACAAGGAAGGTGTTAAAGAGAACGACACCAAAAGACCATTTATTCCACGACATAGGAATATGAACAAGTTCGAAAGTTCCTTTCATGGTTATTGTTTTTATTGCAATATATATGGGCATAAAAAGATAGAGTGTAGAAAGCGAATGAGAGATAATGAAGCCTGGAACAAACCAAAATCTGCTCATAGAGTGTTGAATATGAACTATAATTCATTTGCACCACTATCCTATTATAACGAGGAAGCCATTATCTGCTACAAGTGCAATAATTATGGACATATAACACGCTTTTGTAGAAGTGTGTTTGACTCGAGACAAGATCAAAAGACAAAGCCTTTAGATACAAAGAAAAGGGAGGCTACGAAATCCTGGACAAGGAAACAGGAGGAAGATGGGCTGGACAAAGAAAAATCCATGCTTGTTCAAACAGCTTTTCATTCTCGAGATGAAGGACAGCAGTGGTACATTGATAGCGGATGTTCAAGACATATGACTGGTGATAAAAGTAAGTTTCTCTCCTTAAAGAAAGTAAATGAAGGTACAGTAAAATTTGATGATAATGCTACAACGAAGATCGTTGGCAAAGTTACGCTGAGTTTGGATAATGGAAAAACAAAAATAGAGAATGTTTTGTATGTTGAAGGATTAAAACATAACCTCTTGAGTGTGAGTCAAATGTGTGATCAGGGACACACTCTTAAGTTCTATGCCGAAGGATGTGAAATAAGGAAAGCAGATACAGGAGAACTAATTGCAGATTGCCACCGAACTGCAAATAATCTATATATGCTCGGAGAAATAAAAGAAGAAAAATGTTGCCTAAGTCAAGTTGAGGAAAGTTGGCTATGGCATAGAAGGATGGGAGATATAAATTTTGATAATCTTGTGAAGATAAGCAATAAGCAGGCTGTACGGGACATGCCTAAAATAACAAAGCCTTCGAGTACTCTATGCAAGCAGTGCCAGCTTGGGAAGCAGACCAGTACTCTTTTGATCCTTCTTCCTCTTCACATTGACACCTCTCCTTGTACCATTATGAGATCTGTTGTCCTGCCTCACAATCACGTTAAACATGGAGATTGTGTAAAACAATATAGTGCCTAGCAAAGAGTTTGGGTAAATGATCAAACAGTCAAATCCAATTCTTCTGTCAGAGCCAAAATGCCCCAGATAAAATCTGTCGGAACTTGGGTACTCTAAGATTCTTCTTTGATGTGCTCACATACAAAGAGATTCCAAAAATACTTGAAATCTATAGCGAGGACATCTTCTATCTGCTGATTAGTTTAAATTGCTTCTTGGATTGGTTGACACATTTCCTTTGTTATGTTTCCATCATATGTGTCATCATCGATAAGTATTGTCAACCGATGTTCATTTTTGAACAGACTTTAACCTGACCCAACTTCACAAAGGCAACAGCACCAAAATGTTTATTATGAAACTACACTACCAAAGGAAAATAGTAAAAACATACCACAAAACAACATAGAAGATTATGCAATTAATAACAGCTTTATATCATATAGGTAGTGCTCAATACAAGTGTTCAAACAAGGAGAACCTATTACACAGTACACTTACCCCGACATGTAACATTTTATTTGTATGAAAAAACTCGATGGTTGTGAGTTACCACAACCGTCAACAACCAAACACAACTAAAGAAAGACGTTATAACACTACCTAAAGCTGACAAGAGAATAAACATAATCAGGTCAGCTACAAAATAATGCTTTTAGTTTTATTCATTACAACAGTCGACATTCACATTATTATAAGATTTGAACAGTAGTATTTTAGTGAAGATCAAACACAAATTTAAGTACAAATATCATATTGCAAACTGCAATAATTGTTTCTACCATACCTGATTAGAACTTCATTATACACGTTGCCTAGGAAGGATATATTAGCCTTCTTGAACCCAAGTAACACAGTTCACATCGTGTGTGAATATATCATATCAAATAGGGGACTTTTCCAACTGGTTGAATGATCCTGATAGATAAAATAGGTTGAACATAGAAGCTAAATTAGCACTCCAGTGTACAGCCTTAAATAATAAAAAATGAACAGAAATGGTGTAGAAAGAGTTCTAACACCAAAAGCAAATAAGACCTAATTGGGTTGAGATTCTAGGAGCGTTTCTCATTGACCTTGAAGAGGGGGCCTTTGCTCCAATTTCTTACTAGTCAATATGCTCAATTTGCTTCCCCAACCTGACAAAAATTGCATGAATTTTTACTGAAAAAGGATATGTTTGATTGAGAAATCTGAAGCTCTGTCAAGCCACAGTGACAAGTTTGTCATGCACCCATCATAACCTGCATTGAGAGGCATTTTGCAGTGCAGAAATAGTTACAACCATTCACTTGCTAAGCTACAAAGAGGAATCCATAAACAAATCGACAGAGGTTTCCTCAATCACAAGAGAAACAATGTTACAATTTGATGGTTGAGGGTGCAAAAAAATGAAGGCTTTTTAATATCAACATCCCCAGTCTGAGATATGCCCAAGAGAAAAAACAGTGTGATGGAAACCCTGCAACCATGCTGCAATAGATGTACACAGAAAAAAAAACTCTCACTAGCTAGCTTTATATCCCTTAGAAGAGGAGGTACACCACCAAGAGTTGCAGACTTGGCAAAGATGTTGAGAGAAATCCAAACTAGATTGGAAATTGTGGAGACCACACAATGTAGATTTGTAGCAAATGCGAGTGAAGATGGAGAGGAAGCATTTGAGGTTCAACTTGAAGGGTTGGTTGATGTAGGGGCAGATAGATTCTTGAAGGCCATTGCCAAGATGGGAAGCAAACCAAGGGTGTACGCCCCTAGTTGTTTAAATGTGAACACATAAGAAATAGAAGAGAAAGCTAAATTATATTCATTATATTTGAAGGCTTGTACATAGGTAAAAAGTTAGTTAATTTTAGCATTGGGCTACATGAGTTCATACTTTGTCAATGACAAGTTACAAGCCTGTTATTTTCTTAAGGTACTTAACCAACCAACTACCTGTAAACCATCTATTTGATTAACAAAGTAATTAATGCTATCCATTAATTACTACTAAATCTAATACAATGTAAAACATGAAGGGGTGTCTCGTGAACATAAACATTTGGATCATTAATGACCCAGCCAACCCCCTTGACTCAAAGGGGTATAGAAGATGATCCAAAGCATATGATTGTGGAGTCATCCAAGTAGTCCTTACTCCAACTTGCAAGCTAGCACACTGTACATCCTAGTACTAATCAATTGGTGTCGCTCTACACAGACACTTGCTAACCCAACAAGATTTGACATGAATGATGAGTATATTGCTGGCATGCTGATGAGTATATTGCAGGCATGCTCATCCCCTCTAACCATCGTACTCGTACTGCAGTATAAGTACAATCATGGTTTGCTCAACTACATCAATCCACATAAAGCCTCACACTGAAGCCCATCTAACCTGATACCCAACAATGTTGATTCCACTTTGCTCAACACTATGTGCTAGCAACACTATCAATCGTACAATCACTAATGACTGATCGAAGGCCACAAATACACTATCTTTCCCCCATTAGGTAAGAGGTGAGAAGCTCTATAACACGACTACCAATCCAAACAACCCAGTTTTCTCTTCATCAACGATATCAATAAATTGGAAAACAAAATTGAACTCATATATTTCTAGCCAAAATTATCGCTATAACATAACCCAATATTGGAGTTAGCAACTCGCCCAAGATGAGTGGGTCTTGTGTTCACTTAGAAAATGCAGTCAATTTCATTTGGACAAGAGACTCGGCCATGCATGAACATTCTGCTTCAAAAGATGTGTCAGAATAACCAAAATAACTAGAGTAATTAGAGGCTCCATTAGATTTACCAACATAATGTGTTTCTACCTTCTTTCTACATCGGCAAGACCTTCTTTTAGAGGGGCAATCGTGAGCAAAGTGTCCTATACCACCACAGTTAAAGCACCGTGCTTGTCTCTTGGAAGGTGATTTGCGCTTGTAGGTGCTAGATGATGATGAAGTCAATTGATCGATCTTGATGCCAATGAGAATGCCTAGGCCTATGTTTGGAGGAATGTGAGGAAAGCCTCTCAGAATGCTTATGCCTAGGGGAATGTGGAGAATGCCTCTCAAAATGCTTCTTTTTCTCACTAATCCTATGCTTATGCTTATGTCTGGAGGAATGCGGGGAATGCCTCTCAGAATGCTTATGCCTGGAGGAATGTCCAAAATGATTCTAAAAATGTTTCTTTTTCTCGTACCTCTACTCTATTGTTAGGAATATATTACTATTAGATCTCAAGTTATATGTTTGGGTATATATTTGTATGTGAGTTAATATTATATTTAGGTGTGATTTTTATGTTGAGTTGTATTAGACAACTCATTAGATACATTTGTGAAGTGAGTTGTAGTCATAACTCGCGTAGATTAATACTGGGAGTTATTCTAGTGAGAAAGAATATGAAGGATTTGAGTGATTCAAGGTATTGAGGATGATGTTTGACTCATTGAATGAAGGAGGTTCTCAATCTATATGTTGTACTCTCAACTATGAAGAATTTGTCTTGCATGAAATGAATATTATTATTGTGTGGGCAATCAAAGTTTCTTGTTTTACGTTCGAGAAGCTCTACGAAATTCCACATTTGGTATCAAAGCAAGGTTGCTAACTATGTATTATTAAAATGGTGTTTTGGGGTGTGAAGGGGCAAAGCAGTATATCTTGTCCTCGTTAATGGAATATTATTGTTTTAATGAAAATTGTATATTATGAATGTGTTATCTATTCTCAGAGTCTAGTATTTTGTAGAGTTTAGCACAATTTAGGAGAGGGGAGTTACATACAAAGGGGCAACAGTTCGCAAAAGATCTCCAACTTGACATGTTGGAGTGTGAGGAAAACATCAAATTTGTCTTGTTACAGGCTTCCTAGCGCATATCTACAGAAGACAGCCTACACACATGTGACCTAGATCGATATCAGTATAACCCGTGTTCTAGCATAATTTTTTTGCATTTTTGGACGGTCAAGTGCTCACTGAAGAACCTTTGTTGTTATAGTTGAGTATCCACAAGGTTTTTGCTTGACTATTTTGTATGATAAAAAATCTTGAATGATTATATTCCCATCCATGTTCAGACGGTCTAGCCACTTGAATACATTCGTCCATACGTGGTGTTAAGCATCTGCATTTGTTTCAGACATCTATTAGTTATCGTGTGAAAACCCTCTCGTCACCTATGCAGTGTGAGTTGAATTTTACATCAAGGTCAGATCTGTTCATTATATCAAGTGTCACAGAATTTGTGATTTGCACCGATCTGCATCCATTTGGAGGCTAAGCTACATTACAAACTCTATACCCAACTCAGTACTAATTCAACTTACAACGAGGTTTTGCATTACGTTCGGTAGTCTTCTAACTCGATTGAACTTTTGCATCAAAGATCTTGTATGCCTTGTAACAACATTGCTTTCATTGGATCTCATCTCTAAATTGTTTGTATCGCCTTCGATTTGGTGCGTTCCGCATTTGAGTTCAACTTAGCACCATTCTCTGTTATACTGCACGGCATTACATTAATCTTGCATCCAGCGGCATTGAGTCTGCAAGTTGTATTGAAGGATCCTATTTTGCATTGATGAATACAGTGGTTTGGATCTTACTTGCCATTTACAAATTGCATTGGGACGGGTTTTGTTGATATGTGGTTCATTGGCATTTGCACAACCAAACTTTTGCATAGAACACTCACTTTTTGCACCGTTCTCGAAGCTCTCTTTTGACACCGCCACCTCGACACAAGGTTTCATCATCAGTTGTCCAACTAGCTAGATCAACACTCTTTGCTTTGGAATCTACACAAACAATCCGCGACATTTTACAACCGTCAAATGTGTGTTTATTTTTAAAACCAAATGTCACTATATTAAAATTAAGTATTAGTTTTCTTATATGGTTGAGGTGGAATTCTTAGGTGAGGGGTAATATTTTGGAGATTATTGCAAATTCTGGGGCCTTATTAGTTTCTAAGCACAAAATTAGTGTAAAAAGTAAATTTTGTACTTTTTGCAATCTTTTTGGAGGTGTAACAATACATATGGTTGCAATTTTTCCTACACATTAAAAAATTGTCATTGTAAAGGACACATTCTAGGTTGAAACCGACGTCCTAAGATAGTTCAGCTTGTGGGGGGGAAGAATTATTTTTATTATTCTAACTGTTGGAACTAAGCCCACTGGAAGACAGGATGGAGGACATTCAGTGTCCTATGGTAAGCTGCTAGCAACGGATTAGTGGCAAATAAATTGCACAGAAAGACTATACCAACAGTATTGGAAACCAGTTATGTTGTGTAAGATCGAGTGGCAACGATCACATGTAGAGGCTACATGAGATGATCAGGACTTGGTCTTCATTTTTTTTATTTTTCGTGTTTTTTAGTTTGGTATGATATTGAGAATAAGAACAGAGGTACATTCCTGTGCAAATTTATAATAAGTGAGCATAATTCTAATGTAATCCCCTAATGTCAAAATGTAGTGGAAAACTAAAACCATTGTGTATTGCAACATCATGATACTTGAAGAGGATGAATAGATGTGTGTGTCCCTATTCATACCTAGGTTAGTGGTCATCTTATGTAAAATCATTTGTTTGTAAAGGATGGACAGTTGTGTGTCCCTATTCATACCTAGATTAGTGGTCATCCTGTAAAACCATTTGTTAAGGTTGAACAGACGTAGAGTTCATGTTTGTATTTCCTACATTGGGTTGGTTGATGGGTTCCCAATAGTGCATGGTTGATGAGTTCCTTCTCTACCTTCAACTCGAGTTGTGGACCAAGATCATGAGCAAGCAAAGGCAGCAAGCTGCAATTTAGAAGTGTAATTGTTTTTCTACCATGTTCACACTGGAGGGGAGGGGGAGAATGTTAGAAATATATTATTATTAGTGCTCACATTTTATGTTTGGGTAGATATTTCTATGTGAGTTAATATTATATTTAGGTGTGATTTCTATGTTGAGTTGTATTAGACAACTCATTAGATATATTTGTAAAGTGAGTTGTAGTCACAACTCACGCAGATTAAGACTGGGTGAGATTTTAAGGAGAAAGAATAGGGATTTGAATGATTTAAGGGATTGGGGATGATGTTCGACTCCTTGAATGAAAGAGGTTCTCAATCTAAATATTGTGCTCTCAACTATGAAGAATTTGTCTTGTATAAATTGAATATTATTATTTTGTGAGCAATCGAAGTTTCTTGTTTTATGTTTAAGCTCTACCAAATTTCACATCTATTTTGTGTTTTCCTGCCTTTGTAAAGTGAACATCTTCTATAGGTTTATTCTTCTTCTTTGCAAATTTCCCCTCATGTTGAGTAAGCAATTCTCAAATGGAATCAAATGTTGCATTATTGATTTTATCACTGAGTTGCAATATTTCCAAAAAAAACATAAGTTGAACTTACTCCATTCAAAATAATAGATATTAGCATCTCATCGTCAATTTTGCCACACATAGTGTAGTATTCATGTTTTATGTTTTCATCTGAGAAATGTATCCAAAAACATCCTCATCATCACCAAGTTTAATATTCAGCAACTACATCAGGAGATCAATTTTCTTATAAATTGAAAGTTTGTCATTCTTAATCTTTTAGTGCTTTTCAAGCTTCAGACTTAATAGATTCTATATGAATGATCACTTGTGTAGAACAAGAAGATTTAAACAGTGCAAGTGCGCATTTATATTGTTTATCAAAATCAAGCAATTTAGCAGCATCAGTGGGTTTTCAATATTGATTTTCAACTAGTTCCCAAAGATCATTAAAAAATATTGTATTGTTCATATTCATGCTCCATTCCTTGTAGTTCTTAGGTGTTAGTCTTCTACGGCTTTGCCTTTACCCTCTAGTAGATTCGTAATACAATGCTTACTACTTTCAAAGCTATACTTATGACTCCAAAACAAATATTGAGTACAATAATAGCCATTTCTTGGTCTTGATCCTGAGACTTGTAGCCCTTTATATATTTGTTTGACTTTTTCACATAGACTATTCAACACCAATGCAGGACTTAGCATAATATTGAATATGCATGCAAAACAAAAAAATATGGTATGAGAGTTGAACTGTTGAACTTGAGACCTTTGGAGAGAGACTTTTCAACACATGCAACTAACCAACTCCACTATGCTTTGCTTTGAGATAGCATGCAAACAAGCTGTATTTTATCAACTTTCCAAGCTAAGCAAAGTAAAAGATATTTAGTAATAAGAAAATTACCAGTTGTAGCCTCCTTTTGGGACCAACTTTCAACTAAAGCAGAAATCTGATTTAGAATAGGCATGCCTTACTCATATATATATATATATATATATATATATATATATATATATATATATATATGTATCTTCCACATCAGTGCCTATTCCTTTGAAGGAAAAACTTTTATTTATCAACATTCAGCATTTGTTTGTCAATATTCACGCCCAACTGCTTTTGATCACGCCAATCAATGTATAACACACGCCATTTTTAACAATCCAGCACAAATTACAACAGTTGTAACCCATTTGTCTAACACCCCAAGGCAAATTTTCGTATTTTGACATTCCAGGAAGAGATATTGCATGTGTGCTACAATATCATTCTATTCCAAGGAAATCATGCCTACCAAACATAATAAAAGAAATATAAATTTATCCACCATGTGGCATTCCAAGCAAGCATAGCGCTCCAACATAGTCAAATTATACTCTCGAAAAAAATCACACCCGGCCTCATATGCTGAACTTTTGGGATCTATTACCATTCAAGCAAGCTATTCTTCTTCACATTACACAGGCCTAAACAGCTTCCTTAAGATCTCTTCCATAAACTTTGATACCACTATTTGAACGTGAACAAACAAGAAATAGAAGAACAAGCTAAATAAGATTCATTATATCCGAAGTAATGTGCATAGGTAAATTCTTCGTTAATTTTAGCATTGGGCTACATGAATTCATACTTTGCCAATGGCAAGTTACAAGCCCGATAATTTCTTAAGGAACTCAGCCACCCAACTACCCGTAAACCATTTATTTGATCAACCCACTTAATAATTAAAACTATCCATTAATTACTACAAAATTTAATACAGTGTAAAACATGAAGGTGGTGTCTCGTGAAGAGATGCATGCCCCATTACAAATTTATTTAACTAACCTATTAACATAAACATTTGGATCATAAATGACCCAACACTAGTTATTTAGGAAGTTTATGTCCCGAGGATCTTAGTGATTGGATCACAGAGCTGGAAAAGAATTTTAACTGTGAACGAATGGAGGACCCTAATAGAGTGAAGTTTGCTTGCACAAAGTTGAAGGGACATGCATCCTTATGGTGGGATCATGTGCAACTAGAAAGGGTCAGAATAAACAAAGACAAAATCAAGAGTTGGCATAGGATAGTTGCAATGTTGAAAAGTAAGTTTTTACCTTCTTATTATCAGCTAAGTTTGTTCAAGAAAATGTACAATTTGAGTAAAAAGGGCATGAACATAGAAGAACATGCAGAGGAGTTTTAAAAGGTCGCAATTTGGGCTGGTCATGTTGAAGATGATAAGAAGATTTCAAGGTATGTGAATGATCTTCGTATTTTCCATAAAAGATGAGTTTGGAATGATAATATTACGTTTGGTAGAAGCAACATATCAATGTGCTTTGAAGGTAGAAGAGAAGTTGTCAAGGAGGCAAAAAACAATACAAGAGGTAGAGAAAGATTTACAAGAGGGAGAGGTCAAGCAAACACCAAAAGAGGACAACCACTTCATGGAGGAAAAGCCTGCACTTCTATGAAGAACAGTTATATACCGAGAGAAAGAGGATTAATGGGTATACACTTTATGGGTGGAAATGTTGGGCATAGAGCTTTAGAGTGCCCTCAAGCACAACAAAACAGTATTAGAAGAAATGAGATCAGGAATTGCATTGCACAAGCAAGTATTGCATCACCCGATCACAAAGAAGAAACGGAACATGGATAAGCTCTCATGATGAAGAGAGTGTTACTAAACCAGAAAAGGAGGAGAACGAACCGGTGCAAAGAAAGAATCTTTTTAGAACCATATAAAAATCTAGAGGTAAGTGCTGCAAAGCTATTGTTGATAGTTGCAGTATGGATAACTTGGTGTCGAATGAGATGGTCGAGAATCTTGGGTTCAAGAGGATCACACATCAAAATCCATACAAGATGTCATGGCTGCAAAGAGGACATCAAAGCTTAGGGAGTGAACAATGCCCAGTTAATTTTCAGATTCGGTCATATAAAGATGAGATTTTTGTTGACAATATGACCACAAATGTATGTCATGTATTGTTGGGTAGGCCTTGGCAATTTGATAGAAAGACTGTATATAATGGTAGAGCCAATAGTTAAGCTCTTATTAAGGATGGAAGGAAATATACATTGAGTCCATTGAAGGATAAAGGGGAAGAAGTGGACAGCAGTCCTAAAGTGTTGTTGGTTTTCGGAAAACAGTTTTCAAAAGAGGTAAAAAAGAAGAAGGCATGTTTTGCTTTCATTTCCAAAGCCATGTAAGTTGGGACAGCAGATAAAGTTGGTGAAATTTCACATGAAATGAGGGATTTATAGGAAGAATATGCCGAAACTATTTCCAAGGACTTTCCAGATGGTTTGCCGCCTATGAGGGCATTAGCCATCAAATGGATCCAATTATTGGATCTAATTTGTTGAACAAAGTATTGTATAGGTTGACACTATGGAGAATGAGGAGGTGACGAGGCGAGTACAAGAGCTATTGTAGAAGCATTTGGAGAAAACTTAAGCTCATGTGTGGTTCCAATGGTACTAGTAGCAAATAAAGATGGAGAATGGCAAAGGTGCATAGATTCAAGAGCCATCAACAAGATTACAATCAAGTATAGGTTTCCATCGTCTCAAATGGATGACTTGGTGGATTTCTTGAGTAGAGCTCGGTACTTCATGAAGATTGACGTGAAGAGTGGGATTTGTTGGTAAAAATAAGAGTGAAGAGAATGGAAAGCGCACACCGACATGCTCATGAGTCCATCTTTTATTAATTAAAAGGAAGCTACATATTTTGTTCTGTCACTTAAAGTGGTTAAGGAGGGGAAAGGTAAAAGTCAATGAAGAAATAGAGTTGGCAAGTCATAAAGATTAAAAATAAAATGTTATCATAATGGAGTGAACTCTTGCTAGAGGTTAAAGTGCACACAAAGGCCCAAAGGAAGGGGCCAAACCACATGGGTGCCTTTCTTTGGGATTTGTGACAAAAAAAAAAAAGATAAATAGAGGTATGGGGAGTCATGGGGGTCATCTTTTGCCAATCTATTTTCTCTCATTGCATGTTCAGCTATTTTGCTTGCATCAATTCTTCTAAGGACGAAAACCCTTAAGGAGAAGGAGCTTTGGGGACGAAAACCTTCAAGCTTTGAAGGTTGGAGAACGAATACTCCTCAACTTTGTGAAGTGGATCCACCCGGGGTTCACTTTTGTGCTAAAGTTCAGATTTTCAGTTATTGGAAGGTTGTGTTTCAAATCTAGGGCACATTTTGGGGTTGTTTTTACTTCCTATCAGTAGGGCTTCACTTCAGATCTGAATTTGTGAATTTTGTGGGGTTTGGATCAGCCAAACCATTGTGGTTTCCAAGTAATTTTGCAGCTGGGAGTTTCTGGGCTCTTTTTGACTAAAAACGACCACCCTAGAGAGTGGTACGACCCCTTTTGGAAGGGTATTTCACTGTTGTACGAACTGTAGGTGATTGGGGAGCTTTTGACATCATTGAAGGCAATTTTGGCATCATTTTCCAACCCCCGATTGGTACATATTCAATAAAAATCACTGCTGTCATTTTCTAAATTGTTCCAGCCCTTAAATTATTTTTGTAAATTCATGTAAGTGTAGAAAAATTCATATTTCACTTGTGGGTTATTCTTAGACCCCAAGTCACCATTTTGGGCCTTATGGGTATCTTGGAAAGTGATTATTTGAAAAACTAAAAGTCATTTTCAGTCTGCTGTTCATTTGCTTTTATTGACAGTTTGATATCATTTTTGAAATCATCTTTGTGGAGTTTCAAGTTTTATGTGATTCAAATTTAAAAAGGGATATTACAGTGGTATCACAGTTGTGATTCTCCCAGCTTGTGAAGGAAAATATCAGTTTTGCATGGACTCGGGTGAAGAGGGTTTTAAATATAACTACTCAAGAAAAAATTCAAGAAAGGAAGGTATGGGTGATAGAGAAAGGCCTCCACCAATAGATCAGGTGAGCTATTTGAATGAAGTGTTTACTAGAGGCAACAGAGAATTGCAAACCCGTTTGTTGGATGCTCAGAGGGATCTAAGAGACTCCTTTGTAGGAGCTATTGCTGATTTGAATCGATCTATACAAGGGCTAAGCACAACCATACCGAATCTCCAAGGAAATCAAGGTAATCATGGTGAAGGAAGCTCTTCCGTCAATCATGGAAAAAGGGTCTCAAGCAAGACCCCCTCTCAATTTTTCAATGCTAAATTCTTACAAAGACAAGAACCACAAGTGGAGTTAGAACAACCACAAGCAGTTGGAGTTGTTGATGAATAGGATCTTTATGGGGATGAAAATGCATTGTTGAGCAACAACACGAGATTTACTTTAAAGATTATCGCCAACTAAGGAGAAGTGAAGGACCAAAGAAAAATAAGGTGAGTCATCAAGAGCCAAGAAGAGATATCCAACATAGATTGGGTAAGATTACTCTTCCTATATGATGGTATTATTAAATGTCCAGGTAGGGTTTGGTTACAAAAATTGGACACTTATTTGTCATTAAATCCCATGTATGAAGAAGAGACCCTTAAATCTGTTGCTTTGCATTTAGAGGGTGTGGCTCATGAATGGTGATATCATGGCATAATTACACAAGGACATGGTTCTATTACCACTCTAGATGAGTTCAGTCGAAGACCCTCAAATTTGTTACTTTGCATTTAGAGGGTGTGGCTCATGAATGGAGGTATCATAGCATAATTACACAAGGACATAGTTCTATTAACACTCTAGATGAGTTCATTTGAAGGCTAATAGAAAGGTTTGACAGAAAGGATCCGGAAGTGCATTTTAGAGAGTTGGCACAACTTAAACAAGAAACCTCAGTAGATAAGTATGTTGCTAATTTTTAGAAACATGCAATCATGGTTCCATATGTGAGTGAAAGAAGGTTGGTTGTTTTGTTCATAGAAAGCTTGACCAAACCTCTTAGGGGCTTGGTGAAGGCTTTTGAGCCTCCTCTTCAAGATGCCATCAAGAGATCACTGAATTTGGAATCTTCAGTTGTTAAGAGTAAAAATCTGCCATTTGGACAGCCAAGAGGGACTTCATTGGGGCAGCCTAGACCCCCATTTCAAGGGCAGCCAAGAACAGCCCCCTATTAAACAAACAAGGAAGCCATTTCAGCAAGGGATGACACCACAAAGAGAGCCTCCAAAGAACAACAAAAAAGCTGATACAAGGAATTAATCAAGAAGAAAAAACCTTTGTTTTCCATGCAAAGATCCCTAGACTCACAGCCATCGTTGCTTGGGCAAGGGACAAGTGCTTTACAAAGAGGTAATTTCAGATGGGGAGGAAGAAGTAGAAGAAAAAGAGGATGAGTCTCATGAAGATGGAGACAAAAAGAAAGAATAAGAAGTTGACCACTTGGATATTACTTTTGCTACACTATCTGGAGCTTCAAGGTACTACCACTTTCGTGTAAGAGGAGAATTAAAAGGTAAGAGAGTTACTTTCTTGATTGGTAGTGGTGCAACTCATAATTTCATAGATATTGATTTGGTTAAGAGATTGGGGCTGCCATTACAAGATTTCAAAGGTTTCAATGTCACAGTAGTAGATGGATTCACTGTCCCTTGCACCAAGAAGATAGCACATCTGAAAATCACTCTTGGTAAGCAAAAGGTGGTAAATGATTCTTATGTGGTTGGTATTGGAGAAATTGATATGGTTTTGGGTGTGCAATGGTTGCACTCTCTTGGAGAATTTACACAAAATTATCAAACAAGGGAGCTGAAATTCAAATCAGCAGACCAAGAGATAGTGTTACATGGTATGGCAAATGGAGCACCCATGGTTGTAACTGCAAAAAAGGATGGAAACAACACTTCATAGATGGCAGATCGCTTGGGCAGCTGAGTGTTTAATAACCTCTACGGATTAGATTGTGGAACAACAGAAGTATAACAAAGATATTCAGGCCATTCGTGACAAGCATGCCAAGGTTTTTGACAATCTTCCTCATGGGTTACCACAGGATAGATGGATTGAGCACACTATTGAGTTAGAAGCTGACACTACGGCGGTAATTACAACTCCAAGCCATCATCCTAGAATCTACAAAGAAGAAATTGAGAAGGCCATCAAAGAGCTCTTGGAGATGGGTCACATAAGGCCTAGTTCTAGTTCTTTTGCATCCTCAGTTGTTCTTGTAAAAAAGAAGGATGGGACTATGAGAATGTGCATTGATTACCGCCTATTGAAAAAAAGGACCATCAAAAATAGGTACCCCATACCTAGGATTGACGAACTAATTGATGAGCTACATGGAGTTGCATATTTCTCCAAGATAGATTTGAGATCCGGATACCATCAAATCCGGGTAAGAGAAGAAAATGTCTACAAAATTGCTTTTAGATGTCATTTTGGGCATTTGGAGTTTTTTGTGATGCCTTTTGGTTTCACTAATGCACCGGCTACATTCCAATCTTGTATGGATCATGTGTTGGTAAGAATAAGAATGAAGAGAATGGAAGTCACACAAACATGATTGTGTGTCCATCTTCTATTAATATAAAAGAACTTACATATTTTTTTGAGGAGGTTAGAGATGTTAATAACTAAAATACATTGACTAATATTAAATAATGTTTAATACGTGTCATCAATTTTGAATTTGAGAAGGTGCATGCAAGACAAAGAATGGTTTGTACGAGTGGTTAATTATGCCATTTGGATTGACAAATGCACCAATGAGACTTGTGGACAAAGTCCTATAACCATATCTTGGTAAGTTTGTAATTGTGTACTTGGATGACATTTTGATTTTTAATAGATCAAAGGAGAATACTTAATGCATTTAAAGCTAAAGTTGCAAAGATTGAAAGAAGAGTTGTTGATCAACTTAAAGAAGTGCATTTTTATTAAGGAAGAGTTGGTTTACTTGGGGTTCACAATTTGGATAAAGTGAGGATGTATACGGAAAAGGTAAAAGTCATTGTTGAGTGACCATTGCCAAAAGTAGGTTTGAAGCAAGAAGTTTTCATGGGTTAGCAAGTTTTTTGTGGAAGTTCATTAGAAACTTCAGTGGGATATGTGCACCAATGACGAGAACAATGAAAGGTGATAGAAAAGAATTCATAAGGACAGTTGCAGCAGAGCACAACTTTCACATTTTCAAGAAGAAAGTTATTGAACACTCTGTATTAATTTCATTGGATTTCAACAACGTATTCCAAATTGATTGTGATGCTAAGGAGACCAGAGGGTGCTGTTTTCGGACAAGAAGGTAAGCTCATTGTATATTTCAATGAGAAATTGAATGATGTTAAGAGAAAGTATTCGGTTTATGATTCAGAGTTCTATGCAATTATACAAGCACTGAATAAATGAAGACACCACTTGCTACCGAAGGAGTTTGTTCCATACATGGGTCATCAATCATTGCATTTCATAAACAACCAAGTTAAGTTAAACCGAAAGAACATGAAGGGGGTTGAGTCTCATCAAAGTTACTCAATTGTTTTGAAGCATAGAAGTGGGAAGTCAAATGGAATTTCTGACGCATTGAGTAGGAGATGTCTTTTGCTGAATGAGATGAGAAGAGAAGAAGTTGGATTTGAATCCATGAGAAAATTGTATCGAGGAGATTTAGATTTTAGCGAAGGTTGGGCAGCCCACAAGATCTCAACCAACAAGGATAGAACTCTATGGTTGTATTTATTCATACAACTGGGGTGTTGTTTTGGCGTGGACAAAACTCCGTGCTTTGTTCTCTGAGGATGCAGTGACATGGAGGCTTCCATATTGATGTTTCAGGAGGAAAATACATTGAGAATGTACTCGTCTGAGAAGACATGTCTTGTAACGTATGACATTCCCCGAGGAATCAAACCAGTTAACCTCCTGCCGGAAAAGGGACTTGAGGTCATGTGGCTTAAAGTGTATATCCCTTGTCTGCACAGCTGGCCATTGAATATCAAGGGGCTGACATTAAGTGCAATTTAGCATTCTTTGTTCATGAGATATCAGATTAAAAACTTATTAGAAACCCAAAAGTGAGAAGCAAGAAAAATATAACATGTCGATTGAGGGGGAAAACATTAGTTGACTAGGGAAGGGGGGAATATTTCAAAACTCTGAATGCATGAACAGATTGAAAAAATCGTAGTAGTTGCTTTGCTTTTAATGTCAGTAAATTGAACGATTTTGTTGGTAAACATTGCATATTGATTACACAAATATTAACTCCAGACAAGAAACTCACATGTCACAAAGCACGCCATATATGACATTACTGTTATGGTAGAATGTGTTTGCATTTTATGTTGAAAATGGAAACCCAAACATTTGGTAAAAGTAGCAACGTGAAGATCTAATAGCTAACTTCAAAAATTAACTTATGAATGTGATCATAATTATTACCGGAATCCCAAGAAGAGTACCCTGCCTATTTACAATTACAGGTAAGCCTCTTCTTGCTGGTATTGGGAGAGTCTTCAATCTTACAAGAGCTTCCCGTGCCTTCTGTATTACATAATCTGCACATGTGCTTGTGTTTTGTCCTTCATGCATTCCTACTGTCATTCTCCCCCGATCAATCTTTGAGGGATAGATACATTTTTTTGGTAACTGAGCCTCTACCAGATGAGCAAGACTACTCCAATCTACTTCTTTCATGTAACGGATCCAAGCAAACCCATCAGCACCAATAACACAGGCAGAGCACTTTCTATCTGCATTGATATTGGTTTGACCCAATAAGCTACCATATACTGCATCAAGATGGTTTAGATCATGATCCTGATTATACTTTGTTTTTTCCCAAGATATGACAAATCTGTTCATGAAATAATATGACTGTTCAAAGGGGATCAACATTTTTTCAAATACTGATCTATTAATAGTTTGATTTTCTAACACATTTTCTTCAAATTTACCATTTTCAGGTTTGTCACCAAAATCTTTCGACATCTCATCTCTTAGAGAAAGAAGCCTAGATAATGTTGACTCAGAAATAAGTTGCAACCTCCTAGCTTCATCTAAAACAGCCTCAGTTTTTTCTACATGCAAAAATGGCACTTCTGATTCAATCTTCCCTACGCTACTTGAGAATTCTGAGGATAGACAAATGATATTTTTAACTTCATTTGTAACAGATTGCATATCTTCATTGTATAACTTCTGCACAGTACATATTTGGGAGGATGGTGCCAGAGGAGAATCACAAAAGCAAACCAAGATTTTTAAGCCTTTAGAACCGGGAGCTGGACATATTATACAACCACCTATGGTCAGCGAATTCTGCATAAAACAAGCACAGCATTTATGAATTAAGTATTCAATCCTAGAATGGAATTGAATTGTCTGATGCAGATATTACTAACAGCCATAACTTACAAAGATTTAAAGCACTGCCTTCCATTTTCATGAGCCAAACTTGAGACGCAAATTCAAAGTTTAATTTAAAATATAGAAAATTCTCCATCTAATTATATAACAAAATTGGATGCATCTTATCACTGAAGCTAAAGAAATTGAAAGGGGTTAAGTCTACCTTGGAAATGGCCCACTATAACAGTGCTATGCCAACTTAGTCAAGAATTTCATTTCCATGTTTTTAAATAACAAAAGAGAACAGAAATCGTAAAGGAAAGATAAACTCCCAGAAAGAGTTGAATGGCTCACTGCATGTATTAAGTTCATGTTTAAAACTATTTTTTTGCACATTTGACATTCCAAGCAGAATGTACACAGAATTGTGAGCATTGCATTGTTTTCTATTTTGGTCCAACTCATGTTAGTAGTGGGAGTCACCTTTTGATCACTAAATTTCATATTGCATTAGATGTCATGAAAGGTAAACCATCCACAGAGACCACCACCTATGGTCACTGTTATCCCATCTGTTTGAGTAGCCCTCATGTGACTCCACCACTTCATCATATTGGCAAGGGCAAAATGAATAATTTGGTGCTTGCCTTAATTAAACTGTTGATATTTCTGCAAAAGTACTGTGCAGGAAGAAATTTCAGAAAAAATAAATAGATTGCTCTATATGGTCATTATAAGAGAGAAATGTTGAAATGATGAATTGTTTTGAATAATTGAGTCATAGGATGGCCTTATCTGATTTTTTCACTAGATTCTATGTCATCTTATAAGAAATAAATGTGAGTGTAGGAATATTTTATGAATGAGGAATATATGGTGGAAGTGTGAATGCAACACTTGAAGCACTCATATGAATTTAAGTTTGGTGGCCTTTGAGGCATTCCAGGCATGTGAGATCTTGCATATAAACCTCGTTAAAGAAATAAAATCAGCATCTCTTGGAATATTGTGTCCTATGTCTGTTCACGTTCCTTGTCTCTTAATATATTTTTCAAATGTGAATACTTATTCACAAAAAAACAACTTCGATAAAACAATTGATAGATTTAGGATATCAAGTTAAGGATGATAATATGTTGTACATATTGTCTATATCTTGCTGGATGCTAAGTAGCCGAAACGTTTTGGATACGAAAGCGGGTACGGAGTATCCGATACGCGGAAACAGCAAAAAAAAAATTGACCCTGGATACAGCGTAGGATGCGGCAGTACAAAAACTATATAAAAATTGAAAAATATATAAATTTCAGCCTTCTAAATAGGAATTTAATTATTAACCACATATTATGCATATGAAAGACAAGTTATAAGCTAAATAAGTGAATAACTACAACAAACAAGCTAGGATACCGATAAAACTTACAAACTTAAAAGCTTAAAAGTTAATTTTAA